>CM031967.1:8514111-8596611 GCA_018749465.1 Paracanthobrama guichenoti
TGACTCTACCATCTGAATGTCTCAACAGAAATCGAGACTCATCAGACCAGGCAACATTTTTCCAGTCCTCAACTGTCCAATTCTTGTGCAAATTGTAGCCTCTTTTTCCTATTTGTAGTGGAGATGAGTGGTACCCGGTGGGGTCTTCTGCTGTTGTAGCCCATCCGCCTCAAGGTTGTGCGTGTTGTGGCTTCACAAATGCTTTGCTGCATACCTCGGTTGTAACGAGTGGTTATTTCAGTCAAAGTTGCTCTTCTATCAGCTTGAATCAGTCGGTCCATTCTCCTCTGACTTCTAGCATCAACAAGAGATTCAAGAGATTCAAGAGTTTTATTTGTCACATACACAGTTATATACAGAATATACAACCGGCAGTGAAATGTAAACAGGTCCGCTCCATGGACAGTGCAAATTCACAGTTAAAAACACAAGGAGGAAATTATATAGAAATAGGATAAAAAAAAAGTACTATCTATATCTATATCTATATATATATATATATGTCTATATCTGTAGAATTATAAATAATCAAGTCAAGAGAAAAAAAGGTAAAAAATAAGGATAAAGTGGAATAAAATAATTGAAGTAGACTGTTCAGTGAGTAAACTGTAGACTTATAAATATGTGGTTAACAAATGTATAAAGAGTATAATGTGCAAACAGGTTTATAACAGGTTGTTACACAGTAACAACGAGAACAGAAAGTGCAGTGCAATGACAGTGTATCGATGTTTATCCTGAAGTGAAGTCACGTGACGTTAAGTTCAGGAGTCTGATGGCCTGGGGGAAGAAGCTCCTCCTGAGTCTCTCAGTTTTGGCCATCAGGCTTCGGAAGCGCTTAAGTTAAAACACTTTCTATCGCCCCTAAATAGAAAGTTTTCAGGATAGCTGGTGAAACCCTGAATTTCCTCAGCTGGCGAGGTGGTACAGTCTTTGCCTGGCTTTTTTCACCTGTGTCTGAATGTGAGCAGTCCAGGTCAGGTCCTCGGAGATGTTTACTCCCAGGTACTTGAAGCTGCTCACTCTCTCTACTGGTGACCCGCTGATCATGAGGGGGGAGTATGTCCGTTGCTGTCTCTTCCTGAAGTCCACAATCATTTCTTTGGTCTTGCCAACATTCAGAGAGAGACAGTTGTCCTGGCACCATGATGTTAGATGCTCCACCTCGTCCAAGTATGCCGTCTCATTGTTGTTGGAAATGAGGCCCAGGACAACAGTATCATCAGCAAATTTGATGATAGAGGTGGAGCTGTGTGTGGACAAACAGTCATGTGTGTAGAGAGAGTAGAGCAGGGGACTCAGGACACAGCCCTGTGGAGCTCCCACACTCAGGGTGATGGAGGAGGAGGTGGACTGGCCTATTCTCACCACCTGAGGCCTGCCAGTGAGGAAGTCCTCAATCCAGTGGCAGAGAGAAGGATTCAGGCCGAGATCCAGGAGTTTGGAGGTTAGCTTGGTGGGAACTATGATGTTAAAGGCTGAGCTATAGTCAATAAATAGCAGTCTTGCATAGTTCCCACTTTTGCTGTCGATGTGAGTGAGGGAGGAGTGGAGGACATGAGAGATGGCATCTTCAGTCGATCTACTGGGACGATAGGCAAACTGAAGAGGGTCCAAAGTGCCAGGAATGAAGGCGCAAATGGTGTTTTTAATGAGTCTCTCAAAGACCTTCATGACCAACAAGGCATTTTCGCCCACAGGACTGCCGCATACTGGATGTTTTTCCCTTTTCACACCATTCTTTGTAAACCCTTGAAATGGTTGTGCGTGAAAATCTCAGTAACTGAGCAGATTGTGAAATACTCAGACCGGCCCGTCTGGCACCAACAACCATGCCACGCTCAGAATTGCTTAAATCACCTTTCTTTCCCATTCTGACATTCAGTTTGGAGTTCAGGAGATTGTCTTGACCAGGACCACACCCCTAAATGCATTGAAGCAACTGCCATGTGATTGGTTGATTAGATAATTGCATTCATGAGAAATTGAACAGGTGTTCCTAATAATCCTTTATGTGAGTATATATATATATATATATATATATATATATATATATATATATATATAAAAATTTGGATACACCCCAATTTGGTCTCCACCAAAAATTATTTGGTCTCCCCTTTTGGTTTACCCCAAAGAGAAAGAAAGTACATTTTAAATACATATATCTGCTTTTAGGAGCATATGCAGGTGACCTCAAAGTGAATAAACTAAAACTCATATTTGCAACAGTTATTTTCAAATATACCTCAACCTCAGACGTCACTCCCACAGACTGTTGGCTGAAGTTCTGATGCATATGGCTCAAAAAATGGGAAACACTTCAGAAGTTTCGAAGTCATCACCTGATTGGTTGAATTCTCCAGGATTTCCGGGAGACATGTGTTGCGTTCTTTAATGGTCCATCTTGACACCAAACCCCCTCATGGAAGAAGAAAGCCGTCGTGTTTACAGCTGTGACTATGATCGCTTATCAGGATCAACTAAATGCTGGATTTTCAGAAGTATGTGAAGTTCACGGGACCATTGTTGCAGTAAACTTACACAACACTCAAATGAATTGCATGCTGGTATAATATTGTGGGGTATGGAAGCTTGTTTCGCCATGGAATAAAAAATAAAAGTAATTGTGACTTTATACCATGCAATTCAATTGCAATAAAAAGTCAGAATTATGAGTTTATATCATAAAAATTTACTTTACAACTCGTAATCGCAAGATTATATCATGAAATTTTGACTATAAGTCATAGTTAGTAGATTTTATAAAATTCTGACTTTACAACTCATAATTTTGTTTATATCATAAAAATATGACTTTACATCTTGTAATTGTGAGATTATATCATGAAATTTTGACAACTCAATTGCGAGATTATATAAATAAAATTCTGACTTTATTACTCAGTAATTGTTTATATCATAAAAATTGACTTTATAACTCGTAATTGTGAGTTTATATCATAACAATTATGACTTTATAACTCAGTAATTGTGTTTATATCATAAAAATTATGACTTTATAACTTGTAATTGCGAGTTTATATCATAAAATTATGACTTTACAACTCATTAAAATTATGACTATATCATAAAATTATGACTTTATTACTCGCAATTGTTTATATCATAAAATTATGACTTTATAAATCGTAATTGTTTATGTCATAAAAATTATGACTTTATAACTTGTAATTGTGTTTATATCATAAAAATTATGACTTTATAACTTGTAATTGTGTTTATATCATAAAAATTATGACTTTATAACTTGTAATTGTGTTTATATCATAAAAATTATGACTTTATAACTCGTAATTGTGAGTTTATATCATAAAAATTGACTTTATAACTCGTAATTGTGTTTATATCATAAAAATTATGACTTTATAAATCGTAATTGTTTATATCATAAAAATTATGACTTTATATCATAAAATTATGACTTTATATCATAAAATTAAGACTTTATTACTCGTGAATTGTTTATATCATAAAAATTGACTTTATAACTCGTAATTGTGAGTTTATATCATAAAATTATGACTTTATAAATCGTAATTGTTTATGTCATAAAAATTATGACTTTACAACTCGTAATTGTGTTTATATCATAATTATGACTTTATAACTTGTAATTGCGAGTTTATATCATAAAAATTATGACTTTATATCATAAAATTATGACTTTACATCATAAAATTATGACTTTACAACTCGTAATTGTGAGTTTATATCATAAAATTATGACTTTACAACTCGTAATTGTTTATGTCATAAAAATTGACTTTGTAACTCGTAATTGTTTATGTCATAAAAATTATGACTTTATAACTTGTAATTGCGAGTTTATATCATAAAATTATGACTTTACAACTCATTAAAATTATGACTTTATAACTCGTAATTGAGTTTATATCATAAAATTATGACTTTATAACTCGTAATTGTGTTTATATCATAAAATTATGACTTTATAACTCGTAATTGTGAGTTTATATCATAAAAATTGACTTTATAACTGTGAATTGTTTATGTCATAAAAATTATGACTTTATAACTCGTAATTGTGAGTTTATATCATAAAAATTGACTTTATAACTCGTAATTGAGTTTATATCATAAAAATTATGACTTTATAACTCGTAATTGTGTTTATATCATAAAATTATGACTTTATAACTCGTAATTGTGTTTATATCATAAAATTATGACTTTATAACTCGTAATTGTGAGTTTATATCATAAAAATTGACTTTATAACTCGTAATTGTGTTTATATCATAAAAATTATGACTTTATAACTTGTAATTGCGAGTTTATATCATAAAAATTATGACTTTATATCATAAAATTATGACTTTACAACTTGTAATTGTGAGTTTATATCTCCTGTTCTGTCCTTCAATCCGTGCAGACGTGTTTTCACTCTGCTCCCGCTGTGCTCTTGCGCTCTAGTGTTTTGTCTAGTGTTTTGTCTCTTCTTTTTCTCTCTGACCCGCTGCTTTGCTGGACTCCTGAAAATACTGAAATGGAATTGATTAACTGGTCAATCAGCGCGATCGACAAGATTTTCTCACAAAGGAAGGGTGCCCCGGGAGAACCCACCTGCCCGGACGGGACCTTTGCTGCAGGGTACGTGAGGGACGCATGGAACAACTGGCAAGTCCTGTGCCTGGAGGCTCTGTCCGTGGAGGATACGGAAGATTTATACATGATTGGATTATTGTTGGCGGGGTTCCTATTCTTTGGCTTTGGGATTGCCCTGACCTATCGGAAGATTGGTAAGACAGCTGCAAGCAAATTCACCCAGCCGCTGTCTGTGGAAATTAAAGAATGCTTCGGGGTTATGTGTGACCGTTTGAAGGAATTAGATCAGAGAGTGAAAGGAATTGAGGAACTGAACCGTAACAACGCAGTCCGGACTGCGGATACGCAGGGTAGAGTGGGCTCTATTGGGGGTCAGATCGGTGAACTTTTACGGACTGTAACCGGTCTGGCCATGAGGCTGTACGTAATGTCTAGGGAAACTGCACAGACCAGATGCGAATGCTGAGGACCAGATCTGATTGATTGATTATGATCCGGACAAATTACCGAAGATCATCAAATGGATTAAAAAATAATAAATTGTATTTGCCTGACCTAATCAACTACCCCACCGAACCTCACTTGTCCCTATCTCTCAGTTGGGAGGTCAGCCTGACAGCTGGTCTGCTATCTTCCCCTGTGCACTGCCTTATCTTCCTTCAAGGACAAACCATAGAACTGAACTCGAAAACATCTGAAGTTATGGCTAACATTCTCACACAACACAATCTCAGACTCACTCGCACCATACACAACCTATCCCGATCCCATCCCCCATCCATCCGTCTGCCTGTCTTTATCTATCTCCTCTCCCACTCCATACAAAAAATCCCATCACGTGACCACGTGTACTGTGTCATGTTTATGTTTGTTTTGTTGTGTTTTGCTATGTAATGCTTGCTAAACTGCATTCTTGTATTTCTGGAGAGCGTGTGGCGGCGCCTGAATAATCGGCTGCTGCCCGGAGGCTTGCTCCAAACTTCATTTCGTTATACTGTACTTGTACATGTGTAATCACAAATAAACTTCAACTTAAAATTATGATTTTACAACTCATAATTGTGAGTTTATATCATAAAAATTATGACTTTATAACTCGTAATTGAGTTTATATCATAAAATTATGACTTTATAACTCGTAATTGAGTTTATATCATAAAATTATGACTTTATAACTCGTAATTGAGTTTATATCATAAAATTATGACTTTACAACTCGTAATTGTGAGTTTATATCATAAAATTATGACTACAACTTGTAATTTTGAGTTTGTCATAAAATTATGATTTTACAACTCATAATTGTGAGTTTATATCATAAAAATGATGACTTTATAACTCGTAATTGAGTTTATATCATAAAATTATGACTTTACAACTCATAATTGTGAGTTTATATCATGAAACTGACTTTATAACTCACAACTGCAAGTTTATATAATGAAATTCTGACTCGTAGTAGCGAGTTTATATCACGCAATTATGACTTTATAACTCATAACTGTGTTTATATCATGAAATTCTGATTTTATAACTCACAATTATGACTTTATATTACATAATTCTGATTAAAAAAAAAAAAATGTCAGAATTGCGAGAGAAAGAGTCACAATTACCTTTTTTTTTTTTTTATAAAGTTAAAACATAGTTTCCATAGTGGGGACAATGACGTTACATTTTCACGGCCCTAAACTATGGCTGCTTTACATGTCAGTCATGGATGGTCCTCGGCCAATGAAAGCTGCTATGGCCTTCTGCCGTCAGTCTGAGGTCTGGCTAACATCCTCATTTACATGACTTACTTCCAAACTTCTGTGAGTGAAGTTAAGAACTGTTTTCTCATTCCTTTAGCGGAATATGCTTGTCAGCATCCCGTCACATCCTCGTGCTTCACGGACATCTCGTCATTTATCTGTCCGCGCGCCTGTCCACCTGCCCGTCAAACGCAGCCAAATCAGCTAAATATGGGCGAAGATCAGCTCCTCCTCTCCTGCTGTCTGATTGAGTCATTCTAATTGTTTGACATTAAAGGGCAGGTGCGTTTCTTTGACTGACAGTCCAGTTTCCATCGCGGTCAATTCACACAAGCTCCAAACATGCAAACGCATATGAGGCCTGCTTAATAATAGCTTTAACATCATCTAACATTTCTCAAATGCATCTCTGAAACATAAATACATTATCTGACAGCTCCGGGTTGACTTATATGCCCAGAGCATCGTGATGGCGAGGTAGCCTTGTTATGACAGCCTTATCTAATGGTCCAGATTTAAAGCTTTCATTTTACAGCCCTCAGATGATTCTCCTGCGACCACTACGTTTCACTTAGGATGTTATTTGCTCTGTGGGAACCATCTGAATGACCATAACATCTATCTTAATGCAACCATTCATTTCTCTGCAGGGACACCAGAGGAAGAGGTGATTGACGGAACATTTCTATAGCGGAGTGCTTTCAATTTACTCAGAAACAGGTTGAGCTTAAAAGAGAAGAAGTTGAATTGAATTAAAGCATTGTTGTTACCTCTCACGGGCTGTAATGTTGAAGTAGACAAGAGTGTCAATGCTTGTCCTTTATACATGTACACATGTTACATGTTAGTGAGTGAGTGGTTTTGTTTTTTAGCACATTTCTACTGGAGTTTTAAAATGACTGCAATAATAATATTCCATTAAGAAGATATATATAAATTCATACATTTTTAACACATTTTCATTGTCTTGACAGCAGAATGCACTGTAATATTAAAATAAAATAATTATACATGAAATGTGGTAAATTCATTGATTTAGCATTTATATAGGTCGTGTTGTATGTGATTGATTCACTAAAAAGAGTCAGTTCATGAGAGTCATTAGTTTGGGAAAGCAATCTAATAATTCAAATAATTATACATTAAATTATAGCTATACTAAACAAACAAAAACGTGGTGGTTAACATTTGCAAAAAACCCTACAAAATTCACAAATGTGTATTTTTAACTACACATTGTCAGATGGACAACTAGTCCGCAACTACACTGATTTACTTGGCTTGTGTTCGATTTCCTGAAAAGAACAGGCTCATAACAATCATTCACTTGGGAATCGTTTGGACTACACTGGTCGTGTTGTGTGATTGATTCACTAAAAAGAATTGGTTCATAAGAGTCATACCTTCAGGGATGCGATCTAATAATTACAATAAAACAAATTATACATGACATAATAGCTATTAAAATAAAAATGTGGTAATGTATTAAATCCATTTAGCATTTACAAAATACGTTTAAGTATTTAAATAAGTATTTTTAACTACACATGTCAGAAGGACAAGTAGAGCGCAGCTACAGTAATTTACTTAGCTCGTGTTTGAATCACTAAAAAGAATTGGTTCATAAGAGTCATTCATTTGGGAAACAATCAGACTAAACTAGTCGCACTGTTTTTGTTTGATTCAATAAAAATCAGTCTCATCTCCCCTTCCCTTTAAAGCCTTATTTATACTTCTGCGTCGAGTGTACGCCGTAGCTACGACGTAGCTGACGTGCACCTCTCCAAAAATTTAACAACGCGTCAATTCTACGCGGACCGCAAGCGTGGGGATTGGTCTGTCAGAACCCCTCCCTCAGGGATACACATGCTCCCTCTGCATGTGTAACTGCACGTCAATGTGGACAAGGACGCAGAAGTATAAATGAAAATCGACGCGTAGCCCACGGCGTACAGGCTACGCCGCAGGTCCGACGCAGAAGTATAATTCAGCCTTAAAAGCCAGTTGCGCTCGCACCATGGCAAATTCGCTATTTACATGGCGGAATTTGCGAGTGAAAAGACTGAATGCTTCTCCAGAGAGGAATCCTTTTATTTTTAATATTTAAAAATGTTTGTGTGCTGCTGCGCGTTCCTGTGTGTGTAATAAGTGTACATGCATTGTGCACCGCCTACAGGTGCATATTACTAACGTGCCCTTTAAATAACACAAAAAAAACAATTGACTTTAGACCAGGTTTTTGTTGGTCAATGGCGCAGTCGTTTTCAGTTGCTTCAAAATAGCAACGCGCCAACAATGAGGATGAACACACCTTGTTTTCAGACCAACACGCCCACGGGCGAACAGGTGGGCACGAGTGCATTTGCTATTTAAACAACGTAGTGCTGGATGTGAAAATGATAACTGCGTCGGGCTGAAACTATCAAAAAACACTTGCGCCGCACCTGCCGTCGCATTGCGCGGGGTGTATGATAGGGCCCTTTGTGTTGTATCACCCTGGCAATAATATTTGCAATATAGACTGTACAATGATGACACCAATCGTAGGCTATGACAAGTTAGTATAGAAGAATAAAATCAGAATGCGCTAGTGGTAAACAAATAGAGCAAGATAAAGAGCACTTTGGCAATCTTGGTTTATATGTGCACTGAAAAAAAGACAAAGAGAAAGAGGAGAATATGGACACGGTCGTGGCTAGGGAAAAGAAACCCCTTGGCATGGAAATGGATATTGAGGTAAGTAGCTTTAAGTTTTAGCACCATATCGCATTGATCAATACGCCTTTTCATGTTGCATTTGTATTGGCTAGACAGTCTCACCTAGCCAGACAAACGGCAGAAGGTCTGGACTCTTTCACAGTTTTCCACCCAAGAGGACGTTTGACTGAGATGTAACACAACCAATCACAGTTAGTTTTGTTCCACATCATGTTTAGGGGTGTAAAAATGTAAAGTCGATGTCCCTGCAATAACAGACCAGCGTGCATTGATAAATTATTCATTCAAGAACGTTGTGCAAGTTTTCAATGGCGCCGCAAACGTCACATACTTTTGAAAATCCAGCGTTTAGTTGATCCTGATAAGCGCTCATAGTCACAGTTGTAAACAAGACGGCGTTCTTCTTCCACGAGGGAGTTTGGCATCATGGCATTTGTTTCCAGGCGGAATGTTAAAGACACACATGGCTCGCGGACATCCTGAAGAAATTAACCAATCGGAATCATCTAGGCTACTCGTAGCAGCAAACACAAAGTGAGATGATCATGCTACATTTCTGACACTGTCAGAAAATTATCGTAGACTATATTTGGTCACAAGACCGTGACCGTCTTTGAACCTCTCCCAGTGTACTACGTAGGACCACCATTTAGGAGCCACAACCACAGAAATCATCACGATTGGTCATCTTTTGTCTGGGCAGTCCAAAATCATACAATGTGTACCAGGCATAAGACTGAGAAATATACTGATGCTTGCTTCAGAAAACACATCTAGTGATCTAATAGACTACAACAGGCAGCAAAATGACTGCAAAAACAACTCATCGTGAGTTTTATGCGAAGAGAAAACCTCAAAACAAAACACACCCAGAGACCTCCAGCAATGAAGCCTGCAAAAACCTTTCTATTTGTGCTGGCTGAAGTTGCTGCGTCCTTCAGGAAAAGACCAAAGAGTATGGTTGACTCTCCACGTGAGAGAATAAATCTTTGTCGCCCTTCAGTCCTTGCGTCCTCTCTATCTTCTGGGACTTTACAACTGGGGGTTGGGGTGGGGTGGGGGGCATCATAGCAAAACAATCACTATGCAGCATAACATATCGAGCACAGGGTAGGGGGTCAATATCACAGACCCTGCAGGACACCTCATTGTTAGGACCTTGTCATTGCCTGACCGTTGAAACATCTGGTTGCGTTTTACATGCAGCGCCGTAATCTTTGTACTTACACCACAAACAGAAAACACAGATACGGTCTAGTTTGAAAAGGAGAGCAGCTGTGATTTTTCTGTCCTGGGGTGAAATCGCTGCTAGCAGCTGAATTAAACATGTGAGAGAAGTGTGATAATGCAACATCCATGTTGTATGCGTCAAAACGAATATATTTGCTTTATACGGCAAGCACCACTGATACAACACAGCTTACATCGAGCAAAAAAGCAAGACAGAAACGGCATCTATGCAAAATTCCATGGAATTCCAATGCACATCATTCCACATTCTATTCCACACATCCTTGTGTTTATTAAATGTTTTATCTAAATATTCTAATCTTGCCTATATGATCTGCTATGTATGATAGTGCTTTTCAAACTTCAGTCAATTCACAACCTAAACAGTTACTAATACCAATTATCTCAAAACAATTGGATGTGTACAAATTATTATTAGCTAAAATCAGTATAGAAAATGTCATATACAATATGAGAGAAAAGCATCAAAGAGACAACACAAAAAGTATTCTATTTGATTCAACATACACCAAAAATGATTGTTGGTTTAACTTAAAGTTACAAGGTTGCCTCAACGTTGAGTTCATTGAGATTAAAAATGTAAGTTAATACAACAAACGATATTGGCTTATTAAACAGAAACTCAAAATCGTATGTTATCGGAACCAGCTGATTTGACAAATGATACAAAAATGTGGTAACAAATCATGAAAATAATTATTTACAGTGTAGAATTTATAATATTTACAATATTAAATTAATTGTTTTACAAAAGCTGCATCTGAATTTGTATTTAGCTATATTTACAGACCGTTTATTGCAGCTCAGAGGTGGCCTTAATGCTTTTACACTGATTACAATTAAATAATGCCATGAGATTAATGGGTTTTAAATGGGTATTCCATTTCACCCAAAAAATTTAAATTCTGTCATTGTTTATACTCTCCTTATGTTTTTCAAAAATGTATGACTTTCTTTTGTCTGTGAAACTTATAAGAAGATGATCTGAGAAATGTCTCAGTATTTATGTTTTTGTTCATACAATGGAAGTCAGTGGTAACCAGAACAGTTTGGTTACCAATGTTCTTCAAAATATCTTCTATGTTCCACAAAAGAAAGAAATCCATACAGGTTTGAAACGACATGAGTAAATGATGACATTTTTGGTGAACTATCCCTTTAATGGGTTTTTAATAATACATTTTAAATGAATTATACTCTACATATAAGTGTCTAATTGGGTTTGCGCAAAACTGCGTTTCCATTAACCAATGTTATGCGACTAAAACAAAATTTTTTCCTCTCGCGATAAGTCGTTCCAAAAATCATGGCAACGGCTGTTGGTAGGTTTATGTATATCCCAGCAACCGCACTAGCCATGCATTGTTATGTTATCCAAGCATTAATGCCAAGGAAAGCCCCTTATACTTGGGAGCGGCCATGTACCAGGTGTTTCTGGATATTTCTCCCTCATATCTGCTTCAAGGTCTTGATAAATTGTGCTTTTCTTTGTTGTTTAGAATCCAGTATTACCGTAATTATTTTGTCTTTTATGAGTTTAATAAAGAACTCTGTCCCGTCTTCCGTCCAAACATACCGCGCCATCTTTAACGAATGATCGAATTTTACGTACGGCAGGTGACCTGTAAATGCATTTACATTGTAGTTTTGTGAAATATTCCTTTTTCTAATTGCCTAATTTTTTTTGTTTTGTAAATCACCTCAAGTGAGGGTAAACTTTTTTTGTGATATATGGGAGTTTTTTTTTCCATTGGGCGAATTTTCAATTTGTGCAATTTGAAGAGTAACGAAAACACGGCAACTGAGTCAAATAATTCATTTGATTCGATCATAGACCGTAAAAAAAATATGGACGACGCGACTTCATTCTCTTCCTCTGAGGTAATTGAAGCCTCCGGAGGTCCGAATATGGCGCTGACATCTTGTGCAGATTTGGGACCGAATCTGCGCAGTAGTGACCTCGGAACCGGAGTCTGCGCAGCAGAGAGCAGGAAGTAGCGGTGCGATATCAAAAGCCCGCACACACTCTCGCAAATGCAGAACAATTCATTATGTCGGTGTGAAATTTATGGAAATTTAGAAATTACAGCTCCAATCTCCTCCCTGAGAAAAGTCTGTTAGTGCCTCAGTGATAACTTCACTCAGAGAAGCCGTCAATCTCAGCTGTCAATCATGACGTCACACCCCCCGTTTGTATAGCATCAAATAACTAACTAAAACTAAACTCATTTAAAAAACGAACACTTGAAATGAAATCATCGCGATAAAAACTGCCTAAAATGACAGAAACCGACTTTGGGGAAACATTTTTGAAGTGTAATTTGATTGTTTAGTTTGTCTCGTGTCCATTAGAATCCACGGAGGGGCGGGTGTTATGATCTATACTGGGACCGGCCACTGGGGGGGGATTGGGTGGCGATCGAGGCGTGGAGGCTTCAGTTATTTACAGGAGTGCTGCAGGCTTGGATTCGATCAGTCGTTCGGAAATAGGTAACTGGCTCTCATTGTGAATAGGCCGTTGAATCATTGGTTCACCCGATTCTTTGAAAATGCAGATTCATTCAGAAACGCAGCACCCCTGTGTGTTGCTCTGAGAAACACAACAGTTCTGCTTTGGCTTTATAGATAGTATATTCATTGGCAGAATTTAGCAAAAACAGACAATGTGTATAAAATATAACACAATATTAACTTCTTATTTATTGAACTGTTGTATAAAATCAATATCAGATTTGGACACAAACAGCACTCATGATATTGTACTCGTTACTCATGTGATTTTGCTTTATCATAAATAAAAAACATGATCTCTTGAATTTTAAGGGCCATAACTGCATTCTATAGGCTCCATCACACAGTGAATTGTTGCCCCGCATCATGTTCTCGTCACCAATCAACTGCATGATATGTATTATGACCTATAGGTCTGGGGCGGGGCAGGTGCATTAAATCATTTTAACACGTTATTTTTTTTCCATCGTTCTTTTTAAATCGACAGCCCTAACACACACACACTGTACATCCATACCAATGCTATATGTCAGCCTGGACCTATATGCTATATCTGTCTTAACACATTTGATCATATTAAACCCATTCTGTAGAACTCCACAGATTCCAATATCTGTGCTGAAAATGTGTAAATAGTCAGCAGATTCTGTTTGGGACCGATCATTAGTACCACTGTACCAGCAAGGCTTTTTTTTTTTTTTTGATCAAAGTATTGAAGATTCACTGCCATCACAGCTGTGAAACGACACATTACTGATCACAGTTACTAATCTCTCCAAAAAGCATGACTCGCAAAAGCATGTGTCCCAAATAATAATTCACCAATTTCCCTAATTAAGATGAGTCTTCTTGCACCTCTCACCTCTTCTGTGTGATTTTGGGTTTGGCACAGTCAATAGGCAGCCAGGAAATGAGGGAGAAAATAATGGAATGATATCAACACCTCAGTGGCATCCATGATATTTGCACCAATTCAGCAAATTTCACAGACTTGCTAATTAGAAGCATTGATGTGTTTGCTGTCCTGTTTAATCTCCACTTTGATCCGGTCTAATCTCTCATCGTACTCATTATCCAAGGGTTCTTCTGGCCCGTAGGGTCTGCAATCGAAGAGCACACTCCTGATTTTCAACACAGACTGGATGTGGACTTCACTTCTTTATTACAGCCCTTCATCAACATATATCTGAATAATTAGCAGGCTCCGCCTCTTATCGTTTTTTTTTTTTCTGTACTAGACTGGGGCCACTAGGGCGAAGAGATTGATAAGGACATTACTGAGAGCTTTCAGCCATAAAATAGTTCATCCTAAAATTAAAATACTATCATTACTGGAATATAGCACAAACATTATTTAGACCACTTTTATGGTGTGTTTTTAACACCATCAACTACAGATTACCACACAAATTTCCCCATTTTAACAAAAAACCAAAAATGCTTTTATAAAATTTTAACCTTCACACTTCTGTTTTTAAAGCTGGTAAACAACATCATGCACACACGTGGTCAATTGAACTCAAGTTGTTTTGTACTTAAAACTATCCCTTTAAGTGTGTGTCCACTCTTGTTCGGTTCTCTTGGTCCGGACCAAAGAAAATGATATATTTAAGGCCCGTTAACACCAAGGACGATAAAGAAAATGATAAAGATATAGTTCTAAAAATCATTCTCAATATTAAAGAATAGCAGAGTTCAGACCACAGCTATAACAATAACAGCACAGAGAAACGATATCGGTGGAATCACTTTCGGAACGATTTTATCCAGCTGATGAACGATAAAAACATTGACAGCCAATCAGAATCCATCCTGCTGTAACAAGCTCGAGCATTTAAAGTGACACACGCACTTAGAATAAACAGAACTGTATCGTCCGCTGGTGTGGACGCTAATATAGTTCTTTATCTTTATTGTTATCAATCTTGGTGTGAAAAGGCCTTTAGTCGTAGTTTGCTTAGCATTCACAGTGTCATTTTTAAGACTGAACATAAAGATACAAATCAAAATACTTTTTTTGTGACGGAACTTGCCTAACATCCAAAACAATGCTGTGTGCGGGGCTAAATGCGCTATTTTTACCAGCTGAAAACACATGAAGAGTTCATAAAATGTGTTCAGGAGTCAAAACAGCATCAGGAAATCCTCCGCTGCACACAAACGAAGATCTGCTGAGAGGAGACGCGGTTCCCGACGACTGTACAGAACTGTAACGGGCAACATTGTTTCTATGATAAGAACAACCAGGTATGCTTGAGAATTATATCCTTTTTAGGGTCGCATTGTGACATCACATCCAACCGCACCAGATTTTGTTTAGTCTCAGTCTTAGACATCACTTAGACTCATTGTGGCACGCAATGAGAAACACTTCAGGAGTAACTAAGCACTGGGTTTTTAACCCTCATCCCTCCCTCGCACTTTGTAACAAATCCTTCTCTCGTGGGTCAAAATGACCCGAAGCCCTACAATTATACTCATTTTGTTTGTTTTTTTTGACCATAAAGCTTATTTCATTTCATTTACCATATTTACCTTTAAATTACTAGATTTTGTCAATAAATAATAAATAAATATTCAATTTCATGCAAAATTAATCTATCTTAAAATATCTTACATTGGGTGTCTTTACCGACCTCTTGTGGGAAAAAAAATTAAAAAAATATAACATGATATTTCACGACTCTTGCCATTAGATGGCCTTACAGCTCCATATGGAGAAAATGAGTCGTTCCGCTGGGCCCTAAAGTCATTTCTCTTCAGTATTCATTCATATACACATGTAGACATTATGATTTTTTTTTTTTTTTTTTTGTGAAGTTTTAACATTTTTAGTTAGAATTTTGAGCATTTTTAGGTTTTTCTATGTGTGCTGAAACATGCCTTGCAATCAATTTATTCCTATGGCGGGTCAAATTGACCCGCGAGGAAAGGATTTACTTTTTTTAAATTTCAATCACAAAACTCCTTGAATCCACAAAATTTTCAAGTATGACAAAAGTCCTAGGGTCTTAGACCATTGATGAACACAATTTTTAAATGTAAAAAAAAAAAAAAAAAAAAGAGTTTCGGGTTGAAATGGCTCGGGGGAAGGATAAGGTTAAATGTGTGTGAAGTTCACATCACCATTTTTGTGCCATTGTTGCGGTACACTGCACAATGTTCTTGAATGAATTGCACACCGGTCTGTTATTGTGGGGACAGACTTTTACGCCCATAATCATGACACTGAAAAAACTAACTGTGATTGGTTGCTTTACATGTCGGTCAGACGTCCTTTTGGGTGGCCCTTAGCCAATGAAAGCTGCTATTGAGTCCAGATCTTCTGTCTGAGGTCTGGCTACGAAAGATTGTTTAGAAGTGACCAGTTGTTGTTTGGTTTTTGGTGCGCACCAGGGTTCGGGTGACAGCGTTCACAGTTATTCAAGTGAATCGCACTAACAGAGCAATCACACCAGAGTTTGTTTTAATCGAACCAAACCTGCCAAGTGTGAACACACCCTAAAAGCTAAGGTCCATTTCAGACTGAATTATCCCTTTAAAACAGCACATCATTGTACGGATCTGGCAAGGGAAGACTCTGCATTAGCGTTAAAGGTTCTCTCCTGCTGGGCTGATGACATTCTAAGTTGCATCTTAATTAGTGTTATGAACCTGCACAGTAGCACTCACAGCAGATAAATGAAAAGGCAACACAACATGCCTCTTTGAATCTTGTCACATGCAAAGGATCTCGACAATGAAGGAGGGCTTTTTTTCTACTTAAGTTTTGAGTAGGGGCGTAAAGCCAGTCGTTTCCTCTCCAAGAAAAAAACACACAATAAACTAAAAGAGCTTCCAGGCGTATTTTAAACTACCTAATGGTTGCATATCAGTGTTTACTACCGCCTGATTATGGAATAAATAACCACAAATACAGACACACTGCATTTCAAAGGCTGGTGAATAGAAACATGGAAAGAAAAATACTAATGTTTCCCACTCTTGCAAATTCAAAAGTGTCTTTTCAAGATGACGACGATGAATACAAACACTCAGTTTTTAATGGTGTGACTCTCAATGGCTTTAGATTATACCAAAAAAAAAAAAAGTAGATACATGCAATAATTGTAGGGTTTTGCTCAAAAGGATGCAGTTTCAAACTTGCATGTGCTTCTTTAGATTTTAGACAAGTGGATTAAATGCCAATTTTTAACAATTTTAGTTTGGATTTGAACACCAGTTCTTTCTCACACACACACACACACACACACGCAAAAATCTAGAGAAAATGTATTTTAGTCATGTCTTGGCATACATAAAAAGCAATAAAATTCCATTGAAATAAAAATGAATAATGATGTATAATATATATATATATATATATATATATATATATATATATATATATATATATATATATATATACACACACACACCCTAACACTTTTTGACTTTCTTAGTTTGTGTAAATCCACTTGGGGTTATTTATTTTTCCCACATTAATTATTTCACATGTCTAGTACAATTATGTGGTTTTGTTTCATTAATACAGCATATACTTTTTCTTGATTTACCCTGAAAGAATGGAAGTAAAATGTGACAACATGCCCCATAGGTGCGGTTCATTGTAACATGACTTTATGGCAGCTAAAAATGTTACCTGATAATCAAAAAAAAAAAAAAAAAAATATCCAAGACAAACTAAAACATTTTGTCAATAAAATACAATTATTAATAAAAATAAAATAAAATAATGGATTTTTTTAATAATTCAAAATTAACTAATTTTTGAGTTTGACAACAAACACATCGCTAAACACAGCTATACAGCATAGTTCAAAACATAATAATAGCCTAATGAATAATTTCTGAACATTGACTCTCAGGCATTATTCACCCTTTTCTCATGGTTTCTTAAAAGAATTCATAAAAGTATAGAATATAATAGTGCAGTTCTAATAGGGGCTCATTGTAACGCAGTGTTAGAACATGGCACATCTGCGCAACTGGGATTTAACCTTGGCTCGTGTCTTCTGCTGTTAGATCAGCATTAAAGAACTCTCTCAACTTAAATAACAGATAGAAGATTACAATAATATCAGATTTGTCCCGTTTTAAATAAACACAAAAAACAGAGATGAAAAATAAACTTAAGTAAGAAATTTACTTTTACTATGGTTAAATAAATGTTCAGTGATATCTTCCAAATATTTCTTAATTTTGGCGCAATTTTTCTCTATATAGTGTTTATATGTCAACTAGTAAATACACAAAGTTTTGTCATCCTGGTATGTGAGATATATATATATATATATAAAAACTAATTATTAAAATGCCATTATATTCCAAAATTTATTCAGACACCTTCAAAATTCTCACATTATCACAGTTTATTCACTATAGTTTAGAAAATGGTAATACAATTTGACAAGAACTCAGAGTTAAACTGTGTCAGAACGAATTCATCTTGATAATGTCAGATAACTTTGATAGAAAGGTATGGAATGGATCACAATCAACCAATCAGCTGTTCAATTTAAGTTCACAATTAGATAATACCAATTTTGGTCAACCAATGACTAAGCAGTGCCTCATTTTGTTCAGTCTGTGGTGTGAAAGGTTGCATTAGCAATTAAAAGAAAAAAACACTTCAGCAAAACATGCTCAGGTCAAATTGTCTGAATATTTATTTTTTATTTTGTTTTCTCTCCCCTGTTGTACCAAACCCGTACCGAAGCGTCAGTTTTGTGTACCGGTACACCCCTAGTACATATCTATTAAAGTGGCCGGTGTGTGTATACATACACACACACACACACACACACACCCACCCACAAAATCCTTGTTTTCCAAATAGGGTAAACTTGACATTATTGATCAGCACAACACGTTTTAGAAAAATAAAAATCTACAAGGTGTAATTACTGTCCGCAGATGAAGAGCTATTATGACTTAACCCCAGACAACAGGAGCATTAGGAGCTTGTTTTTATCCACCAAAGTGCTTAAGATATCATTCTCTGAAGAATGAATCTACCAACACTGCAATTATTGTTCATCTTGGTCTGTTTTATAAAAAAATTAAATAAAAAAAACGCACTGCCTGTACTGCAAATTCATAATTTTGCTCATAATTTTTACTTAATATCTATCTCAATTACATACTGCCTTAAAAGACCATGTAATGCAGATGGCTACAGTGACGCAGAGGAGAAAGTTTCAATCCATGATAAAAAAAAAAAAAGAAGATATGATTGCGGTCTTCCAAGAGTGGCCTACTCTAGCCAAAAAACACAACCTTGTTAACCCAGAAAAATAGGCTTTATGGTATTTGAGATCATGGGGCGGTCAGGGGTCTTGCACTATGATTTGTAGGTGTCTTTCCAAATAAAACGTAATGGAAAAACCATAATAAATGTTCAAACATTTATCAAGACATTTGACCCCTTCATAATGCTCTATCACCTCCCACACCCTGCTGTTTCTTGTAACATCTTTATATGCCTCCACAGGTGCCTTACACGGTAAAAAAAATGATACGTTTTCAACCTCAGCCGGCTTCTTCCCTCAAGATACAGCTTGCACGTGGAGATAACAAATTGTTGGCTGGATCAGTTGCAGTTCACACAATGCAGACAGATATCAATATGGCATGTCAAAATTAGCTCCCAGATTAAAATATGGATTCAAGTTTGAGTTGATGGTTAAATGCAGTGCGATTTAGATGCTTCACATTTTAAATAAATGCGCTTGTTTTGGAGGTAGCAAAAAAAAAAAAAAAAAAAAGAAATAAAAAGTAATATAAATGCACAAGTAACAGCTTGATTCTTCATGAATATGATTTTAAATGCTATTTTTCTCCATTACCACATAATTGTTGAGGTTTAATTGAGAGGTCATATCAAATTTGGCACTCGCTTTATTTGTCACCTCTAGCTAATGTGCTGAAAATAGAAAATAGAACTAAAATTACAAACTGCCCAGGCAGATTCTCTTGGAGACGTCATATTGCTGTCGAGCAGCAAACAAGATGTGAGAGATGACTGTTGTCAAGGCAAACTAAAATAAGGCAACACAAAGGTCAGGAAAGAGTGTAATCATTGGTTACTCATTGTCTTTTTGTTTTTATCTACCATAAGATCATATTTTATTATATTGCCAAAAGTATTGGGACACAATTGAAATCATTGAATTCAGGTGTTCCGATCACTTCCATCGCCACAGGTGTATAAAATCAAGTACCTATGCATGCAGACGCTTCTACAAACATTTATGAAAGAATGGGTCACTCTCAGGAGATCAGTGAATTCAAGCGTGGTACCGTGATAGGTTGCCACCTGTGTAATAAGTCCATTCGTGAAATTTCCTCACTACTAAATATTCCACGGTCAGCTGTTAGTGGTATTATAACAAAGTGGAAGAAATTGGGAACAACAGCAACTCAGCCACGAAGTGGTAGGCCACGTAAAATCACAGAGCGGGGTCAGCGCATGCTGAGGCGCACAGTGTGCAGAAGTCAATAGCTACAGACCTCCAAAATTCGAGTGGCCTTCAGATTAGCTCAAGAACAGCGTGTAGAGAGCTTCATGGAATGGGTTTCCATGGCCGAGCAGCTCCATCCAAGCCTTACATCACCAAGTGCAATACAAAGCGTCGGATGCAGTGGTGTAAAGCATGCTGCCACTGGACTCTAGAGCAGTGGAGACTTGTTCTCTGGAGTGACCAATCACGCTTCTGTCTGGCAAATTGATGGACGAGTCTGGGTTTGGCGGTTGCCAGGAGAGCGGTACTTGCCTGAACGCATTGTGCCAAGTGTAAAGTTTGGTGGAGGGTGGATTATGGTGTGTGTTTTTTTTTTCAGGGGTTGGACTAGGCCCCTTAGCTCCAGTGAAAGGAACTCTTAATGCTTCAGCATACCAAGACATTTTGGATAATTTCATGCTCCCAACTTTGTGGGAATAGTTTGGGGACTTCCTGTTCCAACATGACTGCGCACAAGTGCACAAAGCAAGGTCCATAAAGACGTGGATGAGTGAGTTTGGTGTGGAGGAACTTGACTGGCCTGCAAAGAGTCCTGACCTTAACACCTTTGGGATGAATTAGAGCGGAGACTGCGAGCCAGGCCTTCTCGTCCAACATCAGTGCCTGACCTCACAAATGCGCTTCTAGAAGAATGGTCAGAAATTCCCATAAACACAATCCTAAACCTTGTGGAAAACCTTCCCCTAAGAGTTGAAGCTGTTATGGCTGCAAAGGGTGGGCCAACTCCATATTAAACCCTACCCTATATAATTTATACAACGCAGTTCTGACTTTATAACAAGCAATTGCAAGAAAAAAGTCAGACTTGTGAAGAAAATAAAAGTTGCAATTACTGTGTAATTAAGGTACTTAATTTTACTTCATTAATTTGTGGTAAAACTACATTAATCATTTTTGTTGCCATAACTAACTGGGTAGTGGATCTGTAGTTCCCAGCATGTTTTGCAAGGGACTGCATTAGGAGAGTAAATTTAGGTTATTTTATGTGTTTTTCAGGAAAGGGAAATATGTTGTTAGTTAATGTAAGTGTGTAATGTTTATGTTATGTTGGACATTTAGAGGAGTTTCTGTAATGTTTTTGAATTTTGTGGTTACCAGTATCAGTACCCTATTTAAGGGTATAGGGGGCGATTTCGGACACAGCCTAAATTTTCGAATGACTCTTTAAATTGAGGTAATGTGCAATGTATATTATGAGAAAATTAAAGTGTATGTAAACCTATTGTAGGAGACTCCAAAACAAAATTAGGAACCTTTAAAATAGCACAATAGGGGCACTTTAACATTAGAACATGGTTAGGAAGAAATTCATGTGCGCACACACCTGTTGTAAATTAGGCTGAAATTTTTCACGAGAAGTTCTCCCGTGCAGACAAATATTAAATAATTCTTCACTGTTTGAAATGCAACAGTAATACAGTAAATGATTTGCAGTGTGGATATAAGCCGCATCAGACCACTGCAATTAACTCAATGTAACAAGTAATAACCTGGTGTGTATAAAGGCCTCAAGGTAGTAGCCCAAGCAATCCATCAGTGAGCAAATCCAAGCCACAGCCTCTGTCCCCATAATGAGCGAATAACACCGTTTTGACAACACCGGAAAGCAAATTGAAGAAGGTAAAGGAGGGCGTTTTGGCATACAGGAAAAAGGGCTGAGCGGGTGGCTAGATGAATTGCTTGTTAAATAAGAAATTCCACAGAGTGACATCATTTTTAAAAGGCTCATAACAACATCACAGTATTATCTGCTGCAAGCTTGTGAAAAACAATCTTCACAGGACGCACTCCATTCGTGATGGCTCTCAGTATGGCATCGTTTCTTCAGCCAAGGTTTCTTAAATCATAAAAGAATTGTTTTACTCTTTGCTTTCCTATCAAGGACTCTCCTCTCCTTGCATCCTTTTGCAATTAAATTGTGAGTGGGACTTTTATCGATCCAGTCCCATGACAGGACCATAAAATGTTGTGTAAAGACTGAAGTTGTGCCGAACAGAACGACATGACAGCCATGGAGGGGCGCTCGGATGTTTTGTCACATGACGGCAAGGGGAAAGCATATATTACAAATGCACAAACCGAGCCATCGCAAGGGAATTCTTCACGTTAACATCAGCCAGTGTGGCAGAACGCAACAGCATCTATACAAACACATGAAGTCCTGTTTGAAAAATACAGTAGAGTAACAATTACACAAGGGACCGGCATTCATGTGCAGAGAGGAAGGGTTGGAAACGCAGAAATAGCTGGAAGGCATATTCTCTATTTGAGTCAGTGTAAGAGGTTCCTTCTCTGCACTATAAGAATATAAATAACAGCAGAGATGAAATACACAAAGAAACCTGCTGGCAAAAAGGCTCTTGATCTCTGCCAGTGCATGGTATAAATACACAAACTAATGCTAAAAAAATGTGGCTATAAGAATCTGTTTTTCAATGCTCAAAGACCTTTTTGCTCAATGAAAAAGGAGATGTGGTCAGACCGCCTAAGAAAAACAAAAAAACAAAAAAAAAACACTGTGAAAATGCATTTCGTGGAAGAACAGAGTGAAAAAAAAAAAATCGAGCAGGTGGGGAAGAGAGTGGGTGAAACGACCCTGTTGGCCATCGAGCAGTTTTAGCCGCATTTGCGGTCCGGTGTGATTTAAAGCAACGGTTACACCAGCTGCTGCCGTTGGTCTCTTAAAAACACCAGCGTGCCATTCGTGCCAGGGTTGAGTGGAGACAAATGAGTAAATGATGATGCAGTTAACCTTGATTTGGGTGTAAACATACCAGCTTTGGAATATGGAACATTCCCAGAAACACTTGACTTGTGTGGTGAAATCAACAATCTATTACGGATTCACTCCTGAGAAGACAAATGCTGAGGGGTTGACTGTGAATTTTACAATGACTTTAACCCCACAACTGTCACACTTGGTGCTTTTTTTAATTGCCTTTTTTTCATATCACATATTTTAGAAATCATCCTAAATTATCATTCGAAAGCTTACGAACTGAAAATCCATCCTGTGAAAACTGTTTTGAAATGGGATATTGCGTTACCATGGAAACAGTACTTTAAGTTATTTTAGAGGGCTCCTCCCCTAGTGGGCAGTGTCAGGTTTCATTTTCAAAAATTTATTTTAAATACTTAATAAATCAAAACCTTTTCTAATCTTGACAAAACACATATCGTTGGAAAGGTCTGAGGTTCCATATTTTGTGATAGAAGTAACATTTAGGCAGAAATGTATTAATTTGTTACAGGAAAATGCATCAAAACAAGATTCAAGTGGAATGCGTTTCACCCGGTGGCTATTTTTGGTACAGCGCCTAAACAAGATTTCATAGGAACTTCAATTTTTGTGATATCAACTTCAAATTTGGAACACAACTTGGTTAGACACAACAATAGCTTTGATTCTATAGTAATTTTAGAGGTTTTTTTTTTTTTTTTTTGTGTGAAATATACATTTCATTTAGTACAGTACATTTGATTTATAGTAAATGTAAAGCTTCATAACTTTTTTCATTTTTCATAATAACCTGCTGAGTATCTTCTTTAAAACAAGACCAAATTTAGGTCTATTTTCCAAATCATTCTTGAATTACAACCATTTAAGTTTGGATAGTGCATTTTCACATCTATTCTCAAAAAGGGCAGTTTACAGGGATAGTTCACCCAAAAATGAAAATGCTGTCATCATTTACTCTTAACCCTTAAGTTGCTCCAATTCTGTATACATTTCTTTGGAAGGAAAGGAAGATATTTAGAAGAAAGTTTGTAACTAAGCAGATTTCGCCCCCCATTGACTACCATAGTGCCAAATATCTATTTGTGACAGAATTTTCATTCTTTGGTGAACTATCCCTTAAAGGGGTTTAAAGGGATTCATTTTTGGTTACACTTTATTTTGATAGTCCACTTTAGATCCATTTAAAATATCGGTCCATTTTAAATATGTAAGCGGTATACTGTTAACGAACATCCCACCACTGCCTACACTGCTGAGAGCGGCGTTTAGATAAATATGTAAATATGTGCTCATTAATGGCTTTTCCATTGCCGGGCCAGTGCGAGCCAGGGCTAACAACATGCCATGCGGGGCCAATATCCTCTGATCTCACGTACCAAGGCCAAAATCAAGTTGTGTTTCCACTGTCGGGCCAGTAGCCACAGCGCTGCCCTAAAACCAGCCATTAACACACCTCCACAGAATGACATCACACAACCCCTCCATTTCACCAGCTGACTGAAAACTATCTAGATCGCAAAATCAGCATGACAGAAGCCAACGTTTGGTCTTTAATTAAAGATTCCAGCATCAGGAGTGCACATCAATCATGCTGAGCATACCATTTCACATAAAAAGTAAACAAATACCTATTCGTTTGCACCTGCTTCCATTTATTTGCGGTCACAGGAATGCACAAAACAACTCCATTAAGGCTTTTATGTCCAAAGGCATACACATTTAGAAAAATACTGATAAAATATCATATGTTTACATCACATTTCTTTAGAAAGAGTGTATTTCTAGAATTTTTTAATCTCACGGAAGCTCACAGGAGCTCATGAGAGGGTAACAGGAGTTTTGTCAACTTCTTTTCGCTAATAATATGCTATTATTACGAATTCTTACAGAGGATTACAGATTCTATATCACCATTATTGGGCAGCTTTTCCCTCTAAAAGCTAACAGTAGTAGAAGCAGCAGGCGACAGTGGTTTGAGTGAGAAAACACTATTATCAAGTCCGTCTCCCTCAGTCCGGAGGGGATACAGGGATGTTCATGGGGTCCGTGGACAAGCCTCCCCTGACCCCCCCTCTGGTGCCGGGCTTGGTTTTGTGTGTTTTCGCTGCATTCATACTGTAAAACAATGCTGCAAAACAATGCTGCCTCTCAGTCTTTTTGCCACTCAGTGAGGTGTAACCACAGTCACTCCAGCTGACGGTGACGTCACGTGCATTCTGTTTCCACTGATCATCCTTGATGGATCCTTCTACAACTTGATTGGAGTCCCGCTGTAGTAAATTCAGTTGATTGGGCATGATTTGGAAAGGCACACATCTTTCTCTATAAGGTCCCACAGTTAACAGTGCATGTCAGAGCACAAACCAAGCCATGAAGTCCAAGGAATTGTCTGTAGACCTTCGAGACAGGATTGTATTGAGGCACAGATCTGGGGAAGGGTACAGTAAAATGTCTGCAGCATTAAAGATCCCAATGAGCATCCTTAAATGGAAGAAGTTTGGAACCACCAGGACTCTTCCTAGAGCTGGCTGCCCGGCCAAACTGAGCAATCCGGGGAGAAGGGCCTTAATCAGGGAGGTGACAAAGAACCCGATGGTCACTCTGACAGAGCTCCAGCATTTCTCAGTGGAGAGAGGAGAACCTTCCAGAAGATAAACCATCTCTGCAGCACTCCACTAATCAGGCCTGTATGGTAGAGTGGCCAGACGGAAGCCACTCCTCAGTAAAAGGCACATGACAGCCTGTCTGGAGTCACCTGAAGGACTCTCAGACCATGAGAAACAAAATTGTCTGGTCTGATGAAACTAAGATTGAACTTATTGGCCTGAATGGAAAGCATCATGTCTGGAAGAAACCAGGCACCGCTCATCACCTGGCCAATACCATCCCTCCAGTGAAGCATGCATGGTGGTGGCAGCATCATGCTGTGGGGATGTTTTTCAGCAGCAGGAACTGGGAGACTAGTCAGGATCGAGGGAAAGATGAATGCAGCAATGAACAGAGACATCCTTGATGAAAAGCTGGACCTCAGACTGAGGTGAAGGTTCATCTTCCAACAGGACAACGACCCTAAGCACACAGCCAAGATAACAAAGGAGTGGCTACATGACAACTCTGTGAATGTCCTTGAGTGGCCCAGCCAGAGCCCCGATTGAACATCTCTGGAGAGATCTGAAAATGGCTGTGCAGCGATGCTCCCCATCCATCCTGATGGCACTTGAGAGGTCCTGCAAAGAAAAATGGGAGAAACTGCCCAAAAATAGGTGTGCCAAGCTGGTAGCATCATACTCAAAAAGACTTAAGGCTGTAATTAGTGCCAAAGGTGCTTCAGCAAAGTACTGAGCAAAGGCTGTGTAACAAGATGTAAACAAGATAATATGGCAGCATCCAGATTGCAGTTACTTCCAAGCAGCTGCCATAGAGATGAATGGGAAGCAAATGGCTGTCTCCATATATTATACCTTTTTGGATTAAACTTTAATTCACACCCAAACATGATGACACCATTTTAAGATGTTGTGCGATACTGACTAGAAAAAAAACACTGCACTTTCATCATCTTTAAGTCCCGTATAGCGAAGGCTGCTAAATTAGCTGAAATGTCCCTAAAAGCTATACAATTTGATAGACTCCTTTTTTAGACACATCTAGTGATTTATGTGCTCTTAATGTACTGATGTAGAAAAGGTGCTCACTGGCATTTTTAGATTGGCAAGAAAGATTAATCTGCGAGCCGAGTACCAGAGAGTCAGGATGTGCGCACATTAACATTACTTAATTGAGATTTGCGGACAGACTCTGTAAAATGAGTTTGAAATCCATGTTATTTTGGTGAGAACATTGTTTAGCTAATTGATCTACGTCTTTATTCCTTTCTTAAACTGCACTAGAAGGTCAAGCAGCATAATAAGGCTAGAACAACCTTGGTGCCTTTTGTACCGCTGTACAATGTGGCTCATTGCGAATGTTGGTTTCTTGGGAGTGATTCTATCAGAGTGAAACTCAATGAGACTCAGAGGCGTTCCATCTAAGCAGAATGAGATTAAGAATGTAGAGACAGGAAGGTATCGGCGGAAGTGTGTGGGAATCCGAACATTTGCTGTTGCTCAGTGTGACATACACATTGTAGAATAACATTACAGAAGTTTTAAATTTAAAATACACTTGTTCTGTTACATTACTGCTGAGGCTTCTACTGTCCTCGGGACAAAAATCTGTCACACAAGAATGACTAGGTCATTCTATGAAATGGATGTCTATTCTGGCTTGGAAATACAAAGATAGATTATACACTTTGTTTTAAGGTGTCTTTGTTACACTGTAATTCTACAGTTAAGTACTAAGTGATATTAAGTAACTACATGTAGGGTTAGGATTAGGGTTTGGTTTAGGATTAGTTGCATATAATTATGCATAATTGATAGTTATTACAATAGTAACTGCATGTAACGTAGCAATGACACTGTAAAATAAATCAACAAATCAATCAATAAATAATGATAATATTTCTACAGATATCTACATCCCAGTTATATTTCAAATAATGCACTACACTGTAACAAATATTGTTGGTTTAATAAAAAAGCAAGTTACTTGAACTTGAGTTAATACAATGGAGATTGGTTTAATATAGAAACTCAAAATATTATGTTATCTGAACAAATTTAACAAAACACTAAATAAATTATAATACATTGACAGTATTAATATAACATATGTACAATACATTAATATAATACATTACAAACATTGAATTATACATGTGTGTGTGTGCGTGCGTGTGTCAGGGTTGCCAGGTTTTCACAACAAAATCTGCCCAATTGCTACTCAAAACTAGCCCAAAACAAGCCCAACCACATTCCGGGGGGTAAAATATATGTTTTTTGGTTCCCTGCTAAAATTCGCATTCCCGGTGCTAAATATTACATAATTGGGGTTGTTTCAACCCACGGACATGAAAAACAGCCAGCGGCAATAGTGTTAAAGTAGCCCAATTCCGCGGGAAAACCGCGGACTTGGCAACACTGGTGTGTGTGTGTAATTGTATTATAGATTATCTATTTTATGATTATATATCATTTTATCGACAATGTATTTAAAAAAAAAAATAAAGCCCAAATACTAACCTTTTATTTCCATTTATTCTGCAATCATATTAATCATATCAAGATTTCTTTGGCGCTGAATATATGTTGTTCACAATAGCCGGTTCCATCCCCCTATTTTTATGCACATTTTGGGACATGAAAAACCACTGGATGCAAACATCAAGATACGCATACATTCTAATGTATTTAATTTACATGGATAATTTTTCATCTGATAAGAAGACATGCACATAAACTGATAAAAACACATTTACCGAATAAATCCCTCGATGCAAAAAAAAGGTTACCTCAACAAAGGATGTGATTGGACCTGGACTAACCAGTGGACCATCGCACAGTATCTCATGTGTTGGTTTGGTCATTCTGAAATGCCCGAGCCAAAGTATGTCATTAAGATGATTTGGTATAATAAATTATAAGAAAGCGTCCCACACAATTGCGTCCCAAACGCCTGGCATCCCCCTCCGAATGCAAGATAACAAAGCGTTTACTGCATTTTGTCTGTGCGCTCTGAGACGCAAGTAATTTATGATTGCAACAACTTCCATTTTATCCCATATATTTTGCACTTATTTCCCAGGAAGTGACTATTTTGTTATCTTATACACGTGGGATGGAAACGCATGCTTTAAATAATTCACAGCTTTGGATAAAAACATAGCTTGTGTTTAGTCTATGTTTACTGCATTTTTGCTATGAACAGTAAAACAAAAGATTTTCGCCTCACATAAGCCCAGAAGTAAATCAGACAGAGAGCTGAAGTCTTACATCATAGTGTCCGAATCTTACTCAAACTGTCAATGCTCACACATCACATCAATACAGAAGTTCTCCAGCAATGTTGCTACTCTTCATTCTCATCTGATTTGCCACCATTTCTGTTCACACATGAGTCACACCTAAAAGGATGTTTATGCAAAAGTGCCTATTGCTGCACACTGCTTCCAGGAATCCAACTTTACAGACTTCATAAAATCCATGCAAACTTCAGCAAACAGTTGGCTGCATTTGGGGAAAATATAAACCTAATTTACTTGCTTAAGCCTCGTCTACAGCACCTGATGTTGAAGCTCTAGCACTTGGTTTTCAATAATCCTCCCTGGTTCCCTCAGAGTCCGGAGTGGCATGCCGAGCCGTATCCGTTTTACCCAGCAGGGATCATCACACTTTATCCACTTTACTCTCAATATGGACTCAGTAGGAAACCAACTTACATCAACCTCTTGCAGATGAACGGCTTAAGACATCAAGTTTCCATCTGTTTCTCCTAACAAAAAGATCTCAATTCACTCAGTATACTGTACCTCTCCAACTAAAGAACTTCCTGTCAAACTTTCCAGCCTAGCAAGGGTATGCAGAGAAAAGTATTTCACATAGAGAAGAGCACAGAAACTTTTGATTTATTACCTTTTGTTGAATTGCAATTGAATCTACATGTTCTTTCATTTATTATACTTCCCTTCTCTCGAACTGACATTGGGGTCTGGAAATTGCAAGGTATGTCTACGTTGTCTGCATACCACAAAGCACAAAGGAAGATAAGATAAAAACAAAGTTCATGGGAAGCTCTTGCATTTCCTAGCACTCAGGAGAACAACTTGAGGAGAGTTTTCACCTCTTTTAACTGAATTCAAAATTTCAGATTTACCTGCGGTTGCCGGCTTCATATTATATTCTTTCAAGGTTTGCTTTGGAACAGTGTTCTTTGTTTTTTCAGCTAAGTAAAAGTCTGTAGCGGAATCTCAGAGTGATGTGATCATTCTCTAGCCCTGGAGGCCTAGCGTACCACCAGCAGGGTCAACGTTTTTGCTCTAAAAAAGGTTTTGACTGGTTGTCGTAGCAAGTCAATCGTGATGTGTTTTTGTTCTTTGCTCTGGTTTCGATAGGACGGAGAGATAAATAAACCATGAAATTAATCACCCGTGTTTGCTACCCCTACAGCAAGTTCCCACACGTCCGCCTACTCATTCTGAGGGCTTATGAGTACTGAATACACCCTACATATAAAAATATATTTATATAATAAAAAAAAATAAATGGTGCCCCCGCCATCTCATCCTGTTAAAATCACCCACTTTACTACATGGTTCATCACTCTTGGAGAAAGTTGCTGATCTGTGATGATGTGCAGTGAACGTTCACACAGAGTTTTTTTGGGTTGGAATAAATGGGCACATTTTGTACAGTGTTGCACGTTAGTCTTTGTTGTATTTTATGTGAAGAAAATCGCTGCATAATATAGACTGCAACAAAAGTGCTGAATGCTTTTTGCAATCAAAAGCAAAACAGCAAATTCTCACTATGAACTGATATGTCATAAACATAACATTAAAGTAGGCAGTGTCACACAAACAAGTGTTGTCAGGCAACCCACAGGTAAACACAGCCTCGCTGACTGCTGACACAATCGAGTGTGATATTTCATAAAAATAAATAAACAAGAAAACTTCAAAACAACTTACATTTTATTCTCCGCCAATGAAAATAGTTCCAAACGAATTATTGCGTGCCCGCCAAGCAGTGTTTTGTACAAATCGGTTGAATAAATGCTTCACTGATTCAGTAGCCTGACGTTGTCATACTCAGATTCTAGTCAGAATATGAGTCTGATACTGCTCCATTGGGCTGTGGTTATGAGGCATTTCAACCCAACCAGGAAAGAAAATGCTTCTGCACTCAATTAGATAGATCTACACTCACCTAAAGGATTATTAGGAACACCTGTTCAATTTCTCATTAATGCAATTATCTAATCACCCATTCACATGGCAGTTGCTTCAGTGCATTTAGGGGTGTGGTCCTGGTCAAGACAATCTCCTGAACTCCAAACTGAATGTCAGAATGGGAAAGAAAGGTGATTTAAGCAATTCTGAGCGTGGCATGGTTGTTGGTGCCAGACGGGCCGGTTTGAGTATTTCACAATCTGCTCAGTTACTGGGATTTTCACACACAACCATTTCTAGGGTTTACAAAGAATGGTGTGAAAAGGGAAAAACATCCAGTATGCGGCAGTCCTGTGGGTGAAAATGCCTTGTTGATGCTAGAGGTCAGAGGAGAATGGGCTGACTGATTCAAGCTGATAGAAGAGCAACGTTGACTGAAATAACCACTCGTTACAACCGAGGTATGCAGCAAAGCATTTGTGAAGCCACAACACGCACAACCTTGAGGCGGATGGGCTACAACAGCAGAAGACCCCATCGGGTACCACTTATCTTCACTACAAATAGGAAAAAGAGGCTACAATTTGCACAAGCTCACCAAAATTGGACAGTTGAAGACTGGAAAAATGTTGCCTGGTCTGATGAGTCTCGATTTCTGTTGAGACATTCAGATGGTAGAGAATTTGACGTAAACAGAATGAGAACATGGATCCATCATGCCTTGTTACCACTGTGCAGGCTGGTGGTGGTGGTGTAATGGTGTGGGGGATGTTTTCTTGGCACACTTTAGGCCCCTTAGTGCCAATTGGGCATCGTTTAAATGCCACGGCCTACCTGAGCATTGTGTCTAACCATGTCCATCCCTTTATGACCACAATCAACCCATTCTCTGATGGCTACTTCCAGCAGGATAATGCACCATGTCACAAAGCTCGAATCATTTCAAATTGGTTTCTTGAACATGACAATGAGTTCACTGTACTAAAATGGCCCCCACAGTCACCAGATCTCAACCCAGTAGAGCATCTTTGGGATGTGGTGGAATGGGAGCTTCGTGCCCTGGATGTGCATCCCACAAATCTCCATCAACTGCAAGATGCTATCCTATCAATATGGGCCAACATTTCTAAAGAATGCTTTCAGCACGTTGTTGAATCAATGCCACGTAGAATTAAGGCAGTTCTGAAGGCGAAAGGGGGTCAAACACAGTACTAGTATGATGTTTCTAATAATCCTTTAGGTGAGTGTACAACCAATCAGAGCAACGGAGTAAGTGATGTATGTTGAGCGACGCAGTCGTCAACAGAACTCAACTGCATGAACGCTGGAAGAAGTAGAAGATGATGAGTTCAAACGATCTTTGCCAGTGTTGTAAAAAGAATTTCGGGATACACAGAGTACTTACCAACACGATCATCATTTTTGAGAGAAATAGTAAAGGTGAACGCATATACTAACAAGTTCTCTCTTCAATCCATGCGCTCTTTGGATGATTACGTTTCTGTTGATCATCTGTCCATCATCGTATAAAGCCCGCCCCTGACAATTTGATTGGTCCGAACAGCTCTGGTTCGAGCATAGTTGCTCCACAACGGATCAAGTCCAGACCAAACTTCCCGACCTCAAATGTTGTGGGCGGGGCTAAATTTGGCTGGCATCCAGGTTACTGATTCAGTGATTCACTCATGAATTCACTTATCGCCACCTACTGGCATTATGATGTAACCTACAGAAAGAGTCTGAAACACAGGAAATGTGGAATATTGTACAGTTGTTTCAGTTTTGGAGTTTGAAAATTCAAGAAATAGGCCTAGGTAATGTTTCTTCTTTTGTTTCCACAGATGACTTTATTAAAGAATTAAATGTGATTTTCAAACTCATGCTGATATAAGTTCTGATATACACAGAATTACAGTATTTCAAAATATCTGTCTTGGCGAGTATTCACGTAAACATATTTTATGTCTTAAATGAACGTTTGATTTACTGTTGGGTAAAAACATCTGATGCGTCACATTATATTAGATCCATGCGGTACAGTAGGTCTTAATATATAGGCTGTCTGTTATTAATGTTAATCAAACAATTGTGGCATCATGGGATAAAAAGTTATCTATTATATATAAAAATATATTTTTTTCACCATTTCGTTTTAACTGTGTGTGTGCCGCATTTGGTGGTGTTATCAGGGATTTTAAGGTATGGTTGCTAGGTGATTTTGTTTTGGAGACTTCAGAAAACAATTTTTTTCTCGACTTTGCTGACTCTATCGACTTCAATCATTCATTTTTTTGTCTGATTCCAACAAATCATACTTCATTTTGAAGGTAGAGAATGTGAAAATAACTAACTAATTTTTGAAAATTTGCTCCTTGCAACTCATTTTGCCAGCATGTATGTTATGTTAAGTATGTTAAGTATGTTGAAAAAGTCATCCTCTTTTAATACTTGTCATTGTCATCGTTTCAGTTAAAACAAATAGATATGTCAGTCAGTGTGAACTAAAACAAGCGATTCACTACCATTATCTCTCACAGTGAGTTCAGAAGTGAATAAAGTTGAAGCCTCGCACTGTTTGTCATTTAAAATAGCTATTTAGCACAGTAAACACCACAAATGTGTTTTGTGTCATTTTGGTTTATGGAATAGCTATAACCTGCTGTTTTGTGGTCTTTGGAGACGCAACAAAAGCACCATAATTGATTTTCAAAAACCTCTCAAACTCTAACATCAAAACGAACAGATTATCTCCCACAATAAACTACGCAAAAAAGGTGAACTCAATCCCCAAATTTATTAAAGAGAGTAACGTGCAGAAAACCTTTTTACTGTTTATGCCACATTAATCAGGGCAGTTGTTATTCGAGAATTTAGTGATTGTCCACATTGTTGTTCCTCTTTTTTTTAACAGGCCTGTAATTGCCATAATAAACACCCCACATCAGAGAGGTTTATGATGTACAGTAGTCCTCTGGGTTAAGCATTTTACCTAAGACCTGCTGCGGGCAATAGAAATGCAGGGCAAGGACACCCGTAACTATTAAGTTAAAATTACAGGTGGCCTGCTGGGCTTTGAATCCACAACCCTGCAGATGCCAACTAGGAGGCATTGCCAAAGGCAACATGACAGTTTCATTTGAGACATAGTCTGAATATACAGTACACTTCGCTGGAGCTTACAGTAAAAGTTCTTAAAGAATAATAATATTTGACAGTTTGATGGTACTACAGCTTTCCTGTAGCTCAAACAATAAGAGCGTGGCACTAGCAACGCCAAGGTCATGGGTTCGATTCCCAGGGACCAAATATCATAAAAAATGGTTAAGCCTTAACAAATTATGCTGGACTGTAAACCCTAATGCTCAAAATAATGAACTTGAGTGGAGCCACCTCAAATTAAACAAATTAGTTCAATCAAATTAACTTTTATGAGTATTTAGAACTTTTTTCACAAAACTGAAACGTTTTATGTAATCTGAATTGTTTTCTTGTTTTGAGTTTTATGAATTTGTTTCTTAAGTCTTGTTCAGACCGGGACGATTATTGCACGCGTTTAACGACGCGGTTTAACGCCTCGTGACTAAACAAAGGGCGCCTGTATGAGTGTGCACACCGACGCACAAAACGGCAGGCGTAAAAGCATAATAAAAAAAACGCCTCAAGTTTTTTTTTTTTTTTTTTTTTTTTGGTTTGACGAGTTGCGTTAAAAAACTGGCCGAGCAATAAGATTGCTTTTGTTGCTGAAGTTACAGTGAAACACGACTTGGTGATGCTCAAGCACAAAAAGGCCGAGCACACATTGATACCTAAGAAGACGACGACAAAGAGGTAGTAAGTAGACGAAGAAGAAGATGCAACGAGGCAAGATGAACGTAGAACTGCTGGTCTCTTTGGTGTCTGAACACAAAGAACTTTATGACAAACGCTAGCCTGGATGCCAGCCGAACTTAGCCCCGCCCACAACATTTGAGGTCGGGAAGTTCGGTCTGAACTTGATCGTTATGGAGCAACTATGCTCAAACCAGAGCTGATCGGAGCAATCCAATTGTAAGGGCGGGCTTTATACGATGATGGACAGATGATCAACAGTAATGTAATCATCCATGTCACTAAGGAGCACTTGGGTTGAATACTAAACAGAGAACTTCGAAAATGCATTCACCTTTACTATTTCTCTCAAAAATGATGATCGTGTTGGTAAGTACTCTGTGTATCCTGAAATTCTTTTAACAACACCGGCAAAGATCGTTTGTACTCATCATCTTCTACTTCTTCCAGCATTTGTGCAGTTGAGTTCTGTTGACAACTGCATCCCTCAACATATGTCACTTACTCCATTGCTCTGATTGGTTGTAGGTCTATCCAATTGAGTGCAGAAGCATTTTCTTTCCTGGTTCGGTTGAAACAAGCCTCATAATCACAGCCCAGTGGAGCAGTATCAGACTCATATTCTGACTAGAATCTGAGTATGACGACGTCAGGCTAGACAAACGCCACAGCGACTACAAAAATCTCCATAAGAGGGAGTAATGGAGAGGAAATGCAGATCAAATCAAAAGCGCCATCTATGGTCATGGAGTGAATCTGCACGTTCACTCTGCGCATCACCAATGAAAATTGCTTGGATATGAACACAGATGCGTCGAAAAACATCTAAAAAAAAGCTGGCGATAATCGTCCTGGTGTGCACGAGGCTTTAGACAAACTTAAATTTAAAGTAATCATGAAATCTAAATTAACCCTATTTGCTTTGTTAGCACATATTAAAAGGTCATAGGGTGAACAATTAATCCATGCAAGTTAATACAAGGTGAGGTAATCTTTAATTAAAATCTGAAAAGTAACTTCCGGTCTGGAAACGGCGTTCCTTCTCAGATGATGTCAGTTTGACGGCTTAGGTTTGAAAATGCGTAACCACTCCCCTCAAACCGTTAGTCTGCTATGAGCCGAGAGATGGAGAGGAGCAGCGCTGAAGTCAAACCCTGCCCTCTATTCAATATTCCGTTTCACTTGGAAATACGTCACAGCACTGAAGAAAACTCACTTGCTACTTCCGGTTCACTGGGACTTTAACTGAAACTGGGCTGGGAAGCAGTTTCCCAGCATGCTTTGCCATGACACTCAAAAGGGATAGCAAATGCTAAATATAATGCTTTAATAAATGTGTTATATAATGCTTTTTTGTGTGCAAGATTAATGTTAAGGTGGAGATTTAGTTGTGTTTAATGTTTTGTTATGTTAGTTTAGAAGAGTTTCTGTTATGTTGGATTTTTGGGGGGGTCACCATTATGGTGAGCTTAGTTTGAGAACAGATATATAGTATGTTAATTGTTCTATGAATATGTATGTATGTATGAATTAGCTTACTCAAATATTTGAAGGTAAGAGCAATTAAAATGTATGAGTACAAAATAAAAGTTCTGCTTGCAAGTTTTACTTTACTTTTTAACTTAAAAAATGTATGTAACCAATTGCCAATTTTTTGCCAACTTATTCAGGTTCACAATGTGGTGAACTATGGCTATATATTGTTCTGCAGCACAAAACACCAACCCTCTGTGAAAAAGCATGCTGGTCTAAGCTGGTACAGAGTTAAAGTTATTTGAGAGAAACAAGAGCTCTTAAACAGCAGCTTATAATAGCACCTGGAAAGCTGTCTGAGAAATCAAAGGAGTGAATGGATAACAGCGCTGAGCTTGATTAAAATGCCCAGGGTGAACCGTGGAAACCATTGCTCAGAATCTGTCACAATTTAGAAGGTGTGAAGGATGTGTGAGGTGCACTCTGAGGAGTCATCGCTGGCCTGTATAACACTCAGATAACCTACCGGAGAGGGATCGGTCATGGGCCATGAGTCCTTATCAAACCTAGCATAAATATCAGGCTTGAGTTTCCTAAAAGCCTCTTTGAGTTGAAAGGAGGCTCAAGGTCACACAGCTTTCCCCCTGCACTGCTGTAGTCATTCATCCGATTGAAAAGATGAAGAGCATCCCAAGATACAACCTGACATATTGAGCGAGTAACAATTCTAATAGTGATATTACCTTGATTCTGAAATTCTTTTATGTTAACCTAATAATTCTTTTACAGTAGCGGTCAAAAGTTTGGAAACATTTTTATTTTTAATGTTTTTATAAAAAGCCTGCATTTACAGGAAAAAAATTTAATATAATGATTTTCTATTTTAATATACTTTAAAAATGCAAAGCCAGTCTTCAGTGTCACATGATCCTTCAGAAATCATTCTAATATGCTGATGTATTATCAATGTTGGAAACAGTTGTGCTGCTTGATATATTTTGGATACATGTGATACTTTACACATGGATTTATTGATGAATAAAACGTTAAAATGAAAAGCATTTATTCAAAATAGAAACCTTTTCTAACTATATAAATCTTTACTATCATTTTTTTTTTTAACAATTGAACACATCCTTGCTTAATAAAAGTATTAATTTCTCAAAAAAAAAGAACTGAAAACTTTTGAATGGTAGTGTATATTGTTACAAAAGATTTATATTTTAAGTTGATAGGCATGTTCTTTTTTTCTCTTCAAAATCTTAATTTTTCAAAACTTTTACCAATAATGTATAAAAGATTAAATGTTATGATTCAAATTTTACACATGCATTGTCCTGCACAACCCTTTCAAATTAAACCGCAGCATATAGTAAAAATTAACCAAAGGGATTTGAGATTTGACTTGGACAAAAGGCTTAGAGTTGAGACTTCACTTGGACTCTGCATCAGAGATTTGTGAACATGTCTGTGTGAAAAGTACCCATTCTCCATCATAGCCTGGGGAGCCAAATAATGAAAAGAACTGAAATAACATGGAGGCTTCCTAGCTGCCCATTTCTGCATACTAAAATCCTTCTGAAAGTTAAGAGGAGAAACAGAAATTGGTCTTATATCGTTCTTTTAGATTCTTTTCTTATATCCTTCCCTTTAGAGTATATTAAATACATAAAATATATTGTTATGGCACATTTGATTGACACGCACTGTCAAAACATCCACCTACACACATGAATATGTAGGCCTATACCCAGATGCGTACATTAGGGTTTTTGTGGTTAGATTTATTTCCCTTTCTCGTAGTTTCCTGTTTACGCTGAGGGGAAAGGGGAACGATGATTCCAACAGATAATGACTTGGTGGCCTAAGGCGTTCTCACAAAACAGGCACAAAGTGTGTGTATGTGTATGTTTGTGTGTCAAGTCTGGCCACACAAATCAATACCGTCAAATGGCACCCTGCAGATCTCTGATAATTACAGAGCAGGACGTGGAAAAGGAGAGCTTAAAGGGATAGTTCAGCCAAAAAAGAAAATACTGTTATTATTTACTCAGCCTCATGTCTTTACAAACATATGGAAGCTATAAATAAAAAAAAAGGTAATTGCGATTATTTATTTTACAATTCGAATCCTACTCAGAGCAGGTAGAGTAAGACCGGTTACATTTGGTGCCGTGACCCGGATGGGAGTGAGGTTTGGGGGGGTGAATGTAATGGAGGCCAGTTAGTAAGAGCTGTGAAGGTAGATCTCAAGAGGAGCTCTAGCAACTGACGCTAGTGGCTTTAGCGTCCTTGTTAGCACGCCCGCCTCCCACACTGGAGACCCCGGTTCCAAACCTGTTTGGAGCAAGTTGAGTAAGACGACATTTGGTGCCGTGACCCGGATGGGAGTGAGGTTAAGGGGGGTGAGTGTAACAGACATAGGCCAGTAAGAGCTGTGTGTGTAAACCTCACTTCCCTGGCCTTAAGAGGCTCTCTAGCAACTGACGCTAGAGGCTTTAGCTCCCTTGTTAGCACTCCCATGCTGGAGACCCCGGTTCCAACCCCGCTTAGAGCAGGTTTAGTAGGAGCGGTTACATTTGGTGCCGTGACCCAAATGGGAGTGAGGTTTGGGGGGGGTGAATGTAACGGAGGCCAGCTAGTAAGAGCTGTGCAGGTAAATCTGACTCCCCTGATCTCAAGAGGCACTCTAGCAACTGATGCTAGTGGCGTTAGCAACCTTATTAGCACGCCCTGCCTCCCACGGCGGAGACCCCAGTTTGGATCCCGCTCAGAGCAGGTCTAGGTGCGTGTGAAACTCCCCTGATCTCAAGAGGCGCTCTAACGAATGACGCTAGAGGCTTTAGTGTCCTTGTTAGTGCACCCACTTAGTAGACCCCAGTTCGAAACCCGCTCAGAGTAGGTAGAGTAGGACCGGTTACATGCATAAATAAATACTGACAATACTAATAAATTTACAAACATCTCTAATATTGACCAATAACTGATATGGTACAGATATATTTCACATCCCTATATAGTTATTTACTGAAAATGAAAATGTTTATGAATCACGAACAAATTACACTTTTGAATCAAATCTTACAAATAATTCAATTAAATTTATTTAAAAGTCCAAAGACTCACTGAATAAATCGCAGCAATTAACCGTTATTATTATTACTTTTCTTTTTTAGTGATTATGGAGCTTGACAGCCCCAGCTCTCATTCACTTTCATTATCCTGAAGAAAAAAAAAGACACTCTTTAAAAATGCATCTTTTTGTGTTCCACGGAAGAAAGTCATACAGCTTTGGAACGACATGAAGGTGAGTAAATGACAGAATTTTCATTTTTTGACTGAACTATCCCTTTAAAGGTACATCGCTACTGTATGTTTCTCTTCACCGCACGTCTGTTGTGTTGCCAGTATCCGTCTTCTACTCCTCGCCCTTTTAAAACTGACATATCCAGTTCACATCAAGGCTGCGGTGGGTGAGAAACACACTCAGATTCTTCTATACTGTAATACCTGCAAACAGCTACTCCCTCCTCGACTCGGTGGAGTGAATTTCCTTCCAGTGAGTGAACACCGACTCATCTTTTGAAATACTAAAGTTTATCTGGGGTGAGAGACAACAACACGTGCATACTTGTTTCTTTTTCGCCTTTCCCGTTTTTGCTGCAATGCATGCGCTTGACTCCATTTCAACTGTTATGTTATACCAAGATTCAAGGAGAAAGCCTGAACAATAATTACAGACACAAAAGAAGATACAATGAAAGGCAGTTTTGTACAGAAAAGCATCTAAGGAATCGACTGAATCAAGTGTGTCTTTAGTCTGAACGCTCATAGATCACACAGATCAGTAATGCTCGATATTGTGGCACAGAACACCGTGTTTTTCTTAAAATATCTAGTCAGAAGTACGTTTCAAATGTCAATAAACATGGAAATCTGACTGTAGTCTTTCAACTATAGGAAATAAAGCAAAGGGTTTATTTTTGCTCACTTCGACTGGGAAAAAAACTGAACGAGAGAAAGAAATGGAGAAAGTGAGAAGGAGATGAAAGCGAATCTTGCATTTGCAACACTTTCATCTATTCTCACAATAATGCCCTTTAGAGTAAATGAGCTCCATGTTTCAAATGTGACAAGCCTCTCTTGAACTGATGAACAGTTAGATTATACTTTCATTCAGCCTGCAGTGACTGCAAATGTATAAACACACACAATATATGTATGTATATTGTGTGATAGTCTATATATACATGCATGACTTTCTAAAGAATGTACTAAAATGCACAAATAAAAAGCTGGAAAGTGACAGAAAAATTAAGGAGAGAGAGGTGGGATGGCTTTGGAATACGACAAGCGACATTCAAACCTGCACACAATTGCAGCTGTGACAAAATTGCCCTATTTTTATTCATTCTCTGTCTTACAGGTCCAGGATTAGTACAATGGCTCAGGTCTGGTCATTGTTAGGTCTGTACATGTGTGTTTGCGACTGGATCTTTTCCGATCTATGCCAACTACGGCTCTCACTAAAACACAGAAATCACTCTTATCCAATATATTATGCACAGCTTATATAAAATAAGACTTTGCAGTGTGCGCATTGCACCTGATTTTCCAGGTTACACAAACCCTCAAAAAGAAAAGGTAGTTTTTAATGTTAATAACAATGAGAAAGTAGAATATATCAGCATTTGTAGTCTTTTTTGGAAGTGGAAGAATAGAGCAAGAGAGAGAGAGAGATACTAGGAGAGCCATTAGAACTGGCCTGCGAGATCTCATTAATGCGAGTGTTGAAAAGGCATTTATAAAGGTCCTCGGCCAGTCCTAACCTGACTGTAGTTCTGTAAGTAATGCTTCAATCTCCAGACTCCCCAAAGGACAGAGATACTCGTATTACTGCATCAGACCGGTAATGAGTCCGCTTCTTTTACTGCACAGTGCATACATGTGAGCCTCTTTAACCACGGTCACTTGTAATGACACACACTATAGGTCAGCAAGAAGAGAATCACATGCTCAGATTCAGGAGATCTGTCTATCTATTCAACTGTCGATCTTTCAATTACTTTAATTCAGATCTGATCTATGCATGTCTGTCCACCTATCAGTTCATCTAACTATTCATCTATCTGTCTATCAAAGTCTATCATTCATCAGTTTGTCTATCCATCTTTCAAATTCAATGAATCTATCTATCTATCTATCTATCTATCTATCTATCTATCTATCTATCTATCTATCTATCTATCTATCTATCTATCTATCTATCTATCTATCTATCTATCTATCTTGTACATTTATCCAAATGTCTATCTACCTATCAATTTGTCTATCTATCTGTCTATCCATTGTCTGTCTGTCCCATCCCATCTTATCCGTCCGTCCGTCCGTCCATCCAATTCTATCCTATCCAAACTGTCTGTCCATCCATCCAGTCTAACTATATGTCTATCTATCTATTGTCTGTCCCATCCCATCTTATTATTCATCTTATCCATCCATCCATCCATCCATCCATCCATCCATCCATCCATCCACCCATCCATTCAACCATCTGTCCATCCATCCTAACCATCCATCCGTCTATCCATTCTATCCATCCATCTTTCATCTAATGTCTGTCCATCCATCTGTCCATCTGTCTGTCCACCTATCCATCCATCCTATCATCCATCCATCCATCCATCCATCCATCCATCCATCCATCCCTTCTATCCATCCATCTATCATTCATCTAATGTCTGTCCATCCATCCATCCATCCATCCATCCATCCATCCATCCATCCGTCCGTCCACCCATCCATTCAACCATCTGTCCATCCATCTTAACCATCCATCCATCCATCCATTCAACCATCTGTCCATCCATCTGTCCATCCATCCGTCCATCCATCCTAACCATCCATCCATCCATCTAATGTCTGTCCATCCATCTGTCCATCTGTCTGTCCACCTATCATTCCATCCATCCATCCATCCGTCCATCCACCCATCCGTCCGTCTGTCCACCTATCCATCCTATCCATCCATCAGTCCGTCTGTCCATCCGTCCGTCCGTCCGTCCACCCATCCATTCAACCATATGTCCATCCATCCTAACCATCATATCCATCCATCCTATCCATCCATCTGTCTATCCATCCTATCATCCATCCATCTGTCTATCCATCCTATCCATCCATCATTCATCTAATGTCTGTCCATCCATCCACCCACCCACCCACCCATCCATTCAACCATCTGTCCATCCATCCTAACCATCCATCCATCCATCCATCTAATGTCTGTCCATCCATCTGTCCACCTATCAATCCATCCTATTCATCCATCCATCCATCCATCCATCCTAACCATCATATCATATCCATCCATCCATCCATCCATCCGTCTGTCCACCTATCTATCCATCCATCCATCCATCTATCCATCCTATCCATCCATCTGTCCGTCCATCCACCCATCCATTCAACCATATGTCCATCCATCCTAACCATCATATCCATCCTATCCATCCATCTGTCTATCCATCCTATCATCCATCCATCTGTCTATCATCCATCTATCATTCATCTAATGTCTGTCCATCCATCCACCCACCCACCCATCCATCCATCCATCCATCCATCCATCCATCTGTCCATCCATCCTAACCATCATATCCATCCGTCCAACCATCCTAACCATCATATCCAAAATGTGTCCCTCCATCATCCATCCGTCCATCCATCCTAACCATCCATCCATCCATCTAATGTCTGTCCATCCATCTGTCCATCTGTCTGTCCACCTATCATTCCATCCATCCATCCATCCATCCATCCGTCCATCCACCCATCCGTCCGTCTGTCCACCTATCCATCCTATCCATCCATCAGTCCGTCTGTCCATCCGTCCGTCTGTCCGTCCACCCATCCATTCAACCATATGTCCATCCATCCTAACCATCATATCCATCCATCCTATCCATCCATCTGTCTATCCATCCTATCATCCATCCATCTGTCTATCCATCCTATCCATCCATCATTCATCTAATGTCTGTCCATCCATCCACCCACCCATCCATTCAACCATCTGTCCATCCATCCTAACCATCCATCCATCCATCCATCTAATGTCTGTCCATCCATCTGTCCACCTATCAATCCATCCTATTCATCCATCCATCCATCCTATCCATCATATCCATCCATCCATCCATCCATCCATCCATCCATCCATCCATCCATCCATCCGTCTGTCCACCTATCCATCCATCCATCCATCCATCCATCCATCCATCCATCCATCCATCCATCCTATCCATCCATCTGTCCGTCCATCCACCCATCCATTCAACCATATGTCCATCCATCCTAACCATCATATCCATCCTATCCATCCATCTGTCTATCCATCCTATCATCCATCCATCTGTCTATCATCCATCTATCATTCATCTAATGTCTGTCCATCCATCCACCCACCCACCCATCCATCCATCCATCCATCTGTCCATCCATCCTAACCATCATATCCATCCGTCCAACCATCCTAACCATCATATCCAAAATGTGTCCCTCCATCATCCATCCGTCTATCCATCCGTCTATCCATCCGTCTATCCATCCATCCATCCTAACATCATATCATCCATCCATCCATCCGTCTGTCCACCTGTCCATCCATCCTATCCATCCATCCATCTGTATATTCATCTGTCAATTAACCTTTCTATTTTTCTTTCAATGTGTCTGTCCAATTGGTATATCTATCCATGTCCATCTGTCCGTCTACCTCCATCTGTCTGTGTATCTATTAATCGATCCATCAGTTGGATGTACAGGTACACCATTACATATTCACACATTAGCTTTATTTTGAACATTGTATTACTGTTGCTACTGTGCCACAGTAAATAACAGTATGTTCAGTATGTTCCACAGTAAACATAACTGATGACTGATGTATGTGTGTGTGTGTGTGTGTGTGTGTGTGTGTGTGTGTGTGGTCTGTTCACTCACTAGCTTCAAATCAACCCATTTACATGTTATAAATGTGACTGCAATATGAGCCAAAACTGTGCTAAAAACAACCAAAGGCAACAGGTTACAACAAACCAGACAGCTCTTGGTTTTTGATTCATCATTAAATAATTCTCCGGAGGCTGGTAGAACTCATGGGACGTGTCCCAGTCGCTCATGGGGCCTGGTGGGACACTTTTAAGAGTTGTTTGTATCCGTCTTCAATATGGCTTTGACAAGCAATTAAGGTAATCTTAGGATTTTATAAAACATATTACTTAACTCTACCCTCCATTATGGTTACTTTAAAAAAACCAAAAACAGATGACCTTTAATGCTGTCATTGTCACCGACAAGATTTATTGATTGAAAAAACAGTGCCTTGTCTTACTGCAATATAGCCACTTTGGCAGGTAAGAGCATTAAAATTCATGGCTGTCAAAAATCGCTCTAACTTTCTCTCAACGACTTTTCATCTCTGCAGTCGCTGTCCAGCTGCGTGATAAACTCTTAATCAATGTAAAACGTCCTCGCCGTGTTTAGTGATTGGCTTACGAGAACGAGCCTGTCTGCTGTCACTTCTCATTGAATGCTCTCGAGCTGTCTGACGAACGGATTTGATTCGCGCAATGACCAGTCAGTGGCTGTCACTTTACATGAGGAAATAAGTGTGCTCAGTGGTTTCTGATTTCTGATTATCAGGGCTATACAGCCACAAAATTTCATATTTGATTTGAACATTTGAGTTGTACAAAATGCTATTTTGCTATGCAAGTTTTCACGGATTTGTGAAAGACTTTTAATATTAAACACTGATTAAGTCAACATACGCCCATTTTACTACTGTAATATAGCTATTTCTGAATGAAACGGGATATTCAGCAAAAAAAAAAAAAAAAATGAAGTTAACATTTTGACATAATATTAAAAGAAAGTAAAAAAGGTGCCTTGAATAGTTAAATCTTATTTAGTTCCGTTACTCACCAAGTGACTTTAATATTCTTTAAGTGGCAGGATTTTGTGTTTCTGCAAACGTCTCTTTGCACTTTTTGTAGCCCTACATGTCAGACTGACGAGCAAATCGAGGTCTCCTTCAGCCCCTTCTGGTAATTGGTGTGACATCTCCAGGGGTTTCTCCCTGAAAGTCTCTTGGCTTGTAAAGACACCTTATATCATCACAGCCCTTGATCAGCTCTCCCCATTAGAAGCTTAAGAATTATAAAAGATGAAAGGCTATGAATTATGGCTATATAATGACTTTGATCAAAGCAATATGTGTAATGCAAACCACTAATGATTTACGCCCCTAAACACAATTCCACTTACACAGAGGCACATTATGAGTTTATTTATATGTATTAATGTGCCAAAAATCCATACATATAGCTTATATGTACATTGATAATGTAGTGGTAAATTCACAGCCTTGAGTAACTTATTGACTATATAAACCAGGCAACAGCAATATGACAAAGTTCAAACAATATTCAATAAGTAATTCAATTATTAACATAATGTTAATGTTTCCTCAAAGCAATATTGTTCATTAGACAAACCATAGATTTGGCAAGCAACTATGCATTAATATAGAATTCAGATGATGTGCAGGACAATTTAGGGAGGGTCCTCTTCTGTTCCAGCATGACACAATGCCTCTGTGCACAAAGTGAGATACATATAGAAATTATTTGCTGAGTCTGGTGTAGAAGAACAATTTAATTGTGCACAGCAGTATCATTATGTTGGAACAGAAAAGATGCACACCAAACTGTTGATATAATGTTGGAACCACAGGATTTTCTAGAATGGCATTGTATGGTGAAGAACACAGGCAGACACAGACAGATAGATAGATAGATAGATAGATAGATAGATAGATAGATAGATAGATAGATAGATAGATAGATAGATAGATAGATAGATAGATAGATAGATAGATAGATAGATAGATAGACAGACAGACAGACAGACAGACAGACAGACAGACAGACAGACAGACAGACAGACAGATAGATAGAGTGGGTGTGGAAAATATTCAGACCCCCTTAAATTTTTCACTCTTTTTCATTTTTGCATATTTATTAAAAAAGAAAAACTGAAATATCACATGGTCCTAAGTATTCAGACCCTTTGCTGTGACACTCATATATTTAACTGCTATATATGTGCTGTACATTTCTTCTGATCATCCTTGAGATGGTTCTACACCTTCATTTGAGTCCAGCTATGTTTGATTATACTGATTGGACTTGATTAGGAAAGCCACACACCTGTCTATATAAGACCTTACAGCTCACAGTGCATGTCAGAGCAAATGAGAATCATGAGGTCAAAGGAACTGCCTGAAGAGCTCAGAGACAAAATTGTGGCAAGGCACAGATCTGGCCAAGTTTACAAAAACATTTCTGCTGCACTTAAGGTACCTAAGAGCACAGTGGCCTCCATAATCCTTAAATGGAAGACGTTTGGGATGACCAGAACCCTTCCTAGAGCTGGCCAAACTGAGCTATCGGGGGAGAAGAGCCTTGGTGAGAGAAGTAAAGAAGAACCCAAAGATCATTGTGGCTGAGCTCCAGAGATGCAGTCGAGAGATGGGAGAAAGTTGTAGAAAGTCAACCATCACTGCAGCCCTCCACCAGTCGGGGCTTTATGGCAGAGTGGCCCGACGGAAGCCTCTCCTCAGTGCAAGACACATGAAAGACTGCATTGAGTTTGTTAAAAAACACCTGAAGGACTCCAAGATGGTGAGAAATAAGATTCTCTGGTCTGATGAGATCAAGATAGAACTTTTTGGCCTTAATTCTAAACGGTATGTGTGGAGAAAACCAGGCATCACCTGTCCAATACAGTCCCAGCAGTGAAGAATGGTGGTGGCAGCATCATGCTGTGGGGGTGTTTTTCAGCTGCAGGGACAGGACAACTGGTTGCAATCGAGGGAAAGATGAATGCGGCCAAGTACAGGGATATCCTGGACGAAAACCTTCTCCAGAGTGCTCAAGACCTCAGACTGGGCCGAAGGTTCACCTTCCAACAAGACAATGACCCTAAGCACACAGCTAAAATAACAAAGGAGTGGCTTCACAACAACTCCGTGACTGTTCTTGAATGACCCAGCCAGAGCCCTGACTTAAACCCAATTGAGCATCTATGGAGAGACCTGAAAATGGCTGTCCACCAACGTTTACCATCCAACCTGACAGAACTGGAGAGGATCTGCAAGGAGGAATGGCAGAGGATCCCCAAATCCAGGTGTGAAAAACTTGTTGCATCTTTCCCAAAAAGACTCATGGCTGTATTAGATCAAAAGGGTGCTTCTACTAAATACTGAGCAAAGGGTCTAAATACTTAGGACCAAGAGATATCTCAGTTTTTCTTTTTTAATAAATCTGCAAAAATGTCAACAATTCTATGTTTTTCTGTCAATATGGGGTGCTGTGTGTACATTAATGTGAGAATTTTTTTTTTTTTTTTTTTACATTTTTTAGCAAATGGCTGCAGTATAACAAAGAGTGAAAAATTTAAGGGGGTCTGAATACTTTCCGTACCCACTATAGATAGATTGATTTTTTTGGTTTGACGTTTTGCCTATTAAATTATTTGCCTGTTTGTTTCTTTAATCTGGATGGTAAAAGCAGCGAAGAGGAGCAGATGGCATCTCAAAGAAACACAGTCTCATCAGGTGGTCTTAAAATCCACAGGAAAAAACGGGGGAAAAGGGAAAAACCCTGCGAGTTTTGGCAGAGGGACACGCACTGACCTTCTGTCCTGTCTGCCTACCCGCAGAGTAGCATGAGCACCAGCCGTGGAGGAAGATAACAAGACGCGAGACTCCCCAGATCTCCCCGGCCTATTACTGCACTATTATCCTCCGTTATTAAGTTTCTCAGGCCTGTTTGACTGATGGCTGAATGAAACGGGGGTCAATTTATTAGGGGAGTCTGTTCTGAGGCAGAGAAGAATCAAGGACAATGGTCAATTTATCATCTTTTATATGCCACCACTGGTGCATTCAAGAAGTTGCTACCATTTAAATTGGGGGCAAAACAGCATGATCACAATGGCAGCCTCAATGAAGTCAATCCAATAAACCATCAAGGTTTAAGGTACTGCATTTGTGCACTACACTTTAATGTGGAGAACTGCAAAAAGCAATAAACTACCAACAAATCTGACATGCAATAATAACCCAATATACAATAAAAATGTCTACAAAATGTTTCAATGCTTCAAAATGTAAAATACCTTGTGTCAACTCCCAAACAGCAGTTCACACCCTCTGTCTCGTTGTGTGAGCATGCGGTTTTGAGTTCATTCAGGCCGTACGCTCTTCTGTCCATGTGTTTTTTGAGCTTTTTCACTTGCCGGCTGCTTTCATGTTGTCATGTTTTTTTTTGCTTTTTTTTTTGTGGACATGCGGTCTGTGAGTGCTCTCATTGGCTGCATGTTCATGTCATGTTTTGTTTGAGCACATGGCTTGTCATGTTTGTTTCTACGTGCCATGTGCTCTCCTGTCTATTGTCTTAACCCCATCTAGTCTCACGTAGCCAGACTTTCAGACTGACGGCAGAAGTTCTTCTATGGACTTTTTTGCAGCTTTCATTGACCAAGAACCACCCAAGAGGACATTTGACCAATCACAGTTTGTTTTGTTCCGTGTCATGTTTGGGGTGTGAAAATGTAAAGTCGATGTCCCTGCAATAACAGACCGGCGTGCATCTATAAATTATTAATTCAAGAACGTTGTGCAAGTTTACTGCAACAACAGAGCCGTGAACTTCACATACTTTTGGAAATCCAGCATTTAGTTGATCCTGGTAAGAGCTCATTGTCACAGTTGTAAAATCAACCAGATGACGACTTCAAAACTCCTGAAGTGTTTTTCAAGAAAAGTGTACCATATGCATCAGACGTTCAGCCAACGGTCCATGGGTGTGACGTCTGAGATTGAGACTAAACCCCACCCATCTTGTTACTTGATTATTGGTTCAGTTGCCCCACCTGCTCTCCCACATTACCCTCCTTGTTTGCTGCCTTGTTAGCCTCCTCAGTCAAAACATCTAGCCACTGGGGTGCCTCAGGGCTCAGTGTTTGGACAACTTCTCTTCTCCATCTACATATCATCACTAGGATCAGTCATTCAGAAAGTTTTTTTTTTTTTTTTCCTATCACTGCTATGTTGATGACATGCAACTCTACCTCTTATTCCAACCAGATGATCCAACTGCTTGTATCTCGGCCTGACTGACAGACATTTGTGGCTGGATGAAGGACTACCACCTTCAACTCAACCTTGAGAAAACCTCAACCTGCTTGTGGTCTCGGCCAACCCAACAGTTTATCACAACTTCTTTATTCAGCTAGATTTGTCAATCATAACATTCAGAATGGCCAGGAACCTTGCTGTGATTGACGATCGGTTAAACTTCACTGACCGCATTGCTAGAACTGCCCAGATTTGGTTTATACAACACTAGGAGGATCAGGACCTGCCTATCAGAACATGCTACACAACTCCTTTTCCAAGCTCTTGTTCTATCCAGACTGGACTATTGTAATGCACTCTTGGCAGGTCTTCCAGCATGCACTGTCAAACCTCTGCAACTGACCCAGAATGCTGCAGCAAGAGTGGTCTTTAATGAGCCGAAGAGAGCGCACGTCAAATTGCACAAATTGAACTGGTTGCCAATTGCCGCTTGCATCAAATACAAGGCACTGATGATTGCCTACAGAACAGCTCTGCACCCCCATACCTACCTAAACTCATTACTTCAGACCTACATGCCATCCAGAAGCTTGCGTTCTGCAAGTAAACACTGCATTGTGGTCCCATCCCAACGAGGCACAAATCACTTTCACAGGCCTTTTCCTTGACTGTTCCAAGCTGGTGGAATGACCTTCCCTGCCTGATCCTGTTACTGTGTCCAGTCCTGCCTGTCCAGATGCCAGTCTTGTATTCCTCCATGGGGTAGAATTAGTTTGTTTTGTTTTATGTTTTTTTTTTTTTTGTCAAATAAAAGCCCATTCTTCAGCATCTCTAAGTCCTCGCCTCACCCCTCATTCAATTCACAAAGGGAGATCTACTGAGAATGCACGTCATGTCAGGCGCAAAATCAAAAATACATGTTTTTTTTGGACGGTAATGGCATAAATACCAGTATATTGACTACGCTGTACTTACTTTAAAAAGTAAGTGTTCGTGCTGCCTTAAAATTGTAAGTTTAGTCAACTTGAAATGTGAAGTTGTACTACATGACAACTTGGATATTTGAGTTGACTAAACTTAAAATTAAGGCAGCATGAACACACTTTTTTAAGTTGAAATTAGATATTTTTACAATATACTGCAAACATTAGTAAATCACATTGGATGATTCATTTAAATACTCGCCACCCATACTACAAATGCATATACAATAAGGTTGGGCACAAAAATAACCATGCTCACCTCATCTCTAATTTCTCATTGCGTGTCTAGTAAATCCTGATAGTGGTTTAGTAAATCTGGCCATTGATTTTCTGTATTATTTAACTGTATGTGTAAAAACTGTTGGCAAGCTCTTAAACTGATCATGTATATTAAAGGCAAAACATAGCTTTTCACAATCAAGAATTTAACCGCTTGCTACCCTTGCTGTACATTTTCACATGTCTGCCCTACATTTGGGATAATTTCTATCAAACCATGTACCTCAATTCACCATATCTTTTCACACTGTCTCTCTTTCTCTCTCTCTGTCTCACACACACACATACACACAACACACCGGGCTGCACCAACAGATGGGGAGTCATTAACAGACTCCCCCCAGACGATTGTGTTTGATTGGCTTGCCCTGACCCCCAGCTCTGTGCTTCAAAAAAACGCCCTCGAGAAGAACTCACACCTTTAACTGTCCACACGCTCGCCTCTTCACTGTCCCACTTTGAACTCCTCAGGAGTGAGCGAGGCAACTACTAAGAAGGCTCATTTGGATATGAAAGAATTCCTGATGGTTTCACCGGGATGAGAATAACCGAGATTAAAAGGACAAATGACAGCGTAGGCGAGGCAATTAATCATATGTGCAGAAATGTTACACATGGGAAAGTGAATGAGGACTGGGGCAGTCAAGCTGTAAAATGACAAAAACAGCTTAAAAGCATCATCAAATTGGTCCATACGACTTATTTCAAATATTCCAAAGTGATTGTGTACGATATTTGCACTGTGTATTCTGACACTTTTCTATCAGAACCAGCATTACAGTAGCTTGTCTGTTTGACCGGACCACACGTGCCAGCCTTCACTCCCCACGTGCATAAATGAGCCTTGGCCCTGACCCTGTCGCAGGTTCTCCGCTGTTCCTTCCTTGGAGCACTTTTGATAGATACTGACCACTGTAGACCGGGAACACCCCACAAGAGCTGCAGTTTTGGAGATGCTCTGAACCAGTCGTCTAGCCATCACAATTTGGCCCTTGTCAAACTCACTCAAATCCTTACGCTTGCCCATTTTTCCTGCTTCTAACACATCGACTCTGAGGACAAAATGTTCACTTGCTGCCTAATATATCCCACCCGCTAACAGGTGATGAAGAGATAATCAGTGTTATTCACTTCACCGGTCATAATGTTATGCCTGATCGGTGTGTGTGTATATATATAATATTATATTATATTATATTATATTATATTATATTATATTATATTATCATTAATAATCACTATAATAATGTTCATTTAATTTATCTGTTTTTCTGCAAATGAAATGTAAAATAAACTAACACGATAACATGATAATAACATGATAACAGTCATGATGAAATGATTTGAATTAAAACAAAACTTGGTTTGTTGCCAAAACTCTTTTTGATAAAAGTGCAGACTAGATGACACATTACTGCCAATAATAACACACAAGACAAACACTAACCATCAGTGTAGTCATGTCCTATATAGAAACATTTTCTCAACATGCAGTCAGTACTGTGGGTGGGACCCTGAGGTCCGTGTCACCGGGGGCCTCTCTCCTGCCAAAGGGAGGTTGACTGAAGTGGGTTCAGGCCGCAGGGCTAGCCAAAGGCGACAGAGATATGGAGTCTCGCTGCCCTCAGATAAACTTATCAGCAGCCTCGAAGGGACACCTTTCTGTTAAAGCTCAGATGCCGTCAGTCTGGGCTGGGGAAACAAGTTTAGCGGGCCTGAAGGAAAACCAGAAGCCACTGTAAAACACCGAGTGGTAGCCTGCGGACAGGAGTCTGCTAAAAGACAGGAAACATATGTTCACCCACAGGTTGAGGTAAAAGTTGGCAGCAAATCTGGCGCCGGTGCACTTTTAAGGTGCTGGATTTACCATCGATGGCTTTAATTGTAAATAATTCAAGGTAAATAAGATTTTGTGATATAATTAATGCTTTAAGTAATTAAATTATAATTAATTCTCCTCGTAAGTGGTTGAAGAAAAGGATGCGGCTGCATCTGCTTCATAGAGACGGACACTAATTGCATTAGCCCATTGATTCATTCGCATGCACAAAACCCATTAATTCATCCTGTATCCTTACGTGAGACCATCTTACAGGCCCGCTGAGTACATGTATAGACTGCTACGCAGCATGTATTGAATACTGATGTCGGTCCTAATAGCACTGCCGATGGGAGCAATTGCGCACTGCTTTTATGGTGCTACTGCAACACGCAGCATGCATTTGTATATTTATTGGAGCACAGAAGCGCAGAAAGGAAGAGATAGAAAAGGCCAGGTTCAGGGTAATGACATTCACAGATTTACAATTTGCTCCATTTAGATGCGACCCGATTAGAATGAGATTTTACTCGAAAAGGCAAAACAGTATCATGTTTTGTAGTTGTCAATGTTTCTCGTTTTCCTCTCAAAAGGATTAATTACAAATAATTTCATTGCTAATCTTTAAAAGCCTTCTCATCACTGAACCCATCACCATCACTGAAAGAAAAGAAAAAAACGTATCAGAATATTGAGGAAATACAGATTTGATACAGAACATGTTTGGTGTGCCAGTGGATTTAAGATTAAATTAGTTTGATGACGATCATAGTTACGGTATAGAATGAAAAAATTATCCCTTGAGAAATTTTATAAAATACCTTTTCCATGTTTTACACTTTTTTTTTTTTTTTTTAGCATACTGCATTACATATAATGTGCTTACATGGCAACAATATTTTCATGAACCCAACATTACACGTTCTTACCAGCATGTAGCTTAGTTCTAGATGTATCTTCTAAAAAGATTCTTAGTATATTGTTAATGTCTTGCAGTCTTTTCTTGCGTAATTTCTGTAATGATTGAATAAAAACAATTTCAGCAAGGGTACAATTCAAAAACAGCCGTAAAGTAAACAGTAAGGATATTTATAATCAGTGTTGGGGAAAGTTATATTGTGTTAGGCTCCGATCAGACAGAAAGCGTTTTTCAGGTTTGAAAAGCCTTTTGGTTTTTTCATTTAGAAAAGACAAGTGTGCTGCATTTTTTTTAATGTTGCTAGGCAACCCCGAATCAGCTGTGCTGTCAGTCTAATCAAGGTAACCGTCACCACAATGGAAGGCCCGCCTCTCCATTAATTTGATTGGACAATGAAAAAAAAAAAAAAAAACGTGAATGATGTTGGAATGAGCTTTTCTGCTCAGAGTTGATTTTTTTTCAACCTCAGACACTGCTACAAAAACACAAGCTAAAATGCAAGGCGCCGGGCCGCAAAAACAGCACGCAAAGCACTCACTACCAATAGAAAACTATTTAAAAAAAGGCACCTATCACTGCAAAAAAAAAAAAAAGCGTTCTGTCTGATCGGGGCCTTACTCCCTTACAAAAGTAAATAATTGTGTTACTTTTTATGGAAAGTAATGCGTTACATTACTTTTGCATTAGTCTTTCTAACATGGGCTGGGCTTGCTTGTTTGTTTTTTGATAAAACAATGTTATATTTTTGGAAAATGTAAAGGCCCTTAAAGGCACCAAAAGTGAAATGAATAAAATCCAAAGTATACTTTACTTTTTACATGTATGCGAGTGTCAGTGTACAGTACGCGTGATGTGAAGTTTGTCATCAGAAGAGTAATAATAATAGTACGTGCACCACTGGATTTTTCTAACTGCACATATTTTGTATGCACAGGTTGTAAATGCGCACTAAATTTTTTTTGCAGTATTTACTGTGCATGCGTCAAACTCCTGTATATGCGTACGTGTCAAAAGAACACTACTTTGCAAGGATGTGCATTCGACTTTAAAAAAACGAAGTATACTTTCTACTTTAAAGGGACATAAGACACACAGTTTCGTCCAGTCTCGTGTTCATCTTGAGTACCTATAGAGTAGTATGGCATCCTTCATATCTCCAAAGAGTCTTTAGGTATTTATAAAAGGTAGATACAGCTGTACCGCTTCTAGAGCTACCGTCGACTTCCAAAATCCGTACGAATCTCGTTGACGGGCATGCTCGTGCTCTTGCTCTCGCTCTGGCCCATACAAGGAATTCCACCCTTTATGACGACATACAGGGCCATACTCAGAAAAAAAACAGAAAAAAAAAACGTATACGTATCCTGAAGGAGTGTATTTGGCACAGAAATACTCCGTCATATGTCCAACTCGTGCATGTTTAGCATGAGAATCCAACTCTTTAACAGTGTAAATAAGTCAGAATGCATGAAATAGCATTAGACATCCCCTTTAAGCCTCAGGCTGAAAGAAATGCAAATTCAGTAGAGGGCACAGCTCAAACAAACCTGTCAGCTGTGCTGCCATTCTGGATTGCAAAAGAATAGGACGAAGGAAAAAGTTCAACACTCATTTAAAAAGTGAAACAAAAGTAGTTTGCCCATGGGCGTCCTGGTCTGAAAACAACTGCGCCATTGACCAACAAAATATTTTTTGTGTTATTTAAAGGGTGTGTTAGTAATATGCACCTATAGGCAGGTGTACACCGCTCGTACAGTCTGCTTGTTACACACACAGGGATGCGCAGCAGCACACAAACATTTTTAAATATTAAAAACAAAAGGATTCCTCTCTGGAAAAGCGTTCAGTCTTTCGACTTGCAAATCCCGCCATGTAAATAGCGAATCCACCATGGAGTGAGCACAACTGGCTATTAAAGGGAATTGGAGATGAGACTCTGATTGGTTTACACACCCATGACTCATTAAGAGAATAGGGACAACCCTTTTGGATCATGTGCCTGACGAGCCAGACGTTTTGTTTTTTTCAGTCGTAAACAGCAAAAGTGGATTTGGACATCACAAGTGCACCTCCGCCATGTTCTTCAGACCATGCGCTCAGATTGTTAAAATAGGGCCCAATAAGTAAATGTTTACTGTATTTTTTTATTACATAAATGCAGCCTTTGTGAACAAAGAGACTTTCCAAAAAAAAAAAAAACTCTGAGAAGCAGACTTCTATAAAAACCTGAAATGACATACACGTTTGAAAGAGATGGAGGAAATGACAGAAGATCTGAGCTGCATTTCTCATCACCCTGCCTTATGGCAACTAAAGCACCTGCACATATGCTAACACCAGGTAGCCTCGGGAACCATGATCCATGGCAGGTAATACCACAGTTAATGAAAGTTGAGGATGAAAACACACTGGCTGCCTGCCACCTTCACGCAGCTTTGAGTCTCAGCGTATCCATGGGAGACGACCTAACCCATCACATTGTTCTTCTCTCTCCAGCTGTGCCTATATAACCCTCATCTCTGACTCTCTTTCTTCTCATCCTTCCCTCTCTTGTTGTCGTATGGCCCATGCTGAGTGCTAGTTAGCCTCCTTCACAGTTCTCCTCCAGCATACGCTTCATTTCCCTATTCAGAATGAGATTACACCATCCTCATGGGGTTAGCATTTGATGTGCAAAATAAAGAAAGAGTTGCTTTGTGTCTTTTTTTATTTTTTTCAACTCCTTCCTTCAATGCACCTGTCTTGACCATAATTCTATTTTAACTGAAGTAAGACCAAAGTAAGCAGGTAAAACCATGAGTAGTTCCACATTACCAATATATGGTTTCTCTAAAACCAAACTAGTTTATTATAACTGGAGCAATCTTGCTTTCACTGATGTGGTGTAATGCACAATATTGGATTAGCTACTTTAAAACTAGCAAGCCAAGCTAAAAGCTAATTAGCTAATGCTAAAAGATTAGCATGAACCACAGTATACATTTGTAACAATAACTATATTAGCATCAACACCAAAGGACAATGGCATTCTGTTTATTAAAGCGTGGTGCAGTTTTGTCATCTGTCGCTTTAAATGCTCAAGCTATTCAAAGCAGGATGGATTCTGATTAGCTGTCATCATCAGCTGGTCATCACCTATGGTATTGTTCCTCTGTGTCATTATTATAGTTGTGTTGAATTTAGAATGATTATTAAAACTCCATAGTTATATTTACTGTCCTTGTGAATGTAGAGTTTAACTACTCTATCTTTAAGAATCTTTAACATTCACAGAAGCTTTCCATTTGTCAAAAGGTTCTCTATAGTGGACAAAGGTTCTACAGATTATTAAAAGGTTTTTCTTGTTAAGAAAAAAAATGGTTCTTTTAAGAACTGTTCACTGAAAGGTTCTTTGGGGAACCCAAAGCTAAACAAGTTAAAGGTGCGGTATGTAGGAAACCCATGAAATGGGTACTGCAGTCCAAATTCTAAATATTGGAGTGAGACGCTTGAGGACATGCAACAGAAGCAAGCGCAATTGACAATTAAAGCCACACTGTAAGTTGATTTATCCGTGTTTTAATATGCTCTCGTTAATAGAGATTTGTTTGATGCATGCTGAGGCTTTTTAGTTCGGGTAGAATCTGCAATCTCTGACCCATTTTGTTTGCTGGCTTCCATGGCAACAGTACGCTGTGTTTTCTGCCAACTGACAACCTGTGGTGTCGAAATACTATTGGGTAAACGGTGGCGTGTGGTATCACACAGACCAAAACAAAAACAGACATTCCAACACGGAACGCACATTTCAAAGTAGAATAAATTACTGTAGCATTGTTCTTCAGAGAAACAAGTAGGTGAATTTAGCATGTTTCCTACATATTATAGCATATTGTAGTATTTTTATGCTTTAGTAAAGTGAAAAACTTACATACAGCACCTTTAATCATTGAAAAAATAATTAGCTACACTAATTCTAAGCTAATTTGAAACTGTATAGCTCCCCAAGATACAGCTTAGTCCTTATTTAAAAGTAGTTAAAGTACAGCTACCCATTTGAAAAAATAAATAAAAATGTTAGCTAACTAGCTAAAAAAAAAAAAATCTAGCTACAATAATGCCAAGCTGCTTTGAAGCTGTACAGTTCCCAGAGCTACAAGCTAATTCTCATAGTTAACTACACGCTGCCCATTTGAAAAATAAAGTTAGCTAAAACATTAGCTTCACAAGCTACCCTTGTGAAAAAGAAGTACATTTTTACATGGAAATAATATATTTTAAAAGAATGCATTTAGGGGCGAAGTAATGTTTTCAGATACCTAATTGGATATTATCCACAATTAACTGAAAATATATCAGTTTAAATTAATAAAAAATTGCAATAAGCTGAACTTTAAAGTTTTTTTGACTCACTTAAAAGGCACAATATGTAGTATTTTGCCGCTACAGGTCACCTATTCAAAACAAAGGTGTAGCTTGATGATGGTGAGATTAAACACAGATTCATGCCAGTCTCCTACTTAGTTTAGGCTGTAAATACAGTGCAGCGCTTTCAAAGCGCTAAGGCAGAATGGTGGCTCACCATTGGCTAGCTCCTGCGCCAGCATCACTCATGTGAACAGCATCGGCCAATGGTAAGTGCTATGAAAGCACTGTACTGTATTTACAACGTAAACTGCGTAGGAAACTAGACAAGAAGAGATTGTTGATATTTGATATATTGATGTTATTTTTGTTTGTTTTTTTGCGCACAAAAAGTATTCTCACCGGAAATCGAGGGTAACGTAGGTAAGATGTCATTTCTCTGCAATGCACGGACATGGTCCGTGTCCTGGTAAAAAAGGCTTACTTCTCTGGATTTAAACATTCTTTGAAGCATCTGGGATAATGTACACAAGTCAACCAAATATATCACACTGTTCTAGTGGTTTTAGATATTTTAATCCAAAAATCTTACATATTGTCCCTTTAAGTAGAAGTTACACACATCTTTATAGGCTAGGCTACTCTATGTAAATTCATAATTACTTCTATTGTCTGAAATATCATACAAGCAAAATGGTATTCACAAGGGTACTCATTATAGTAAAACTTCAGTCAAGGTAGTTACAAATTGTAGCTATGAAAGCTATTTAAGCACAAATGGCAATGTAGCATTTCGCTAACAAACACAATAGCTAACTGTTAGAAAAAGTAGACTACATATACAGTAATTTGAAGACGGATGACCTACTGTTATGCTACTGAAAACTGTAGATACATTAGTATACTAGATTGTTTTCTTTCAGTTAGTGGTCCCCTAAGCTAGTAACACACTTTTAGTTTTGCTAACTGCACTCAAGAAAACAACAACACATTTTGAGCTGAATATTTTGCTAGCTGCTTCACATGGCTGCTGTGCACAAAATCAGTCTCTGAAGTGTCATTGTGTCATTCTATGATGTGACTGAAAAACAAAATGATTCTGTTGAATACAAAACATTCATTCTGTTTCCTACGAGAAAAAAAAAAAACTGTGCTGTGAACATGGTACAGAACAAGACTGTACTTTAACTTTGTCATACATAATACCTCAAAAGGTTCACGCAAAGCAACTTTCTCATGCATAATATCTAAAATGGGTCTAGAAATGCAACTTTCTCATGAATAATACCTCAAGAGGGACACTTTCTGTGTTTTTTGGTGAAGCTTTACTGTACAGAGTATAAGACATCTGTGCAGATAAAAAGATTTACCCCCTCATAGAGAACCATCAATTATATCACTGCTACGTCTTATGATTTGTCTCAACGTCAGTAAGAAATTATCTCGAACTGCAGCCCTTTATGCTTGCGTGATCAGGAGGAAAACAGGGTTGCTTTACTCACATCGGTGACTGGTGATTTTCCTGCGACAGTTGGCATTTGACAACCATAGGCATGGTGTATGAATTATACAGGCATCATTTCAACTCCATGAAACAGCACAGCCAAAGAGGGGACTGTCCCCTGCCTGCATAAGCTGTAAATGTGCTTTCATCGCTAAAATAAGTGAAAATGCATTGCATCTGGAAACTGTTGAGGGAGCACATGTTCCTCACAAACTCCTGATGTGAATGATCTGACAGTGAGCTGTTAGATGTGAACAGCAGAGTTAGCAAGAACATATTATTAATAATACAACTGTACCTATGGTTAAAAATAAACACGTGTGGATCTATGGTTCGTGTATTTGTGAACCATTGAGCAATGCACATTTTAATCTGTAACATTATTTCCAATCATGTTTGAAAAACATGAACATATATGGCAAAAATTTGGGGTCATTTTTTAATCAGCAAGGATGCATTAAATTTGTCAAAAGTGACAGTAAAGACATTTGTAATGTTACAGATTTGTAAAAGCTTTCTATTTAAAATAAATGCTGTTCTTTCAACTTTATTCATAAAAAGAATCATATATTGGGCATATATGCCTTAAATGCTTGACTGTATCACCAATCATTATTCCATATTCGGGTCTTTAGCGACCCGGATCTATATCTAACACGGATGGATCTCTACCTGTCGCGATAATATAAAACTCTCTTGATATTAGAGTAACAATTACTTAAGAATAAATAAAGCATATTTTGTTACCTTTTGGAGTTTGGAAGGGTTCAGTTTGAGCAGATGTTTTACACCATCATCACCGTCCTCATCAGAGCTCATTTCCCAGTACATTCAGCATCTGGCTCATATTCACCATCTCAAACATTATCAAAACTATCATTTTCAGCATCTTCAAAATCAATATTTTATTGATTTTAACTGGTTCTCCACCATTAGTGACAGTGACACTAATGTTTGATTGTGTTCAGTTCTTGCTCTGCAGTAAATCACTGAGCCAGTTCAAGTTCTGCTGATGATACTTCCTATTCTTTTGTTTTCTGCCTGCAGTAACTATGAGTGAAATGTCACTTCATCACTGTGTATCAGACATTGCCACCTTGTGGAATAAAGGTAAATTACACTTATTCTGTCATTAAAGATTCAATTATTGTTGTGTAGAAAAAAATAAATAAATAAAAAATAAATATAATAAAATAAATATTAATAATAATAATAATATATATATATTATATATATTATTATATATATATATATATATATATATATATATATATATACACACACACACACACACACACTCACCTAAAGGATTATTAGGAACACTGTTCCACCACATCCCAAAGATGCTCTATTGGGTTGAGATCTGGTGACTGTGGGGGCCATTTTAGTACAGTGAACTCATTGTCATGTTCAAGAAACCAATTTGAAATGATTCGAGCTTTGTGACATGATGCATTATCCTGCTGGAAGTAGCCATCAGAGAATGGGTACATGGTGGTCATAAAGGGATGGACATGGTCAGAAACAATGCTCAGGTAGGCCGTGGCATTTAAACGATGCCCAATTGGCACTAAGGGGCCTAAAGTGTACCAAGAAAACATCCCCCACACCATTACACCACCACCACCAGCCTGCACAGTGGTAACAAGGCATGATGGATCCATGTTCTCATTCTGTTTACACCAAATTCTGACTCTACCATCTGAATGTCTCAACAGAAATCGAGACTCATCAGACCAGGCAACATATTTCCAGTCTTCAACTGTCCAATTTTGGTGAGCTTGTGCAAATTGTAGCCTCTTTTTCCGATTTGTAGTGGAGATGAGTGGTACCCGGTGGAGTCTTCTGCTGTTGTAGCCCATCCGCCTCAAGGTTGTGCGTGTTGTGGCTTCACAAATGCTTTGCTGCATACCTCGGTTGTAACGAGTGGTTATTTCAGTCAAAGTTGCTCTTCTATCAGCTTGAATCAGTCTGCCCATTCTCCTCTGACCTCTAGCATCAACAAGGCATTTTTGCCCACAGGACTGCCGCATACTGGATGTTTTTCCCTTTTCACACCATTCTTTGTAAACCCTAGAAATGGTTGTGGGTGAAAATCCCAGTAACTGAGCAGATTGTGAAATACTCAGACTGGCCCGTCTGGCACCAACAACCATGCCACGCTCAAAAATTGCTTAAATCACCTTTCTTTCCCATTCTGACATTCAGTTTGGAGTTCAGGAGATTGTCTTGACCAGGACCACACCCCTAAATGTAAAGCAACTGCCATGTGATTGGTTGATTAGATAATTGCATTAATGAGAAATTGAACAGGTGTTCCTAATAATCCTTTAGGTGAGTGAATATATATATATATATATATATATATATATATATATATATATATATATATATATATATATATATATATATATATATATATATATATATATATATATTAAGCAGCATGACTGTTTTCAACATTAATAATAAGAAACATAATTAGCATATTACAATGATTTCTGAAGGATCACCTTTTAACCTTTTTCACATAGGATCAAAAGTAATGATTCTAAAATAAAAATAAAAATTCTTGTAATGATACAGATTTGTAAAAGCTTTCTGTTTCAAATAAATGCTGTTCTTGCAACTTTATTCATACAAGAATATATATATATAACATTTTATAATTTTAATATTTTACAATATTAGTGTTTTTACTGTATTTTCATCCTGCTCTTCCACAATATACCTGCTGCTATGATGTCTGTAATGTAAATCAAAGAACAAAACACAAGTGAAAATCAGTAAATCACTCACTGCTCTTGACTGAACTTTTGTAGCTTTAATAAGGATTAATCTATATTTTAATTGATCATTTATTCAGTGAGGACTGTTTGATAACTTTATTCAATTTCTGTATATTTCCTACCTGTTAGATCAAATATTTAAAATATACCAACTGTCTTCATGTTGTTTCTTACAATTATTACAATATAAAAATATATTAAAAACTTTGTTAGGTGCAATTAAAATTTGAGAAAATGTGATAAGTATTTTTTTTTTTTTTTATTGACTGACAGCACTAATTACAATATTACTGTTTTTACTGTTTGTTTGTTTGTTTTTTTCATAGAATAAATGCAGCCTTGGAGAACAAACATCACTTCTTTCAAAAACGTATAAACATTTTTTTATAAAAATTCATTAAACCTTCTTTAGTGTTACACAGAACAAAAAATAATGCAGAGGATTAAAATATGAAAAATTTTTAATTTTCCCTTTAATGTTTTATTCCTTTAATGAGAACCATTTAACAGTTTTATATAAAGGCTGCCAATACTGCAGTTGTGAGCATAATTGCAGCTTGGGAACTTAAAAGGCCTGCATGGCAATTAGGTTTAAGTTGCGGGTAGGTCACTCAGAGGCGGAGAAACTGAGAGGGGAAAAGGAACAGCTGTCCAGTTTCAGCTAATCTCTCTCTCTCCGTACACTGAGCATAAACGTCTGTCTGTCTGTCAGCGAAGTACATTTCCAATAATAGCAGTGCCGACATGCGGACAACACACCCATAAACATCTGTTGTGTTCTTCCTCTGTCACAATACACCCCGCCATTAGATCTGAGCCCGCGCTTCCCGCTGGGTAAAAACAGGTAAAAATATGTGCACTTAGAGTCTAATCCGAGAGCTAAAACCCGGTTGTGCGCGAATAATAACTTTTCGGGAGCAGGATGGAAAGCGCTTTTGCTGACCGCATTCAACTTCTTTTATTATATATTTAGTTGCATGTCAAGCCATTGCCAGCCTGTCGTTACAGCTTGACAGCAGCAGCATTTGGAGCGTGACAAGTCAAATTTAAATAGATGCGAGGAGGGACGTAAAAAGCAGGGCAATTTCCCTGTCTGCGCAGATGTAATCGAATGGTGTCAGCTGCATAAACAAATGTGTTACGGAGGCTTTTTTTTTTAGATATGATAAAGTGTGTGTGTTTACCCACGCACACTTGTCACTCAGCGTTTTCAAATGAGACAGCGTGGCCATTTTGCGATTATGGAGAACATTTGGCCACATGAGACTCGTGGATGTTTGGTTTGTCTGCAGCCTGTTTGCCTGAAGTATACTGGTTTAGCATTCAAAATAAAACAGCATTCCCTAAGGATTACTGCTGAGTGTGGTTTGACAACCCGACACTGTTTCCTATTGGAAAACTTGCCTTTATAAACAAATTCAAGGTGGTATTATAAACCAGTATGCATTATGGGTAATGCTAAAACATGCTAAATTCCCTGCAGCTTTGAGCCATGAATGGCAATTCTTAAGTAGCGTGGCCTGACTGGATGTGCACTTTGTTAAACTATAACCTCAGGCTTGCTATATTAAGTGGTACTTGCTTTTTCAGTATAGCGTTCCACATCAGTGTACTACGCGAAAGCATAGTGAGCAGAACTAAGCGACTGGACTGATTTTGAGTGTCTGCCAGGGAACTTCATCACGGCTATTTGTTGATTGAGGATTGAAAAGTCAAGTGTAAACAAGTGTACTACCATGTAAGTGCATTTAGGTGATCCATATGGACTGTAAACCAAACGCCAACAGAACTATAACACGTAGGTGGTGTGAATTGGTATGACTGTTGACTACTTTGTACAATAATTTAATTGGCCCTAACTTGCATAGCCTATGCATATATATCTAGTTCAGTCATAAAACTCTAGATGGCGCAGACTGAGGGCTCCTTTACATGCAATCTGCAAGCAATCACATCATTACCACATGGCACAAGCTGATTGGCCTCTGCTGATCAAGCAGCCAATGAGATTGCTTGCTCAACAATTAACTAGTCTGGTTCATTGTTTGCTTTAAGCGGGTTTACTCAGTAAATCAGATTTACTCTGAAACCTGCCTAGACCTGTTACATGACTTATGTATACCTATTTATGCAGCAGCAGCATATCTTGCATGCTCACAGCAGCAAGTCTATGAATCTATTAACAGTAGAAATCTAGATCTAGTCTGCCAAGACCAAATACATTAACATTGCCTTATTCAATAACATATATATATATATATATATATATATATATATATATATATATATATATATATATATATATATATATATATATATATAGCATCTTGCAGTTGATGGAGATTTGTGGGATGCACATCCAGGGCACGAAGCTCCCGTTCCACCACATCCCAAAGATGCTCTATTGGGTTGAGATCTGGTGACTGTGGGGGCCATTTTAGTACAGTGAACTCATTGTCATGTTCAAGAAACCAATTTGAAATGATTCGAGCTTTGTGACATGGTGCATTATCCTGCTGGAAGTAGCCATCAGAGAATAGGTACATGGTGGTCATAAAGGGATGGACATGGTCAGAAACAATGCTCAGGTAGGCCGTGGCATTTAAACAATGCCCAATTGGCACTAAGGGGCCTAAAGTGTGCCAAGAAAACATCCCCCACACCATTACACCACCACCACCAGCCTGCACAGTGGTAACAAGGCATGATGGATCCATGTTCTCATTCTGTTTACGCCAAATTCTGACTCTACCATCTGAATGTCTCAACAGAAATCGAGACTCATCAGACCAGGCAACATTTTTCCAGTCTTCAATGGTCCAATTTTGGTGAACTTGTGCAAATTGTAGCCTCTTTTTCCTATTTGTAGTGGAGATGAGTGGTACCCGGTGGGGTCTTCTGCTGTTGTAGCCCATCCGCCTCAAGGTTGTGCGTGTTGTGGCTTCACAAATGCTTTGCTGCATACCTCGGTTGTAACGAGTGGTTATTTCAGTCAACGTTGCTCTTCTATCAGCTTGAATCAGTCGGCCCATTCTCCTCTGACCTCTAGCATCAACAAGGCATTTTCGCCCACAGGACTGCCGCATACTGGATGTTTTTCCCTTTTCACACCATTCTTTGTAAACCCTAGAAATGGTTGTGCGTGAAAATCCCAGTAACTGAGCAGATTGTGAAATACTCAGACCGGCCCGTCTGGCACCAACAACCATCCCACGCTCAAAACTGCTTAAATCACCTTTCTTTCCCATTCTGACATTCAGTTTGGAGTTCAGGAGATTGTCTTGACCAGTACCACACCCCTAAATGCATTGAAGCAACTGCCATGTGATTGGTTGATTAGATAATGGCATTAATGAGAAATTGAAAAGGTGTTATATATATATGATTAAATTGTAAATTTTTTAATCGATTGACAGCACTAATATATAATATGGTAAAACTTTACAATAAGGTTTCCTTAGTTAACTATAGTTAACATGAACAAAGAATTAACAATACTTCTACAGCATTTATTAATCTTAGTTAATATTAATTTCAACATTTACTAATACATTATTAAAATCAAGTGTTGTATTTAACATTAGTTAATGCACTTAACTAACATGAACAAACAATGAACAGCTGAATTTTTATTACTAACTTTAACAAAGAATAAGAAATACTGTAACAAATGTATTGCTCATTGTTAGTTCATGTTAGTTAATACATTCATGTTAACAACTGAGACCTTAATGTAAAGTGTTACCATAAATATATTCACACTGCAAAAAAATGTGTGTAGGTTTAACTTAAAGTAAGTTACCTGGATACCTTGACATTTTGAGTTCATTGAAATTAAAAAAGTTTTTAATACAATGAGTTAATACAATGAAGGCGATTGGTTTAATTAATAGAAACTCAAAATAGTATGTTATCTGAATCACATTAGTTAGTTGTGGTAACAAATCATGAAAATATAATTTTTACATACATATATACATAGATACACACACAAATTAATCGGTTAAATAAATGCAACCCTCTACAATTTAATTGTAGAGTAAATCTTCACTCTGGGCGACTAAATAATATATCATTAGCAACTGGCTAATAAATGCTTAGATTTTACTCACCAGTGTGTGTGTGTTAGGCTAAGAATAAGTTTAGCATATATATATTTTCACTCACTGAACACTCAGAGAAACAGTTTCTCCGTCAAGCGATTTGTCTATTTCAGTTCAGCTCAATGGATGCGCAGCGTACCTGTATTTGACGTACCGTAAACTCTAGTGTGAAGGCACACAACTCGTCGTCGCTTTGCTCACGAGCAAAGAGAGAGAGAGAGTCTTAAATACCACGCGTGTCCATATTCTTTGTTGTATTTTCCTGTCAAAACAACGGAGTTCATTTGGAATTATTCAGCTTTTAAGAACAAGCAGAAGACATGCGGTTTCTCAGGTAGTGGGCGGGACTAATGCGCAAACGGCAGTCTCATTGGTTGGTGCTCGTCTATTATAAATTAATCGAATTGAATATTTAATTGACACACTAGGAAGCAGGGCCGGATATACAACGTGGATAAAGGCACACCAGGGTAAAAGGTGCATTTGACTTTATTCTCTTTTAAACCAACTAAAATTTGCACTTTTCTTAACCACTTTTGATGATGCACGTGGAAGTCTGGCTGATCCTTGACGTGATCTCAGACATTCACTGAAAATCCTTACCACTACGCACAGAAATGCAAATACAGACAAGTGGAATGATACAAACAGTGAAAAGTCAAAGTACAGTTCAACTGTCTTGGGACACTGCTATTTAAATGAAGCTGCTTTTTACTTTACATTTCAAATATCATGCCAAAACTAGGAAATGCTGTATTGCCACATTAAACGAGAAAAAAAAGACAACTCTGACCACTGAACTTCTTTCAAATACGATCTCTGCATAGGGTTGCACAACTACTCAGCATTAATCATGTAATGCACATCAGGGGAATAATTTATTTTTGAAACAAATCCAGGACAAGCAGCATCCAGCAATGATTCCTGCATAATTGCTCCCTATGTGAGAGCAGCAAGTGCTCAGTAAAGAGAATTTACGGTTTATATAATCAGATGTGATGTTGCTCTCAGCAAACTGCAGTTGACAAATAGCAAGTGAATTTCACAATAAAGCAAAAGCGCTGTGTCGATAGCATACTGTACGTCAAAGATGCAAACCCCGAATTGAATGCTTATCAGTTTTATAAATCAATACAAACATCTAAACACTCAGAATAAATTGTATGTTTGCAGTTTACTCAATTTGCTTAATTCAAATGAGCTAATGCAACACTTTTTTTCATTGCTTGCAAGCTATTTAAATTTGTAAAACAGTTTACTTGAGCTAATCCATTTGCTTGGACTACATCTCCATTTAGACAGGGTACTTGCAGTTCCCAGCATGCTTTACATGGGATTGGATGGGGAGAAAGAGTAAGGCTGGATTCAGAATAGCATGCTAACATACACTATATTGCCAAAAGTATTGGGACACCCCTCCAAATCATTGAATTCAGGTGTTCCAATCACTTTCATGGCCAAAGGTGTATAAAATCAAGCATCTAGGCATGCAGACTGCCGCCACTGGACTAGAGCAGTGGAGACGTGTTCTCTGGAGTGACGAATCACGCTTCTCTGTCTGGCAATCCGATGAACGAGTCTGGGTTTGGCGTTTGCCAGGAGAATGGTACTGTCACGGTTCATGGATTCGCTGTGTCATTCTCATGTGTGTTGTGTTGTGTTGTCATGGGCGGAGCCTAGGATTGGTGGCTCATCACGCACCTGTTGCTGCTGAGTAGCGCACCAGCTGCGGGTGATCATCTCAGCCTATTTAGTCTCTCTGTTTCTCCCTTGTCTTTGTCAGAGCATTGTTGGATGTTCCCTCGTGTGTCTCGCCGTCTGATGCTGTGTTCCTGAGTTTCCTGTCTGCACGGATCTTTCCTTCCTGGATCTTCTTCGCGCTGTTCCTCCTGAGTCCTGGCTGTCCTCAGCGCCCCCGTGCTACCAAGTGCGCATTCTACCCTGGACTGCTTGACTCTGTCTTTTCCTGCGATCTTCTGGCAAATAAAGACTGTTTTACTTGCAATTGAATCCTGTCTCATAGTTTTGTTACAAGTACTTGCCTGACTGCATTGTGCCAAGTGTAAAGTTTGGTGGAGGGGGGGGTTATGGTGTGGGGTTGTTTTTCAGAGGTTGGACTTGGCCCCTTAGTTCCAGTGAAAGGAACTCTTAATGCTTCAGCAAACCAAGACATTTTGGACAATTTCATGCTCCCAACATTGTGGGAACAGTTTGGGGATGGCCCCTTCCTGTTCCAACATGACTGCGCACCAGTGCACAAAGCAAGGTCCATAAAGACATGGATGAGCGAGTTTGGTGTGGAGGAACTTGACTGGCCTGCACAGAGTCCTGACCTCAACCCAATAGAACACCTTTGGGATGAATTAGAGCGGAGACTGCGAGCCAGGCCTTCTCATCCAACATCAGTGCCTGACCTCACAAATGCGCTTCTAGAAGAATGATCAAAAATTCCCATAAACACACTCCTAAACCTTGTGGAAAGTCTTCCCAGAAGAGTTGAAGCTGCAAAGGGTGGGCCAGCTTCATATTAAACCCTACTGATTAAGAATGGGATGTCATTAAAGCTCATATGCATGTAAAAGCAGGCATCCCAAAACTTTTGGCAATATAGTTTACTATTCTTACTATTTCTGCCATATAAAGATGAAAAGTAATGATTTTCAGGCATGAATGAATCATTCTGCTGATTCAGATATTTTAAATGAATTGGTTCATCCAGTTCAGATCAGAATTCTGACTGATCTGACTCTCAAATTCAACTCGCAGGAGTTCACAAGATTACCTGCAAATAATAATTCAATTATGTTTTTAATAATATAATATAATATAATGTAAAACATTAACTTTTTGCAATCAAAATACACTGATAACAATCCAATTACGTTTTTTGATTTTTTTTAAGCAAATCATAATGAAATTGTTTTTGAATTATGCAAAAACAAACCAATCAGATCATGTGAACTAACAACTGGACTGATTTTGAGTGTCTGCCAGAGACACTGTGTCATCACAGCTATTTGTAGATTGAGGATTGACAAGTCAAGTGTACTAGTAAACAAGTGCACTTCCATATAACAGTGAATTGAGGTGATGCATACTAATGGATTTGACCACAAAAAGAAGGTGATCTAAAATTATTTATACACACACACACACACACACACACACACACACACACACACACACACACACACTGATGTGTATGTCACATGAAAATGAAAAAAACAACGAATATAGTATGTCTGGATTACATTCATACTACACAAATTCACACTATAACACACCTTTTTAACAGTTGTAAAGTAAGCAGATCGTGTTCCGGTAAATACTTCTAATTTTGTGTCGTTGCGAGAGAAACAGTGTTCATACAAATGTTTCCTGCTGTTTTTTTACAACCCTCGTAGGAATTCAGGTCTGAAGTGGGGGGTCTGTCTCCATGATTAAACCGTCGAGCTGCGAGCCAATCTGGCAGGCCGCAGCGCGAGACCGGTTTTGGGCTCGCGTTCAATAACGTACAATACAGCTGACAAACATTCATGGTTGCGCTGTCAGTGACACGCATGACCAAATGTTACTGCGAGCAGTGCTTCTGCTCCGGAAAAGAGCCTCTCATGGTGCAGCCTGACAGAGCTGAGAGGCAATCATCCGCCATGGAGTTTAAGCACATCAGTGCATACATATTCATTACACCATCAAGTCCTGTCATGGAATACAATAGGAACCAGGAACTGAGAGATGAAGGGAGAGGAAGAGCTTGAGATGCATAAGGCCCACCAGAGACTACTTTATTTAATTGAATAGCTTTATTTAATGTATGGTTTCATTTACTTTTCCTATAATTACAGTTGATTTGATATAAAAATGCATAAAATTAACCAATTTTACTACCATAGTGTGACCTAATTACTAGTGAAACAAATTATTCAACAAGAAAGAATGAAGCCATAACAAGGACAAAATTCTGGCCAATAGCTGTTATGGTCACACATACACACACACACAAACTGTAAACCAAAAAATGTCCCCACAGCGACAAGAATTTTGGATATTGGCATCTTTGTGGGGACATTTTGTCCTCATAACGTAGGGTTTACCTAGACCACACACACACACAAATTGTAAGCCAAAAAATGCCCCCAAAAGGACAAGGATTTCAGATAGTGCCATCTTTGTGGGGACATTTTATCCTCATAACGTAGGGTTTACCTGGACCACACACATACACACACACACACACACACACACACACACACACACACACACACACACACACAAACTGTAAACCAAAAAAATGTCCCCACAAGGACAAGGATTTCGATATTGCCATCTTTGTGGGGACATTTTGTCCTTATAATGTAGGGTTTACCTGGACCACAAACACACACACACACACACACACACACACACACACACACACACAAACTGTAAACCAAAAATGTCCCCACAAGGACAAGGATTTCAGATATTGCCATCTTTGTCCCCATAACATAGGGTTTACTTGGACCACACACACACAAACACACACACACACACACACACACACACACATAAACAAACACAAACTGTAAACCAAAAAATGTCCCCACAAGGACAAGGTTTTCAATATTGCCATCTTTGTGGGGAACATTTTGTCCTCACATAGGGTTTTCCTGGACCCCAGGCATTACAGTCATCATATTGACATAGTGTACATCCCTATAGTTAACATTATCCAGTAATCTGTGTGGCTTTCGTGACGTCAGCAGATAAGGACATTTCTGATAAGGTCAGAAATTAAACCAAACATTAAATATACACCAAACAGAGAAAACTGGCATCAGGATGACTGCAAAGCTTTTCATCGCATCTGTACGTCATAGCAAACAAGTGCTGAACGCATGTATGTTTACTTATCAAACAGCCACACAAATCAACCGTCTACCATCACTGTTGACCAATCCGAACTGACTTTAAAGCATGTACACACCTGTCTCGAAGACACTGTCTCTTTCTTTTTCAGTCAGAGACTCTTGACTACGCATTTTGAGCGTTTCAGGTGTCTGCAGGCGAAGGTAGGAAATGCATCACACACTCCAAAGGTGTTGTGATGGGCAGGGATCACAAAGCAGTTTATTGTCTCAACCCTGCAGGATTTGCCGATTCAAGACCTGCTGAAACATTTAATGAGACATCCTGTGATTTTTTTTTTTCCTCTCATAACTTGACAGGCCTCACTTTGCTGTTGCCATTTTTAGCGTCAGTCTCTTCCAATTACCCTAAACTCAACTGGAGACAAGAGTCAACACCAGAATGAAATGTGACAGTGTGGCAGCAACGAAACTAGGCTCTTTTCCCTTACTTTTTTCCTTGCTTTATCCATTGCTTCCTCCTTTCTAGGGTGTTCAGTTCCCTTGCGTTTTTTATGCTTGAGATGAAACGGCAAAACAGGGATTGAAACCTGTAATCAAACACAGATGTAGTGTTCTACATACAGATGAATGCCACCATGAGCGACACTTCACTGAGGTAATTCCAGCAAACAGGCAATTTGAGCGCTCGCAACAGCAACTTAACAGTGTGAGTCCACATTCATCTCTGAAGAGACACTCAGACGAACCAGGTTTATAGGCTCTAATTATCTCTCGATAACGGCGGAGGACTGTGAAAACACGTTAACTCGATTTTAGCTCTTGAAGTGTGCCAGGGCACCGGCAAACCTGACTTTTAGAAATGGTGGAATGAAAGTCATATCTTGTTACCATGCGACACGTTACCTTGACTGTTTATAAGAGGAAGAAAGTCCTCTGATCATGACACTCGCTTAGATTCCTCAACTCCTGCTGGTCTCCGTATGGCGAGGAAAGAAGGAAGAAAGGCCATGGCCTGCTGATTTGAGCACACACCCAAACCAGAAGTCTGCTTTCGGCAAGCCGCCCAACTGTGCCAAGTGTGTATCCTTGTCTATTGCTGTAAAAGCATCGCTGCTGTAACATTTTCCACCATGCATGCTCTTAAATAATTGACCAGTGCTTTGATACTCGTTCTCTTCAGTAAAAATTTCTAGTTTCTTTGATAAGGGAATCAACTGATGTCAGTCCCGATGCCTGTGTGAGATCTAGGCTCTTTAGGAGTCTATTTTATGTTGCAGAATGCTGTTCTTATGGTCCCTGCAAATTACATTGTGGGGGAATTCACTGAATTAATTATGTTAGATGATAGTGTTGTTTATTTACATGCACATCGTTTTTATATGTCTTATTCACTGCAAGGAATCTGCAGATCCAACCCAATCTCACAGGAAAACAACTATTTTGCAATGACTGTTCGTTTTTACTTTCAAAATCGGTACATTTAACAGTAGGCTATTTTTTGTAAAATGACATAAAATGTCCCGTTAGATTATTATTTATAATATTAATTGAAAATAAAACAATACAATAATAGTTTTAAATGCAAAATTTGAATTTAGGCAACACAGCATGAAAAACGTACACTATATTCCCAAAGGTTTTGGGACGCCTGCCTTTACATGCACATGAACTTTAATGACATCCCATTCTTAATCCGTAGGGTTTAATATGGAGTTGGCCCACCCTTTGCAGCTATAACAGCTTCAACTCTTCTGGGAAGGCTTTCAACAAGGTTTAGAAGTGTGTTTATTGGAATTTTTGACCATTCTTCTAGAAGCGTATTTGTGAGGTCGGGCACTGATGTTGGACGAGAAGGCCTGGCTCGCAGTCTCCGCTCTAATTCATCCCAAAGGTGTTCTATCGGGTTGAGGTCAGGACTCTGTGCAGGCCAGTCAAGTTCCTCCACACCAAACTCGCTCATCCATGTGTTTATGGACCTTGCTTTGTGCACTGGTGCGCAGTCATGTTGGAACAGGAAGGGGCTATCCCCAAACTGTTCCCACAAAGTTGGGAGCATGAAATTGTCCAAAATGTCTTGGTATGCTGAAGCATTAAGAGTTCCTTTCACTGGAACTAAGGGGCCATGCCCAACCTCTGAAAAACAACCCCACACCATAATCCCCCATCCACCAAACTTTACACTTGGCACAATGCAGTCAAGCAAGTACCGTTCTCCTGGCAAACCAAGCAAACCATCGGATTGCCAGACAGAGAAGCATGATTTGTCACTCCAGAGAACACGTCTCCACTGCTCTAGAGTCCATTGGTAGCAGTCTGCATGCCTAGATGCTTGATTTTATGCATGCACTTTTTTATGCATGCGCTGACCCCGCTCTGTGTTTTTACATGGCCTACCACTTCGTGGCTGAGTTGCTGTTGTTCCCAATTGCTTCCACTTTATTATAATACCACTAACAGTTGACTGTGGAATATTTAGTAGTCAGGAAATTTCACAAATGGACTTATTGCACAGGTGGCAACCTATCACGGTACCACGCGTGAATATATAAAAAAAGATATATTATTCTTTATATTATATTATTTTTAATACCATAAGTATATAAGTATATACCATAAGTATCACTTATGGTAGTTTTTCACTAAACATTATTATTGTACCTTTGTACTCCAGTGCATTGTGTATGATGCAAGTATTTCACACAAACATACTTCCACAACAAAGCTCATCAATTGTGATACACCTGACACAAAACTCCTGTATTGAAACGCGTCACCTGCCGTATTGCATTTCGCTTGCGAACCTGAAAAGCTTGTTCTATAAGGTTGAGATATGAGCAGATTTAAAACAATTTTAAACCAGTGGGCAATACTGAGAAAAATTAAGCTGGGTAATAAATGTATGATTTTTTAATCCTCGTCTGCAGAGTAAATTGAATCCCAGACTGAGAGTTCCAGCGGAGGAGAAGCAGAAGAAGTGGTAATAGATTTTCTTTGAAGAATGCAGTACAGCAGGGGCAGCGGCTGCTCACTTTAATGATTCCATATCTCGACAAAAACAACCCCTCTCCTTCTTTGAAGAAACAACCAGCGGTGGCCTGCTAAATTGTACGGAATGTGAATAAGCCTTTTGTTAATACTGAGACTGAAAATCTTTGATAATTATTCAATTATTGGCAAAGCAGTGTTGTAAATATTCAGGTTTTAGCCTGAGCTGTCAGAGTGACAACTGAGGTAATTGCAGATGCATTTTCTAGTATGCACTCCTTACCAAGTGCGCAATGCATTTGCTAGTTCACTTAAAATATTTAATGACCTAATGCAACAAACACTCTTGTGTCAGGATTTTGGTATTCCTTACAGTATTTATTCTCTCTTGCAGAGACTATGATCGCTATACATTTTGAGCAGTATACAGTTTAGTAAGCAAGCTACTATTCTATTCTGATCATAGCTTTATTTCATTCATTCATTGTATTCTGTGATTGTTGTTTTTTTGGCTCTATTGCTTTCCTGCCGTGACTCTCAAACACCTGGACCCACATAACAACGCCGCCAGCTTTGATCCAGACCCAAGAGATCCCGTTTCCCACCGCTGAATTATGGCTCAGCACAAACATGAAGAACAACTATAATCAACTGTGGAATACATTGTGACTGGCAGCAGAAATGAAGCGGAGAAGAGGAAAAAAGGACAAAAGTGCAGGGTGATAATGTGAGAAACACAAGAGACACATGCTAAATGTTCACGAATCCACTGAGAATCTCCACTAAATCACCAAATCACAATCATAATGAGCAAATGTTACCCAGAAACTATTTCTTTGAGTGTTTTCAACTGCTGCTTTTCTTTATGAGCCAAACAAACAGAAACTAAACTGTTTCAAAGTAAATCTTACACCGTTTTTTTCAGTGGAGCTGGCATTTCAAACAATAAATCTTAATATTAAGTAGGGCTGTAAATCAATCGTGATTAATCACATCTAACATAAAAGTTTGTTTATACAATATATATGTGTGTGTGTGTGTGTATGTGTGTGTGCATATATGTTTGCGTATGTACTCAGGAGCTCAGTGAATTCAAGCATGGTAGCATGATAGGTTGCCACCTGTGCAATAAATCCATTTGTGAAATTTCCTCATAACTAAATATTCTACGGTCAACTGTTACTGGTATTATAACAAAGTGGAAGCAATTGGGAACAACAGCAACTCAGCCATGAAGTGGTAGGCCACGTAAAATCACAGAGCGGGGTCAGCGCATGCTGAGGCGCACAGTGCGCAGAAGTCACCAACTTTCTGCAGAGTCAATAGCTACAGATGTCCAAACTTCATGTGGCCTTCAGATTAGCTCAAGAACAGAGCATAGAGAGCTTCATGGAATGGGTTTCCATGGCCAAGCAGCTGCATCCAAGTCTTACATCACCAAGTGCAATACAAAGCGTCGGATGCAGTGGTGTAAAGCACACCACCTCTGGACTCTAGAGCAGTGGAGACGTGTTCTCTGGAGTGACCAATCACGCTTCTCTGTCTGGCAATCTGATGGATGAGTCTGGGTTTGGCGGGTTTCCAGGAGAACATTATTTGCCTGACTGCATTGTGCCAAGTGTAAAGTTTGGTGGAGGGGGGATTATGGTGTGGGGTTGTTTTTCAGGGGTTGGGCTTGGCCCCTTAATTCCAGTGAAAGGAACTCTTAATGCTTCAGCTAACTGAGACATTTTGGACAATTTCATACTCCCAACTTTTTGTGGGAAGTTTGTGAATGGCCCCTTCCTGTTCCAACATGACTGCGCACCAGTGCACAAAGCAAGGTCCATAAAGACATGGATGAGTGAGTTTGGTGTGGAGGACCACCACTGGCCTGCACAGAGTCCTGACCTCAACCCGATAGAACACCTTTGGGATGAATTAGAGCAGAGACTGCGAACCAGGCCTTCTCGTCCAACATCAGTGCCTGACCTCACTAATGAGCTTCTAGAAGAATGGTAAAAAATTCCCATAAACACACTCCTAAACCTTGTGGAAAGCCTTCCCGGAAGAGTTGAAGCTGCAAAGATTGGGCCAACTCCATATTAAACCCTACAGATTAAGAATGGGATGTCAATAAGTTCATGTGCATGTAAAAGCAGGCATTTCAAAACTTTTGGCAATATAGTGTATATTATACATATACACCTATATTATATTATTATATAACTATTATATTATATTATATATTAAATCACGATTAATCGATTTACAGCCCTAATATTAAGGGCCAAACTAAACCGGGCAAATTAGCGCGAGAGCGTAATTCCAATAAAAAAAAAAAAAAGATTCCACTCCAGATGGGAGTGAAAAGTTCTTTAAAGAAAAGAACACAGACGCAACCGGATCATTTCCATAATGACCAACGCGATCTCCAAGCAAGCATCTGGTTACAGACATGCTTTTTTGGGGTGGTAAATAATGGTGCAAAATCAGTACATTGACACAGGCAAACCTTAGTAAATCACCTTGCGTGATTCATTTAAATACTCTCGTCCCATACATTTTGCATCTGAAAGGGAAACTCCTACAAATGCATATGCAATAAGGTCAGCCCGCAAAAATAACTCCGTCCACACCTTTTCAGCACGATTTTTCACTGCGTGTCTTTAATTAATCCTGACAGAAGTTTTTTAACACCAAAAGTGGGTTTTGCGCTGGCGCAAGCTGTTAGTAAATCTGGCCCTATGCATGTAATATTAATTATGTAACAAGAACATTAATTATTGCAAATTATGGGGTTGAGGGTTTGACATGTTTCTGTATGAAATATAATTTAAAAAAATTATACATAAATGTATTATTAAACACAAGTTTAATTTAATTTTAATTACACATGATCATTATATATTTTATATATATTTATATATAAATAAAATTGCATTGCAACTGTATTTTTATATAGATAATAAATAGGACATGCACTCAGTACAGCAGTTCTTTCTCACTGAATCTGAATAGAACGAGCAAAGCATGAACTGAGTGTACGTCCTGTTTGTTTTCATGCTAATGTGTGAATCTGAAGGGAATGTGTGCCTGAGAACCAGTCTAGGCTTTTTTCACCTCGTATGACTCCAGGGACAAGTGGTCCTCTTCTCTCTTGTCAATGTGTAGATGGTTGAAACTCCCCCAGGTCATCCAGACCTCCCCTCACCAGCAATCCTTCAATCTATTCCCCTCTCTCTCTCTCTCTCTCTCTCTCTCGCTCTCTCTCTGCTCTCCACAAATGGAAGTTGAAGGACTGTCACTCTGGCCAGCATTACAACTTCAAGGGCTTGAACTCCGTTTCTCTCTGTTCTCCAGGAGAACTCTGGGTGGACTCCTGTGGATTCTCTGGGAGTGAGTCTGTTCGCCTGAAGACAGACATGATACATTCCTGCCTGAGCTTTTAAGGATACTGATGGCCCATGTTGGGGAACCAGCTTTGTAACTTGACAAGCTACAGTTTCAAAGCTACAAGTGACTATTTTGAAAACATAAGTAGCTACACTACAATCAAATACCAATCAAGTATATTTTGTTGTAAATGTAAAAGTAATACGTTACTTTACTAGTTACTTGAAAAAGTAATCAGATTACATAACTCACATTACTTGTAATGCGTTACATCCCACAGTGAAATTTTATATTATATTATATTATGTTTTTTCTGTTTTGTTTTTTTTGTGACAACATGATTTTAAAACGTAGCATTTTATTTCATTACCCTACTGAAAAATGTAGCTAGTAACGTCACTACTTTTAGTTTCTACTATATGCTACTGTTGGCCAATAACATAATCACAGTAGACCGATTTCCTTTAGCAAAGCACTTAATCTCAGGTTGCTTCAGGGGATCATCAATGTAATAACTTTATTAAGTTGCTTTGGATAAAAATATCTGCTAAAAGGCTTCTTACTTCTATGTCCTGAAGGAAATCAGTATAAGATCCAAGACAGGATACCACAGGGATTATAGTATGTGAGACGAGTTTCAAAGTAAAGCCACTTAAATGTATAAAATAGAGAGAGAATGGGACATCACACATCCAGGTCATGCAGGGCACTAAGTGAAGCATGACTCCTCTGCTAGCATCAGTGATTTTGCGCTAGCTGGCGCCATCTACAACATACATTGTTGCACAGCAGGCACACAGCGTGTTAGTGGCCTTGAGAGGAACTGACTTCATACATCCACTGAAAATCCCCATGATGCCAGCTGGTTAAAAGTCACTGGGAAAATAGTTTAGAAAAGTTAGTTCTACACAATGGCATTCATCAGGCTAATAACAAAAATGTTGTTATGGATGGATGGGTGATGGATGGATGGATGGATGGATGGATGGATGGATGGATGGATGGATGGATGGATGGATGTGTGGCAAATATTGGATGGATGGATGGATGGATGGATGGATGGATGGATGGATGGATGGATGGATGGATGGATGAATGTGTGGCAAATATTGGATGGATGGACGGAGAGATAGACAAATTGATAGGTAGATAGACGTGAATAGATTGAAAGATGGATGGATATTTTGACAGATGGATAGATGGATAGACGGATGGATGGAGAAACAGATGAACAAATAGGTGGACAAACGGACAGATAGTGTGAACTCATTGGCATTCTCAATTCAATTCTGAATGTTGCACAACCTTGATGCAAAATAAAACAAATGAATGCACCTTGATCGACTCGAGAGCATCCCTCCGACACTCAACCGCTATCAGTAGGGTCATGTAGTCATGAAAAAGCTCTCGTCTCCAATAGACAAAACAACACGGCCCCAAACCCCACAGGAAAACAGGGCAAGAGTCTTCCCGAACCCAGTATCATGCTATCATGCATTCTGACTTAGGCTATCATGCATTCTGACTTATTTACACTGTTAAAGAGTTGGATTCTCATGATAAATATGGCCAAAATTCATCAAAACGAGTTGGACGTGTGATGGAGTATTTCTGTGCCAAATACACTCCTTCAGGATTTGAACAAGTTTCGGAAAGCGAAATGGCCTTGGTATGGCCTTGTATGATCACATCACCCAGAGCGAGAGCAAGAGCATGCCCATCAACGAGCTTCGTTCAGGTTACGCAAGCTGTCGGCAGTGCTGTAATTTTGTTTTTAGACCACGAAATCAACAATGTCACTAAAGAAGTGTGTTTTTGGTTGTGAGGGAAAGATAACCTTGTTCAGCTTACCAAATAACCCAGCGTTAAGGAAACAGTGGATGCAGTTTGTTGTTCCGGAACAGCAATGGCGTTCTGCAAGTGTATTTGTTTGTTCCCGGTCATGAGTCGAGACCGCAGGCGGTGACTGAAACTGCATCAAATGTCTGTGTTCTGTTGGCAATTGGTGCGTAAGTGCATATAATGAGAACAACACGAATGTATAGTGAATCGAAAGTTATTCAGGGATAATGCCATGATGTATTGTGTGCATGTGTGTGTGTGCTCGTGACCCTTTAGCTCCGCCCACTGCACGCCTGCATGAGCTCGGGTGTTTTCGGAAAGAATCAGTACAGCATATCTGTCTTTTATAAATATGATAAAACTAAAGACTCTTCTGAGATGTGCTGTTCTACAGGTATAGGTTTTTTCATAATATACTGTATGTTGCAGAATCACCTCTTTTCTCACAGTGCCTGATTCAGTCTCTCTAAACCCCTCCTTTCCGAGAGCCTACTCTGCTCTGATTGGTCAGATGGCACAGTCTGTTGTGATTGGTCTACTGGTACTTACCGATATGGTTCTTTCTTTTGGGAAAAAAAAAAATAACTCCATTTATCTTGCACTTTGAAACTTTGCAGACCTTTTACGTTCACAAACAGCTGTATTAATACACTGTATTAAACAGCTGTGTTATGCCTTTAATGGGTATCCTGATGCACATGACCTAAGAAAAACGAGCTTCCTGCCATGCAGTCCTCCAGTTCGTCTCTTATGTCCAGTTTAAAGAAAAGAGAAGTGAAAGTGAAGTTTAAAGCTTAAAAGGCGCCATACGTCTTAATGGGGAAGAAAGAAGTTTGGAGAGAAAAAGCGCAAGATTTTGAATGATTTTAATGAGGTTGTCCACTCACTTTCTTCATTTCCCCCTTTTAATGAGTATTAAATGCTCAACCCCCATTTAAAAATATATGTGAATGTGTATAACCCAAAGCTGAGAATAAAAGCCTATCACTTCTACTGTGCACAATGGGAGCCATCAAAAAAGGCAGGAAGGGTCCTTGGAGGGAGAGAGAGAGAGAGAGAGATGTTTGCAACCCGGCATGCCTCTCACGTACTGCCCTAATTTCAGTCGGGTATGAGGAGGAGAATTGTGGGGCAGACCGCATCATACACCCTCCTTGAGATTTGAGACATCAATGCCAGTTAAATTGTACCGCCATGCGCTGTCAAATAAATACAACTATGGCCAACTGGGTGGTACTGAGAGTCAAAAGTGTTTTAACAGGTAGTTGCTATAGGTGCAGAGCAATGACTTTCACAGGTTTATCATACTAAAAACACTACTGAGATTGTACAGTACTCATTTATTTGATGCAATGTACTGCACTGTTTACATTACACTGAGGAAAACAAAACAAAAATCTAAAACTTTTGAGTCACAAAACAAATGACTCTTATGAGCAGGTTCTTTTTAGCGACTCACAAACATATAGTAACTCACAAACATATATGCTTATGTTTGTTTAGTGACTCACAAACATATATGCTTTCCTGTAGCTCAAACAATAAGAGTGTGGTGCTAGCAACGCCAAGGTCATGGGTTCGATTCCCAGGGAAAGCAAAAACTGACAAAATGTAAAAAATGTGTACCTTGAATGCAATGTAAGTCGCTTTGGATAAAAGCGTCTGCCAAATGCATGCATAAAATGTGTAGTTCGATTCACAAATGAATAACTCTTATGAGCTGGTTCTTTTAGAAAATCAAAAAAACATGGCACAATAGGCATTGTAGTCTGATTCACAAACAAAAAGAATTTTAAAGCATGTAGACCCCAAGAATAACTATAATGATAAACCACAAAGCTTTTTAGAAACAGTCCACAACTAAAATAATATGAGACAAATTATGAGTTGATTCTTTTTCTGATTCAGTGAATCAAAAACATACAGTACAATCAATGTAGTCCAATTCACAAACAAATGACTCTTATGAACCGATTCTTTTTAGTGTCTTAGAAACATTCAGTGCAACCATCGTAGTCCAGTTCACAAATGTCTAATGAGCCAGTTATTATTAGCAAATCAAAAGTGTACAGTATAACCAATGTAGAATGAATCACAAACATGATTCTTATTAGCCATTTTTTTTTAGTGATTCAAAACATACAGCCCAATCAGTGTAGTCTAATTCATGAACAAATGACTCTTATGAACTGGTTGTTTTAAGTGTCTTAGAAATGTCTAATGAGCCAGTTATTTGTAGCAAATCAAAAGCATACAGTATAACCAAATGTAGAATGATTCACAAAAACATTATTCTTATTAGCCAATTCTTTTTAGTGACTCAAAAACATACAGCACAGCCAGAAGGCTAATGTCTGATTCATGAACAAATGACTCGTAAGCTGGACCTTTTCGTTTACCAAATCAGAAACATAAAGCTAGTTTAGCTTGTGTAGTATGATTAACAAGCAAATGATTATTTTTAGCCAATTCATTTTAGTGTCTCAGAAACATACAATACAACCAGCGTAGGCTGATTCACAAATGTCTAATAAGCCAGTTATTATTAGCAAATCAAAAGTGTACAGTATAACCAATGTAGAATGATTTACAAAAGACATTATGAAATACTTTTTAGTGACTCAGAAACTTACAGCACAACCAGTATAGTCTGAATCATGAACAAATGACTCAAGATGAGATGATATGTAGAATGTAGAATTATTTACAAACAAATGATTCTTATGAGCCAGTTCTTTTTCGTGAATCAAAAGCACAGTCGATTTCATGAACAAATGACTCTTATGAACTGGTTCTTTTAAGTGAATCAAAAACATACAGTGCAGCCAATGTAGTTAAATTCTCAAACAAATGACTCTTTTGAGCAGATTCTTTTCTATTCTTTTTAGTTGCACACAAACATACAGTTCTTTTTAGAAAATTCAACAAAAAACATTGCAACCAGTGCAAACCGATTCACAAACAAAAGACTCTTCACGTTAAAGATAACTATAATGATAAACTAAAAACTAAAGTTCACATTACAACTGTAAAGGTAACAACACAGAGAAAAGAGACAAATTACTGTGTAGCGGTTCTTTTTAATGAATGAATCACACATCATCAATGACACTTTTTTCTTGGTTGAATCATTCCAAAAGATTCACAAACTCATGACTCATCAGACTGAATTAATGCTGCTCTATGACTTTAGAAGAATGACACTAAATCGATATGGACTAAGTTTAATGGTACTTTTAGGGTGTGGATAGATGCATTTCACTGAAAAAAAAAAAAGTGAACGTGAAAGGTGAACACCAATTTGTTATTTTACCGTGCGCTTTCCCTTTAAATAGTTTTTTT
>CM031967.1:9341611-9479111 GCA_018749465.1 Paracanthobrama guichenoti
TTCCAAAACACGACTATCAGCTTTCCAGCAGGGACTTTTATTTTTATTTATTTTATTTGCAGTTACTTTATTAGCATAATATATGTGTGTGTACTGTGTATAATTATTATGTGTATATATAGATACACGCTCAATCACCTACATATTCAAAGAAATATTTGTGTGTGTATATCTATCTATCTATCTATCTATCTATCTATCTATCTATCTATCTATCTCTCTATTTCTCTCTCTCTCTCTCTCTCTCTCTCTCTCTCTATATATATATATATATATCAGTTACATTTATGATTTGGCAGATGCTTTTATCCAAAGCATCTTTTTTTTTTTACATTTTGTCAGTTCTTTATATATATATATATATATTTATTTATTTATTTATTATTATTTTTCTTTTAATGCATTTATTCAATTTATGTGCAGTAATTTAATTTAATTTTGTCTACTTTTTCTTTTGGTCTCATACTTTATTTTGTCTCAGTTCTGATCTTGAAAGAAAGATAATTTTATAATTAGACTAAATACACAAGTTAAACAAAAGCATTTGAACCTTTGGGTGTCAGGTGTCTTTTGGACGATCACGCCTTTGATGTTGATCTGAACTCACCTGAGCTATATGGCATGTTTCTGTCAATAGACCAGAACTCAGTGCTGTCATTCTAATCATTCTGCAGTCTGATATACATGGTGGTTAACACATTTAACATGAGCCTTTTATCTTCAAAGCATGAAGATATTTGCATGCATATGTATGTAAATTCATCTCATCAGATGATGGGACTTGACTGTCATTAGTTGTTAATGTATTAGTGATTCCTCCCGAGTTGAAGGAAACTGTAGCCTTTGAAAATGACTTTATCAAAGACAAAGGCAGTATAGTAAACATAAATGAACTTTATTACTAAACATACAATTGTCCATTGCATTTTATGGGAAATGACTCCACGGTCCTCAGATTGTTGTTCTTATGTCTAGAAGCTTTGGAATTCCCAGGGTGTGTTTTGTATTGGTCTGTTATTCCCGGCCTTCCTCGTTTAAAGCAGTGGTTCTCAATTGGTTTTACTTCAGATCTTGTAAGTACCAACATAGATTATTGCTCAAGTTAACAAAAAACATTTGACTTTCTTTTTTTTTTTTATATTAAAGTGAAATACAAGACAATTTATTTAGCTTTCCTAACTGTACATTAGGGCTGGGTATCGATTCAGATTTTCCAATTCGATTTCGATTCACAAGCTCTCAAATCGATTTGATTTCGATTCTCGATTCAACTCAGTGACTAGATTTAATACAAATACTATAGGCATTTATAAAAAAAGAACAGTGAACATAAGTTTACAAGTGGGTAATTAAAAAGAAATGAAGAGCCACAAACCTGTATATTAAACTCTTTTTATTTTCGTACACTCAGGTACATTAAAACAGAACCCATCTCTATATTTCAAATGCATACAATTGTTAAATACAATATAATTTTGCAACTTTATTCTAAAAGATTTATCTGAGAAGTATTTTATACAATTTTGTTTTTATGGATATTTTGATTATATTTATTCTAAAACATAAAAAGGATATTGGATGATTTTCAGCAATTTTCAGTACACGACAAGCTTTTCTTGCGATTTTGGTGCCTGTCATGTGTGCAGTTACTTTTCATTCACGACATACACAAGTAGTTGCCGTGGTAATGAACAACAATACCTTAACGTGCTGACTTATGTGGACTAACTTTAATTTGAGGTCTGTTAATAATGTAAGCTATTAGGTTTGAATTATTGGTCCTGCGCTGTCTATTGACTAACATATGTGCTTAAGTGAACGCTCAAGTTTGATCATAATGCAAGGCAAGCATTCACCTGTGGGGGTGTTGCAACGCCTGGGTGATGTCTCATCAAATGGTTCCACAGATTTGTAGTATTACACAGCATTTCACCTCAGCATTACAAAAGGCGACAACGCACTGGAAGCCGCCATTTAAACACTGAATGAATGAATAAATGACGGGCACGCCTCTCGCTCCTTTGTAACGTTGCGCAAGGCAAATAAGAGGGTGACATCTAGTGGAGAAGACTAGTAATTAGATTTACGTTAATCTTATGTTCAATGTTAGAGGAAATAAATCTGGAAGAAAATCAATTCATGGCCTTTGAGAATCGATTTTGAATTGACCACATTTTAAAAAACAATTAAGCGAAAAAAATATTTTTTTGCCCAGCTCTGCTGTACATGATATTTGCGTTTTATTATTTGCGTTATTTTTTTCCCCTTGCCGTCAGGTGCTCACCAGTTAAAAACAACTGATTTAAAACTTTTTGTATATTGTACATTTGCTCCTTTTGGAATTGCTTGTGGAAATCTTGCTTCTGCTTGCCAGATCGAAAATCTAATAACCTTGCAGATTTTTTTAACTTCCTCAGTACTTTCAATTTGCCACCTTAATGAACCACACACTTAAAAATGTAATGGCATAAAAAATAAATGGCAATGTTTTTATTTTATTTCGAGCTTGTGCCTTTATCAAAACATAGTTGTCAAACAGTGAAAGTGTCCGCAAATGATAATGGAGATAAATCCACTGCCAGAAGAAGTCCAAGAGGGTTCATCTGTATCCCATTACAGAGAATGCAGTTTTAGCTTCTTTGGTAGATGTTTCCCATTGAGTTCAGTACCGAGTTGACTGAGACCGAGTTGATTAGAATTCTTGGGGGATTGATCATTTAGGAAAGATTGCGCCACAGTAACATTCATAATCTAATCTATGTTGGTGGTCATCATTGACCAAAAAAAGACATGATGAGGTTTTGCATGATGTTCCAATTTGGCTCGCCTGTTTTTAAGGTATGTGCATGGTGGGTTTGTTTTGAAGTTCTATTCACTTTCAGATGCTGCATATTCAAAACTGAATATTTGAAGAGCCTCCAGCTCTCACTGTACTTTGCCCTCCAGTCAGCAGTGGCCTATGAAGTGACATACAATATCCGCACAGATTGTATGTTGTTGCAGCTGCTTATGCTATGTACACTACCGCTCAAAAGTTTGGGGTTGGTAAGATTTAAAAAATAAGAAAGTTTTTTTGAAAGTAGTCTTATTTATTTGTCTCTCTATTTGCTTTTATTTGATCAGTACAGTACAGTAAAAAGTGAAATTGTGAAATATTATTTCAATGTCAGTCATTGAATCAAACTTTATTTATATAGCACATTTAAAAACAACAAACATTGGCCGAAGTGCTGCACAAGAAATTCAATAAAAATAAAATAAAAACTAATTACAACATGTGCAAAGGACATAAACATAAAAGTTTGTATATGTATGTATGTATGTATGTACATTATACAGTATATTTATGTTAGATAAGGTTATTCAATTTGACAGCACTATAATCAAGGTTGAAAACAGTTATGCTGCTTGATAATTTTGTGGAAATAGTTTTAGATTTTAGTTTTTATTGTTATAGATTTTCAGAATCCTTTGATAAATAGAAAGTTCAAAAGAACAGCATTTATATATTCACTTTTGATCAATTTAAAGGGTACATAACACACAGAGTTTCTGCCTCATGTAAATCTTGAGTACATAGAGTAGTATTGCATCCTTCATATCTCAGAAGAGTCTTTTATAATATTTATAAAAGCTAGATATGCTACGGATTCTTTCCGAAAACAGCCAAACTCGTGGCGGCGTGCAGTGGGCGGAGCTAAAGAGTCATGAGCGCACATGCACTACATTATGGCATTATCCCTGGATAATTTTTGATTCACTATATGTTTGTGGTGTTCACATTATATGCACTTACACACCAATTGCCAACAAAACAGACATTTGATGCAGTTTCACTCACAGCCTGAGGTTTCGACTCATGACCGTGAACAAACAAAAACACTTGCAGCACTCCGTTGCTGCTCCAGGTAAACAAACTGCATCCACTGTTTCCTTAACGCTGGGTTATTTGGGAAGCTGAACATCTTTCCCTCACAACCAGAAACACACTTCATTAGTGACATTGTTGATTTTGTGGTCTAAAAACACAACCAAATGAAGCTCGTTGATGCTCATCCGAGTGCCCATACAAGGAATTCTTCCCTTTATGATGTCATACAGGGCCATACTGAGGAAAAAAAAAAAAAACTTTCAAAACTTGTTTGAATCCTGAAGGAGTGTATTTGGCACAGAAAATAAAATTTTGGTTTTATGCACAAAAAGTATTCTTGTAAAATTATGGTTGAACCACAGAAGTCACATGGACTATTTTAACAATGTGTTTACATCCTTTCTGGGCCTGGAAAGTGTTAATTAAATTTATGTCTATGGAGGGGTCAGAAACCTCTCGGATTTCATCAAAAATATCTTAATTTGTGTCCCAAAGATGAACGAAGGTCTTACGGGTTTGGAACGACATGAGGGAGATTTATTAATGACAGAATTTTCATTTTTGGGTGAACTAATCCTTTAAGGATTGTGTCGATGTGGAATCCATATATGAATATATGTAATATAAATCCAGTCTTTCCCAATGTAGTCAACCTGCTATCTTTTGGTTAATTCTCACTTTTTGAGTGCTTCCATCAGTGAACAGCTATCACAAGTCTCCTGGGCCTCTTGCTTTTTCATAAAAAGGGCCAGGCAGACAGTGTTCTCTGATTCAGCACATACTTGAGGAAAGTCCAGCCTCTCAGACTCGACTGGTTTGGAGAAGCTTTCAAACAACAAGACCGTTCCAATGAACATCCATTGCTTGCCCAGAAATGTCAGATATTTTGTTTGTTAGAGGAAGAGCTGCTTTTTACCGCTGCGTCGCATGTACAGCATGCTGTTTTCACTTTGAACAATGAAGAACATCATCAGCTAGATGAAGTTTGATGGATTGGTTTTAGCAGTCAGCAGAAGTAGTTTTAGTAGTTTGTTTATGGAGAGAAACGCTCACGTTTTGGAAAGTGTTTTCTTCCTTGTCCCGATTCTCTTGCTGTGTGGAAAACCGCATGAATGTTTGTGTATTGGCCCCTAAATTTTGCTATGCAATGCTTTTTTTTTTTTTTTGTGCGTTCAACAAAACAAAACTTTTTAAAGTAGCTCTAGAAAGACACTTGATGCAACTCTTCCAGTAACTCCAGTTCTCTGTGCTCTAAACAAGAGTACTGTGCTGTGCTATACTACAGTAAAGGCATTATGTAATTTCTCAGCAAAGAAGAACTAGTTGGTCTGTCAGCTGTAACCAAAGATTGAAAGTGCCTCATTAGTGTCAATCTGAGGGTGCCTGACGTGCAGGAAGCACGGTGTGTTTTCTCTAAGACTGCATGTGTGTACGTGCTTTCAAAGAGTATTAGCGAGGCTCTTCTCTTTGTTGTCGTACACCTGCCAAGTGACCTGGCTCTCCCCTTTCTGTGTGACGTCATATCTTTTATCATTTATCTACCCTGAGGTCGTCAGTGCACGCTGAGTTTTGCGGAACTGGGTTACTTGCTAGCACCACACACACACATACACACAAATCTCATTGTGAAAGACAACTTGCCTTATTTACTTTCGTAATGCATGTTCCTAGTCTTTTTTTTTTTTTTTTTTTTTTTTTTTGCATGATTCATTAGAGCACATTATTCCAAAGAAAAAGTATTTGTCTGAATCTAAAAACATGTTCTAACTCTAAAGTTAATAGCCAAATAACTTGTCTGTGATTTAATATATCGTAATTGTTGCTTTAATGATGTGCGATCTGACATTATGTCCCTCACACCCAGAGAGTGCACACATGCATTACGTGTAATCTAGTGCACGTATGCGTTCACTGTGTGATTTAGTCTATCAAAATTCTAAAACGGTCCCAAAATTCAAGATAAGGCACCAAAAATGCCCCTGTGTGTAATTTCATATTTATATAATTTAATATAGTTAATCAATATCACACAAAGTGTGCCGTTTTTCTCCAGATATCAGCATGAAAATAAATGTGGCCCTGGAACATTAAACCAGTCATAAGGGTCAAATTTTGGAAATTGAGATGTATACATCATCTGAAAGCTGAATAAATAAACTTTCCATTGATGTATGGTTTATGATAGGACAATATTTGTCCGAGAACTATCTGAAAATCTGGAATCTGAGGGTGCAAAAAATTTAAATATTGAGAAAATCACCTGTTTGAAATGTTTGATATATTTACAGTAGGAAATGTACAAAATATCTTCATGGAACATGATCTTTACTTTAATATCCTAATGATTTTTGGCATAAAAGAAAAATCGATAATTTTGACCCATATAATGTGTTTTTGGCTGTTGCCACAAATATACCCATGCGACTTATGACTGGTTTTCTGGTCTAGGGTCACAAATGATATTGATTTTTATACAAGTTCAATAAACAGTTACTTACATTTTAGACACCAAATTGCCTGTTTTGCTCTGTTTGCCAACGAAAATAGTTTGAAACAAAGCCACAGCACTGAATGAATCGGTTGAATGAATGATTCAGTGACTCACAGCCATTTGAATAAATCAGATTAAACTCACTCATTAACAGTGACTTGCTGCAACCTACTGGCGCTTTTAATTTCACATTTAAAGTTTCATGTTTTAAATAATTTCAAGTATCAATATTCAACGTTTCATATTTAAAACATCGAAACTTTATGCATTTGTTGGTTATTCATTTGTCACCTCTGAGCTGTATTTAACAGACCGTAAATATCTAAATGCCACTTCAGATGCAGCTTCTGCGTATCCTCCATTGCAAAGATGAATTATGTTGATAATTTAATTTGATTGGTAACCGCCTTATTGTGTCTTATTATTAGAATTTAATGTATTTATTAAATGTAAGAATTTTACAATAGAATTAGTTTAGAAAAATGGCTTTATAAAGGTAAAAATCCCCATAATATATCGCTAGAATCCCAGAAAATATTGAGATATAATTTGTCAATATCACACACCCTTATCATGATGTTAATGTTATATATATATATATAATTATTATATATAATTATTATATATATATATATATCTCGCATTTATATAGATTAGAGCTGGGTGATTAATATATTTTACAACAATACTAGCAATAAAGCAATTGTGAATTATTATTATTATTATTATTATTATTATTATTATTATTTTTTATTTTTTTATTTCACTTTACGTGAGTATATTGTATGTATGTGGATAAAATTTGACATACTGTAAAAAATAAATCCGGAAAATATCAGAAAAAGTACTGGCAACTCATTACCCGGACATTATCCAGTAACTTTATGAACATTTCTGTTAACCCTAAAACACATCACAATGAAGTGCAAAATTCAAAATACAGATAAAGGACACCTGTAAAAAAATTAATACAGAGAATTCTGTTCATTTATAAAGTACATTGTGCCCTATTTTTGAAACTTGAACTGAAGCGATCATATTGGCGCCAAAAACTTCAGAAACGTGCCACGATATGGAATTGAAACTGGTTGCAAATGCTGTTTCTTTTTTTTTTTTTTTTTTTATAAGTTCTGAAGAGTAATTTCAACCAAATCAGCTCTAAAATTGAAACCTCTCAGCTCTGCTCAATTCCCTATTTTAGATGTTGCCAGCCAGCTATATGCATTGGAACAATAGATCTTATGTGTCTTCAGTGAAACTGGGACATCAGCTGTGCGGCTGGATGTGACCGTCCGTAACCTTGCGCAGGCAGGGCCTAGTGTTCCTCGTGCAATCATACACCTCTTTATAAGAGCACACATCTGCAGTTTTAATGGTGATGTGCGTCTGGCAGGTTTCCTGTGAGGACTCTAGCACTTTGCAGCCTCTTTCTGCCATTCCTGCTACTTTCTGGCTCATTTATACAGTTGGTTATGGTGACTGGACAGATTATCACGACTGGAATAGCAACGTCTACTGGGAACGTTGATGGATATCATGATGGTGATACGCAAATCCACGCCTTAGGTCTTTCTTTTTTTCATTTATCAAGTAATTTTCAATATTGGTTGTGGATGTTGAACTTGTTAAATAGCACAGAATGCCTTTTAGCTGCTTATTCATGAAGCATCCAGCAAGGTTCAGATTCCGGATAAGGAATGAGGTTGTAAACAAATGTCAGTCTTTAAAGTTTTTTTTATTGCCTTTTTGTCTTTGAAGCAAGCGTTGAGTGAGTGGCCATTTGTTTCTGTTTTTCTTTGTTCATTGTCGTCAGTCGGAATGTCCATGTTTGAGTCTGAAGTATTTTAATGAAGAAAAGATTGAACATTTTTATCATTTTTTCATCCGCTGGCTTAATCTCTCCAAGATTTTCAACATTGTCCTCAGCTCAGTGGAATGTACTCAGCACCAAGCGTTTGGAGAATTCTTACTGTAAAATGACTATATTTAGTCTTTGGGTGTGGGTTTCGGTCAGGGAAGATTTTATCTTCTTTATCTTACTGAATATGTGTTGAAAATTGCCTTTAATGAAGCTTGTTTTATGGTCCCCTTGACTCACAATGCAGCAGGCCACTTCCTTCTGGGAAGCCTGAATATGCATGTCCTTTGATCAGACATTTATGAAACTCTCTAGATATTCATATTAGACTGTAGGATTCTGGGCTGTATTTGCATTATAAAAGGGGTTATGATCTTTTGTGAAAACACTTCAACTTTTATTAAATCATTGTTCTGAATTACTTCCCTAAAATTTACTTAAATTGTGCAAAATCACTTTTTCGTTCCGTTTACTGTAATATTGGTTTTGACATCACTTCAAATGTTGACCTTTTCTGATCTTCTGGTTTTCCAAAAGCATTGTAATCATAAATTGATTGTAGAAACCAGTTTGGCACCAAGCTTAGATGCTTTTGGAAAATGGGTAGTTGACAAATAAGCAGTGTAACTTTTATTTTTATTTTTATAAACGCCACTTTTGAAGAAAAATGCATATTATGTAGTGTGAAGTCTGACGTTTGAAATATTAAAAGGTTCACTAACTTTGTCAATTCTTTCAATGTTTTTGAACATTTTTACTGAAATGTGTCTTATGCAGTGTTGGGAGTAACTAGTTACATGTAACAGAGTTATGTAATTTAATTACAAAATAATATGTAAATATGTAACTGTAATCAGTTTAGGGCTGTTAAACAATTAATTGTGATTAATTGCATCCAAAATAAAAGTTTGTGTTTACATATTATGTGTGTGTGCTGTGTATATTTATGTATATAAATACATGCGCATACGTGTGTGAATATTAATTAATTAATTAATTAATTAATTAATTAATTAATTAATTATTAATTATTATATATAAATAAATAAAATTGTAAGAATTTTATTTATTTATATTATAAATTAATTAATTATACACACGTATGCGCGTGTATTTATATATACATAATTATACACAGCACACACGCATATATAGCTAGGAACACACCAAACAGACACCGACCAACTAGTGGAGACGAAAGCAGACTGCGGCGTTGGAAGCGTCTGGGTCCAAAGTTGCCCTGACACACCAAGCAGATGCTTGACATCTGACGGCCAAGTAGCACGCCCGTTCTGCGCCTGCGTAAGAGTAAATAGCTTTCCGTACCAGCTGGTGGCAGTAGTTTTCGTTATTCAAAGCGGGAAACCGGAAGAGCTACAGGGATCTAAACAAAGCACCTCATAATCTTGCTCAACACAGACGATCACTTCTGTTTTTTTTGTTTTTTTCTCGTGCACTGGTTCGCTAGCTGAACAGCCAATCAGAATGATCAGATGGCCCGACTGACTGACAAGCGCCCGACGACGATTCAACATGTCCTCGTCGGCTCTTTTTCAGCCGATTCGACCAACGTCAGCCAACGGTGCGGAACACACTGAGAAAACTTTGTTGGTCGGCGCACAAAAACTGCAGACGGCCGACCGTCGGCTTGGTGTGTTCCAGGCTTATTATCTAAACACAAACTTTTATTTTGGATGCGATTTAACAGCCCTAAATCAGTTACAGTTACTGAGAAAATTGTGTAATTAAATTAGTTACTTATGAAAATGTTAAAGATTACAAATTAGAAGAAAAAAAATAGAAATTTAGAAAAGCAATCAAATCTAATCCGTTACATTAATAAAGTACTTTAAAATAGGCACACTACTTATTAAATATGGTCATTTATAATCTGTAACCTGTTATGGCTCGTTTCCACTGAGCGGTACAGTTCGGTACGGTGTGCAGTTTTTGCAGTTTCTGTTGTCAGTTGTGAATGGTACCCTAATTCCGAACCGTACCGTACCTCTATTTTGGCACCTTTCTTTTGGGGTACCTAGCACAGTAGTCCGGTACTAAAGGGTGCAGCTACACTCACTGCAGAACATCGATTGGTTGACAGAGAATCGTCACTTGCGCATGCTTTTTCGGCTGTCTTTTCCCTTGCAGCCTACAGCCTTGGCTCAAAGCGTGTCTTCTTCTTGTGACAAACAGCCACATGCCAAGAAGCAAGAACAAGATCTGCTGTATGTCGTCCACTGTTGATTACTGTGTCGCGGTCTTCTCCATGAGAGAATGATGTTGATCGCCACACCACACCCATCAAATAAGGGTGCTGTTGGTGGTGGAAACTCGAGCTGGATCACGGTTTAGCGTCCCAAATCGTATTGAACTGTACTGTACTGAACCGTATCGCTTGGTAGATACAAGCCATTACAAAATAACCTTCCCAACACTGGTCCTATGGTGTGACAGAAAGAATTAAGAATATAGAGGTGTTGCACCAAAGGACAACAGAAATTTGAAGAATTCTGTGACAAAATCTTACCATGTGCACGTCATGGGCTTCACAATAACAGGACCTTGAATGGGGTCCTTCAACTAATTAAACTTGTCAGTGGAATTGCCCGATTTAAAATCGGGATATAGTGTCACACCGGAGGACGTGGTTTTTTTCAGTGCCTGAAAATATGCTAACTTCCGTCAACATGACCAACGTGACAACCTGCTTGCACAGAGAGCATGCTGGGGACTATTTTCAGACGCTGCGTGATATCATTGCGCCGCTGTGCCCATGGTACGGCAGCAAAATTCCTTGATTATTACGCAGGAATGAGTGTATAGTTCTTAGCCATATCGGTCTAGAAAATTGCAACTTTTCATTTTCCGTTTAATTTTTCCTTAGTACACAATGTAACTATACACAGCACAACATGTAAATAGGAAAATGTTGGCGTTATTTTGTCACTTATTGAGCAGTAGGCTAGCTGGAGCCCTTTACCTCCACTCTGTCAGACAGAATTATGGCACGCATGGAGATGAGAATGGTATGTATGGACTTATCTAATTCTGGGGAATATGGTGAATAAGATAAAATCCCAAAAAGTCGGCATGTTCCTTTAACATTTGTATGCTTTTCTTTTAATTTATATAAGTTGTAATTTATTGAACCATGCTTGAGATAGTCACATCATAGGACAATTGAGATTTGGCTCAAACATAAAATAAAATCTAATACAAAGCAGCTTTTATATCAACATGTCCATGTAAGATAAAGAAAGGTTTAACCGTTTACTGCATTTTAAGTGATGACAATACTAATTATATTTATTTTTTATCTTGTGCGACCGTGAAAATACCATGTCACATCAACAAACCCAAACACAGCCCTGGTCATTTTATGTATGTGTATGACAACAGGATTGACTGAAATGTTTATATGTGAAATAGTACACTAGTACATCACATAATGCAAATTATGTTTGAAAATGTGCCTCCCTAAGAACCAGAGGATAAATATTGACATTGGTGGACTTTGCTTGGCATATTAAAGCATCAGTATTACCCTGACATCACATTCATATGACTCATGATTCAGATGCCTTAACTTGAGTTTTGGTTTTGCAGGGCCCTGGATGTGTGAATCCATTTGAGTGTTTTAGGTCAGAAAACACTTGCATGTTAACCAGTATGGGAAACCAATGAATGAATCAATGCTTCAGTCAGGTTAGATTGATAAAGCAGACCTCTGCACTTAGTCTTCCTTTGGGTACGGCACGGAAGCGGAAGGCACGGCTTTGTTTTGCATTTTAACGGCCTGTCCGGAATCTTCTGTGGGTCACATCCCCCTTGTGGAATCATCCTGTCAGAGATTCGTCAAATGAAGCACTCTGTGCCCTTGAAACAAGTCTGTCTGGTTACAGCAAGACGAAGAATCAGTGACTGCTGCTAATAAGTAATCTTCCAACATACCATTAAGCTCCAAATTTCCACCAGCACACGTCAGGATAGTTTCCCCTGTTTTTAAAGTCCTTATATTCTCAATATGTCAGTTTTTCTTGGAACATTAAAGGTATAGTTCACCAAAAAATAAATTTTGTCATTTGTTTATTCACCCTCATCTTGTTACAAACCTGGATCCCATTCTTTTGTTCTTTCATGGAACAGAAAAGGAGAAAAGACAATGCTGGTCACTCTCCCGTGCAAATGCAATGGTATGCTAAAGCACCATAAAATAATCATAAAAGTGGCTATTTTGCTATATTTCAAGCTACATTGCTACATTATTGGACTGATTCTTTTCTTATGTTTGCTGACTCAGTCTGGTTGCAATGTTTAACATCTTAGTGGAGGGGAAGATTATCACTAAATAATGACTTAAATTGTGGTCTTTTCACACACACAATTTTTTTTTTTTTTTATGACTTAAGAAGACTTAGAAATAGTTATGATACTTTTATGGTGCTTTTGCGTCCTTTTTTGAAGCTTGAAAGCTTTAAGGTCCCGATATACTTCAAGCGAAATCAATTTGACATCAGTTCGAAACTTTCCGGAAAAGTTTGCTACGGCTGGTAAATGCCTTTGTACTATCATTGGGCCACGGCGATTACATGGGTAGGTGTGCGCGGAGGCTCCGTCTTCTTTCACACTAAAATCTCCTCTGGTTCATTTCTTCTGTTGAGTCCGTCAAAGTCAGACATCTGCTAGTGAAAACATGAACACTGGAGAGCTGCTTTATAGTAGAAAATGAAGTTGTACTTTGGATGAAACGAGACACTGTTTTTCATGTTTAATATGGTAAAGCTGCTTGATTTTAAGCAATCTATTGAATAAAGTGGTATAAATGTGACATGACTTTACTAGAGTGCCGAATTGCAGAGCTCGTGCAAACATGCTTTTCTTATGCTTTATTAAAAAATGATTTGTTATTGAGAGGAAAGCATGCAGCACGTATTTACATATTCATCTAATTGCTGCTCTCAGCTACGTGGGTGGCGTTGGATGTTCGCTAATCGCTGGTCACATATTTTGAACTTCGTTTTACCCCTAAGCAAAGAACTAAAAAGAACTTTGCCATGAGTATATTGGGGCCTTTAGTCCACATTCATTGTAATTGAAAAAATCTATCTATTCCTTTAAGATCCCTTCTTGCCTTTTTGGCAGATGTCACATTTGCTTTTCCTCAGGAGCTTGACAGCATACCGTCTATCTAGGGAACCTTCTCATCTTAATGTAGACACCAGTGAGAAACTAGCAGGAAGCAGTGGAATGCTCTCTTTAAAAGCCACGAACACCAGACAAGAATGCTGTGGTAGTTCGATATAATTGTTTGCAGCTCTGTCCTTAAAGGTTTGCCAGATTGTGTACAAACATGCAGTATTGACCCATCTCCTCTACTGGGCATGTGCCATCAAGAGTTGCGGAACTTTTTAAACTCACGCAACTGAGTGTTTTTGTCGGCCTGCATTTTAGTCAATTCAATGATGGTACAATCTGAAGTTAATTATGAGTAATGGTAATAAAATGAAGATTGTAAGTGCAGTGTGAGTTTTTTTTTGTGCATGTTGAGCCTTGCGTATTATTATTGAAGTTCATTGACCCTGTGAGTTTTGGGTGGTGCCGGTTTGGCGTTATTGTGCACTCAGAGAGGGCCTGTTTACTAACAATGGCGTACTAAGCCCTATCTCTAAACGCTCACCTCGTGGACTTGGTAAAAAGCATTGTTGGCTTTTAATTGGCTGCTAGTTGCTACACAAAGGCCCTTTCTCCATTACACAAGGGCCCACCCTTTCAGTTTCAACTGACTGTGGTACATCTGATTATTTTTTTTATTAGTTTTTTGTTGTTTACTTCCTTATCTGTCTCAATTGTTCATGTTAACGATAGGTTATAGAGTTAAGGATGGCAGCGTCATTTGTCTCATAAGTTGCTTGAATCCATGGTAAAGGTATTCCTTTTAAAGTTTCCCTATTTGTCACAGTTGGTGGCTACTAAGTGAAATCTCGTGCTGGAATCGGGGATGTTGAAAAGTCAGTTGCTAGCTGAGATAGTTGAATGTGTTCAGACCGAAAGAGTTTTTCAGGCCCGCTATATATCAAGCTAATGAGAGCTACCCTTGGAGAGGTGGAAGCATGCCCTTACTCTGAGCTTTGGCTTTCAGTGTTCAAAGATGGATGATGGTTAAACAGTCACCCAGTCTAACCTCTACAGGGAATGGAAAAGTTTGAAAAAGCTGCAGGAGGGACCATCATTTGAGTTATACTAACAGCTTGAACGTTTGGATGTCTGCTCCTCCTTTGAATAACTGATTGATTACTTTTATATTTGTATTTGGATGTCAAGAGTTTGCAGGATATACTTATTGCTTGCTCCCTAGTGTTTGCCAGCTTTTTGAAGTTTTAATATTTGTGCCACAAAAATCTGAGTTCTGACAATTCAGCCAGATGGTTTTGTTGTTTTTAGCCAGATTTAGATTTAGGCAATGGAGTCCTTCAGCAGTCCTTTTGTGTAGATGTCTTGCTTTTTCACAACTGATAGTAATGATTGATATCCAGAACTGTTCGTTTATATATGATTCATGAATGTTTGTATTATTATTTATGCTATTGTTTATTCAGTATTGTTTTGAGGTCAAAATAGTCGCAAGTGTATTCATATCTAAATATTAAGATTAAAGTTCTATGAATTATAGCACTTAATGAATGGCTTTCATTTATGCAAATAGTACATTTAAGTTGCTTTATCTGTTAATTAGGGTTGTAACGGTACACAGAAGTCACGGTTTGATGCGTATGTCAGTTTTGGGGTCATGGTTTCTAGACGAGTTTGGTACAATAGGAAAAATGGTCACGCTTTAGTTTGGGCTCCAATTCTCGCTATTGACTATGAATTTTGCTTAATTAAATTTAATTTCATTAAATGAAATTACTGCTTAAGACACGTTTCCACTGAAATTACCTGGAACATTTTGTCCCAGGAACTTTTTTCCCCCAGATCTGTTGCTGTCTGCATTTCCATCGTGGTCTAAAGTACTGTGAAGATTAGGCAAATTAGTCAGACTTTCTATTTCCCACTGGATTTCGTCCTCTGCATATAAGCTTAATAAAGCATGAATCTCAGCATTGGTTCATCAGTTGTATTTCTTAAACCCCATTGTTGATTCGAACGGCAAACAACTCATACTGCACCCACCGCAACAGACTTGGTGGTTGAAATGAAATGCTGCGCGGAGTCAACCAATCAGCATGTTCAGTGCCCCAGCCCCACACCCGGAAGTTCCTGAACTTTGAGAAAGTACTACCTCGCGAGAACAGGGACTGTCTGTGGGGGAAATGTTTACCTGGAACTTCATTTAGACACTGGTCCTTGCGGTTGAACCACCCCAAAGTCCCTAGTTCCTGGGAAAAGTTCCTGTAGTGGAAATGCAGGTTTAGTTAGTAAGGTTAAGTTTAGGTATTGGGTAGGATTAAGGGATGTAGAATAGGGCCATGTAGAAAAGGCATTAATATGTACTTTTATGTACTAATAAACAGCCAATATCTTAATAATATGCTTGCTAATAAGCAAATAGTTAATAGTGGATTGGACCCTGGATTGAAGTTAATTGGACCCTAAACTAAAGTGTTAAAGGAAAAAGCAACATATCCACAATGCTAGGTTTCTTTTGAACACAGTAGTGCAAATTATAGTTTGTTCCACCTGGCTGCATTTAGTCTCCTTTTAAGCACCAAGCAGTAAACAGAATGCACTCTTGCGTAGCTCATATTTATGCAGAGCTGATAAAAAAAACGAAAGGTATTTGGTCCCATTCAGCTACAAAACTGAAAAGCATCTCATGTTATAAAAGTGCAAAGTAAACAGAATAATGAAAAATAAAACTCAGTTTGATAGTCAATAAAACAGTTGAGTACGTGAGCCTTTCAAAGTATACTACTGAGCCCCTTCTGGAGTGGAGTGCGGATAGCCTGTGACTGAATGCATTCGTCGTCTGACTGCATGCACCGGACCGTGACACTCCATGACAGTTGGAGATGCATACATGTAGCGGTACACCCCTACTGTTAACACTGTTGTTTTTTGTTACATTCACAGTGATGTAATTGTTTGCTGCTGTTCTTTAAAAAAACACCAAATGGGGGCATTTATTGGTTAACTCCATATCAAAGATGCATTTTTTTTTTTTTTTTTTTTTTTTTCATTCAGTATTTCATTTTAAATGTTACAAAGTACACATTTAAGCTCTCAAATAATATGATGGCATGCACAATACTTATAAAAAAAAAAGAGCAAAATGTTGTTTAAAATAGTTTTAGATAGATTGCAAGTTACTCCATAACGTGTTGTCAACTACCTATAATTAGTCTGCAGCAGCTTTAATCTTTGTAATATCAAATGCAAATCTGTCAAGTTTTGCAGGAAAAAAAAAAAAAGTTTACCATCTCGACCTTGCCACAGTCCTCCAGTTGTCTGTTCACCATTTTGACTGCCTGATCTCCATCTCGGCTCTTTGGAGCAGCTTTGTGTTTAGTGGGAGGCCTGCCGCTCTTGCACTGACCCGTGCAGGGGGGCCGTAAAACAATCTACCGGTTAAACTTCAAACTCCATGAAATCCTCCTCCCCCTTGATTCTGTCACACACACACACACACACACACACACACACACACACACACACACACACACACACACACACACACACACACACACACGTGCACTCAAGCCAAAGCCGATGATCTTTTGTTTGAACTAAACCTGAGAGGCTATGCATAACCTCTGACAGAATCTTAAATATGTTGTCATTTTAAAAAAAGCTCCCATTTTGTATTCATTCCGCTCTTATCTCTCGTTGTCAGCTGTTGTGTTTGTTAGAAGTCTTTGTTGGAAGCCATAATATTTTCCCTTCAGACTGGCCAGTGTTTCACTAATTCTTGGGAACTTCTCGTTCTCTGGTTACACAGAAGTGTGGTGTTAGCTTGCGGCCTGTCTCACTCTCACTGATATGCCTGAGCTGGTTTTGTTTGTTCGTTGGCATGGAGACTTCGGCTGTATAACAACTGTCTGCTGTGATTCCAGTATGTGCTACTTTATAATTTGAATTATAAAACTGTTATATAATATGTTGCATAATATTCATCTAAAGGTTCATTAAAGGTAGGATTTTTGTGGATTTTTTTTAAGAAATCCACAAAATCATCAGTGCATTAGAGCTAGTGACACCCCATTTAATTTAAATATAATAGTTTAATTTTTGATTTTGAACATTATATTACAACACAAAATTTTTTTATTAATTATAACACAAAAAATTAAGTGTAGAGCTCTGAACATGGTGTCTCCTATAATAATAAAATTTGTTCCTTTATTGCTAGAACAATTGGCAATAAATATCCTAGAAATAAAAAGGGCAGTATTAATTTTTCTTCCTGTTTCTTGCTTGAAATGTAGAAATGTCGTTTTTAGTACTGTAAATCCGTCTATTTAAAGAAACATTGTGTATGATTTTTGGATTCATTATTCCAAATGTTTCCAATGTTGTTTGAATTCAGAGAAATCGCAATTGTTTTGTTTTTTTTTACACAAAAAAATGATTGTACCAAGCTTCAGAGGAACACTATTTTGTCAAGTGGCAAAAGTAATAACAGTAATACAGTTTTTCCCACAATACAATACATTTTAATTGTTATCCAGCTTTTATTAATATGATATTCTAATAGCAATCTAGCTTACTGCAGTGTGCAGTAAGTAATGTTATAACTTAACTTTACACAAACTCAAATGTATTTTTAGTATGTTTGCTTTGACTAAGTAAAACAGCACTGTGTTACCCCACAATTTTAATTTGTCAAATAAAGTGACCTGTATGGGTAGTAATTCAACAATTGTGGCAATTTCATTCAAATGAAATAAAATGATTGTAACTGTGTAACAAAGTTCAAAAGGGTCAGGGACAGCTAGTGTTGTCAAAAGCACTGACTTCGGTACCAAGTCAGTTAAATTTTACGATACCAGACATCTTGCATGGTTACACACAGGAGCGTTTGAAACCATGCGTCTATCAGTGGTGGATATATTGGGGGTCTGCTGATAGACGGCTAATTTCAAATGCTTCCATGTGTATCTGTGTAAGCGCTCCGTGAAGAGCGTCAAAGATGTCTTTTTACAACATGTAAATAGCTGAAAATGCTAGGGGGGAATGCTGGTATCATGATATTTTTAACATTTCAGTACCGAAGTCTGTACTTTTGACCACACTAACTGGCAAACATTAAACATAACTTATTATAAATAATAATAAACAACAAAACAAAAGGAGATGCGGCATATAAGCATAATAAAAGCTCTGGAGCTTATCCGTGGGATTCGAGACCGGTGTGTTTGCTCCACTGGCCACATTCTGCTATCACAGCTCTTGGCCCTGCCATCCTTCATACAACAGTAATGTCAATAAAACTTTAATACATTAGCTCATCCATTAACATGATTTCTGTCCAAGTTCTGTCGGATTGCTTTCCATTGGCTATACAATTGAAGATGACAACTCCCATGATTCCACGCTCATTCATGGCATCATGAAGCTACATTGTTATAGTTTTGAATACGCAAACCTCTAGCTGCAAAACGTACACACTGTGCCTTTAAATCCTTATTTTTGTGCTTGTTTGATAAAACTGACCACCGTGAACTTGGTAAACTGCTACATCAAACCCTGCAGCAGTCCCTCTCTTGGCACAATGTCCGCCTATCTGTGCTCTGTGTTGCGGTGTGTGCTTTGCAAAGACTAAATATCCTCTTAAATAGGGGTTAGAGTTACTTCAGCCTCACCGCCACAAGTATTTGTAATGGTAGATACAAGGCTTCACTATGGCAACGCATTAGTGCCATGAGACTCTTTATTATAAAACATTGTGGTGCTTTTTCATAATTTCTCTGGAGTGATCTTATTGGAAAAGGTGAAGGTTAAATGTTACATAAACCGTGTGTCTTTCAATAAGTCAGATGGTTATGTCATGTTCTTTTTTTGTGATCATTCTGTGGTTTGTATCTTTCTCTCTGAATGGAGAAAAGCTTGTCTTGTTTGCACTACAAAGCCCATCCAAATTTCCCAAGGGGATGTTCCACAGGGAGAGCAACACATGCTACATCCTGTTCATGTCACGGGGGCAAGAGGGCCCTCTCAAATCCTCAACATTCATGCAGTACAGCTCTGGCAACTACCACAACCTTGAGACTGACATCCCTGCCATTTCAGCTGGCTCCCGCAAATTAACGCAAGGCCCTGTAGTGCAGATTGTTCATGCATTCCTCCGGCATGACTCTGGCATGCACATTTGAACTGCTTCTCTGTGCCTGTTGTAGCCATTCAAATCAAAACCCTTGGCTATGTTCGGAATGAAGCACTTGGCTTACTGCATGCCGACTATTATATATTGCAGGCCACTCATGTTTATTTAAAAATGTAATGTAAAATTGTATACATTGTCATTTATATATATTTTTTGCAGATCAGATCAAAAATGATAGCTCACCAGAAATGAAAGGTTGCCTGCATTGCAGTGAGTAATACTGTATTATTCTATGTGTGCACTGTTATATGCTACATATTTTGAAAAAATGTAGTAGGCCATGTTGGTTTTGAAAATTAGCCAAAACCAGGACTGTGCACACGCAGTATACTTGCTGTATAGCAGGGGTGTCCAGTCCTGCTCCTGAAGGGCCACCTTCTCGCAAAGTTTAGCTCTAACATTAATTAAACACACCTGAACCAGCTTATCAAGGTCTTCAGGATTACTAGAAACTTCCAGGCAGGGAGGTGGCCCTCAGGAGCAGGACTGGACATCCCACAAAAATGGTACTGAACATAGCCATTAAGCTGCGGTGGCTCTTGCAGTTCCTATGGGAAAACGTTAAAGGAAACAGAAATAACCCAATATTTGTCCTACGTTTCACACTTTAGGTGCTGACATTAACCAGACGTGATAAATGAAATGTTGGCTAAATCTCCTTATCTCATAATCCTATTGAAACCTCTCACTTGCTTCCAGACAGGGTCTGCGCTATTCATAGCACAGGTAGACCAGGAAGAACCTTTTGTTGTATCTGTCTGTATGCGATTTCCTTGTAGTCTTGTGTGACTGAATCATTCAGGAAGTGAATGTGTTCAAACAGTATTGATTTCCTCTGCAAGTCTTTATAATTCCTGAATTCTTAACTAAATATTATCGTGAAGTGATGGAAAAACACTGCTTGACATTCCATAGCAATTGTGTAAACCTTTTATTTTCAATAATATTGATTGGATTCTGCTGCTGAAATATGGTGTTTTATTTGGGTATTTAAAAGCCTATAGCTCGGAGGTGAAGGGGACATGGGATTCTATGAGGCCAGGCAATGTTGATTCAGACTAAACAAACAGGTGTCTGGTCCTGGCTGCCGGATGAGGCCAACTTGGCTCTTGCTCGGGCTTGACAGAGGAAATTTGGTTTCTCATGCCCCTTAGAGCATACAAGGACAAACCAGAGAGGAACAAGGGCTGATATGCAAGTTTATGTTTGTCGCTATGGACTGTTGAGTGTAAGAGAGTGCTAAACTGTGTGTAGCAATGTATTAGTTTTACAAGTTGTACAAGAGTGCATTTGTTAAGCATGAGACATGTTGTCTTGGCACCATTTTTTTTTTTTTTTCATATGCTCTACATTAGTTGCATTTTCACACTTCATGCGTGTGGTGCTGCCATTATTTAAACCCAACATGTTACTGTTGGCCTAAGTTTGTTTGATCAGGCGCTTTTTTTTTTAATAATCACATGGACCTGTTCTCATCCCCCCACCATGACTCTGCTTGCTGCTGTCAAAGCGTTGACTCAGAACATTGCCCCCTTTCTTGGTTTGAACTTGATGACCCTTTGTTTGGGATGTTTCCATCATGTCCTTAAATGACACAACCACATTTTTACCACTACTCATAAAACAAATGCCTACCGTGATTCCAGACTAAAACAACTACGGTCTTTAAGCTAATCAACTTTGTGCTTCACCCTCAACATTCTCACTCAAATGTACATCAACATTTTCTACTCAACTGTAGTATACACTTTTACTGTGCTCTGTCGCATTGCAGTTCCTCTTCTCCTTTGGGAGCACTCTAATCCAAAAATACAAGATGTAATTATAATGTTTACAAAAATATATCTGGCGTAACTAGAGATGTTTGTTTTTTGCATTGTGAGATATATGATCTGGTACCACATAGATGTTTAGGAGCCATTGTGTGCAGGCAAGGTCTTGGGTCTAAGAGACTGGGTCTCCAAGGTCCTCCTTCAGATGTACACCTCTGTAGACAAGCAGAATTCCCCCTAAATATCACTGGTTCTGGTTTGGTCCAATGGTTGACGCATGCTCTGGACCAGAACCTCCCAGACTCGGACTGAGATCCAGATGAGTACCAGACTCCACTAGACCAGGACTAGACATCTAAAGACTCTGTATAAGACTTTTATGTTAAGACCTGTAGTAATATTTGTTAGGGTCATCTTAACTCAAAGTTTTTCCTTGGTCTTTAAATGCAATTTGACAATCTAAACCTCAAGATCTAAATCCAGAGCTGCAAGTCTAAGAACCAGACTGACATTTTAATGAATTCCTCTCTCTGCATTAGCTACCACTCGCTGCTCGCATCAAGTTCAAGGCATTGACACTTGGTTACAGATCCACCACAAGCTCAGCACCTGCATCCTTCGACTCGCTCCTGCATCCCCACCAGAAGTCTTCACTCAGAAAAGGAGCGACGACTTGTGGTGCCACCACAGAGAGGCACGAAATCACTCTACAGAACATTTTCGTTCACTGTTCCTTGCTGGTGGAACGATCTCCCCACCTCCATCCGGAATGCTGAATCCCTGACCACATTCAAAAGACAGATGATCTCTTCCTTGAGCACTTAACCTGAAAAAATAAAAATAAAAACTATATCCCCTGCCTATTTTAGCTTATGCTACTCTAAGCAGTCTTCAAAACTTTTGGCACTTTTGTGATTATTCGCCTCTTCATAACGGATCGCTTCCTGTATTCCTCAGTTGTAAGTCGCTTTGGATAAAAGCGTCTGCTAAATGATTAAATGTAAATGTAGAGAAAGAAATACTTTATTGCAGCATTCATTTGGTATACTGTCAAACTTTGCACAGTGGCTAAGAATCAATTGATTGAGTTAATCGAGGCACTATGCCAAGAACCAAGCCCATAACAAGCACATGTTTATGTGGTCTTAAGAATTCTCAGGACCACAAGATCAAGACTTCAGCTCTGCTCTGGATGCAATGAGCTGGTGTTATGTCTGGATCCCAGTCTTCCTCTCTGTCTCAATGGTTTCCTGTCTTCTATCTACTAGGGTGATTTTAATAGTAGGTGACATTTTCTCTTGGATTTAAGGTACAAGTTTTCCTCATAGAACAGATTGGGCTAAAATTGTGCTTTTAATAATGTGGTTCCGAATAAACGTATGTTATATTGGTGTTGGCAAATTTGTATATCTTGTTGAAAGATAGTTGTGGTGTAAGGTAAGTGAACATTTGAGATGACCTGTTTATATTATTTATTTTGGAAGTGTACTGTTTAGTCTTGTATGTGTCTATTGTGCTAGATGTAGTGTGTGGGTTTAGCTCAACAGGATGAAATCAGTGGTTATAATTAGAACCAGCTGATTATCTCTGTACCCAGTCCTGTTGAGCTTCAACAGTAGCCCTTTTATTCAGCTAAAAGAACAAGGGAACTTGCCTGAAGAAAGAGGCTGTGACCCCTCTCATAATGTCCAGCCCTGTCCCCACCCCACCGCCTACCCCGACTTGCTGTCAATATGTTGTCCTTGTTTTAGATTCCCACTTCCTGTCTGTTGCTGCCTGTCTCACATGTGTAGGATAGTGGGGCTTTTTGTGGGGGGTTCTCAAAAAGCCCAAATGTGATGCTTGAATTTCAGCGGTGCCAGAATGCAGGCCAAAACACACAAACTACGGCCCTCTCTTTAGCCTCTAGACATGAATCTGTTGAGGGTAACCACTGGCTTGCTGACTCTGCAGTGTTCTGGCTCAGTAGGTCCATCCAGGAGGCCTCGTATCAAAGCTAAGTTCTGGTTTTATGCATGCATGACCACGTAAATCTTTGTAACAGCATGCCCCCTCCATGACTGCCATGTTCTCTGTGTGTCTGCTTGACCCTTAGCCAGTTTCTCAGCATCCACAGTGGCCTCCATCTGACTTAGGATGGGCCGTCACCCCTCTTTCTCCACCGCAGATCTAGCTGATTTGTTGAGATTTGGAAGTGGATCAACGGGCTAAATGGTTGGAGTTGGGGCAGGGGTACTTGGTACCAGCATGAGTGGAAAAAGCAGCAGGTGGGATGTCTGATCTCTTCCTGCAGACTAGGGAGGGGAGAAGTATTCTGGGATTTCCGCCTGCACAGGAGCTGTTAGAGAGGTTCAAGTAAAGAAGCCTGGCTGCGTATTAGCAGAATAGGAGAGATTAGACAGTTATCCAGTTTATAAGGCCTAAGCTCTGTTCCAAACCCTAGTAAGCTGCCTCACTGTCTACTGGCTGCATACTGCATACCGTGTTAACATTCATTTGTGTGTAGCACTTGCGTGCTCTTCTCATTAAAAGCAAATGACACTTTACTAAAACCCAGTTGATATCAGATGTCAAAGTAGGGCCGTACAATTAATCAAATTGCGATATGGACTAGTGTCTGTGAAATATTAAAGCTCAAAAAGACAAATCTGAAGTTTGCGTGTTCTATGTGTCTGTGAAAAAGCTCCACAGTTTTGTCTACTACACACATACTGAAGCACATGCAACATTTTTTATTTTTTATTTAAACACTTGCCAAAAAACAAAAGGACTTATTACGTTTTCATTTGATTTACATTTTAAAAGATTAACTCAGTTTATTTATTTATTTTTGAAAGTAAATTTGTATTTACATTACTATGTTATATTCAATGTACTCCTGAGAGTGAAATAAGCCACTATAAACCTATGTAAAGGTCCAGACATGGGAAAAATATTATTTTAAAATGTAAATACTGTGATATACCGTGAAGCTGTCAGAACCCCCCCACCCCAAAAAAAACCTGAGATTTTTGAGTCATACTACCCAGAACTATGCTAAGCTAATGACTATGTAATCTTAACTAGTTAGAAGAAATTAACAACAATATTTTTGTTTTATTAAACCGTTTTCTGCATTTCTCAGTACTGAATGAACAGATTATTGATAAACGACTTCCTTCGACTTTGCCTGGCATGTTTTTACAGCCAACATTATTGCAATCCGTTCTGAGATTGCTTTATCCATAAAAGTTGCATGATGATTCCTCTGTTATGTTGTAATCTTTAAAGCTTCCTCAAAAAAAAACAATACTTTTATTCTGTTAGTGGGTTTGAGTCAGGTTTCTGCTTTTTAAGGAGAACTGAAATTCTGTGCACTAGTGAGCCTACAGAGAAAGCATTTTAATGCATCAAAACCATATTCTCGACATGAGGGCCGCTCCACAAGGTCGGTAACTAACTTTAATTTTAGTTCAATTGTAGACATCAAAACATAGTCCCAGAATGCATTGTAATGAGCAAGGTGGTGGATATAAATATACCTATATTCAATACTAAGCGTTTAAAAATAGACTATTTTACTGTGTGTGTGTGTGTGTGTGTGTGTGTGTGTGTGTGTGTGTGTGTGTGTGTGTGTGTGTGAAGAGAATTGCTTTAGCAACATGCTAATGTTAAACTCCATTGAAATCAGTTTAAACTTAGAAGATCATTAGACGGCAGCGACCTTTCTCAGCAGAAAGACTTGGATTTGGAACAGAACTTTTGTCACAGGCATGTTGGCTGGTATATGCTTATAAATGTCTGTGTATGGGTGTGTGTTGTTCCTGTGTGTCCAGGTTATGAGTAGGGCCTCAGATAACCACAAGGACCTCTAAAAGGGTAATACCTCACCCGGGGCAGATAACCGAACAATAGCTGGGGGCGGTTTATCATTCTTAGTGAACAGAAGGTGGGGGCGGTGTTAACACTCCAATGTCATTTGTTTCCCAGCCTTCTGTTTTAGGGGCTGCTTTTGGCCATCACATTAAAATGATGTTGTGTGTCTTATTGTGTAGGCTATACTTTTTTTCTTTCTTGAATCAGCTGAGATTTGGGTGTTGTCTGAAGCTCTGTGTGATGGTGGTTGGGCTGTGGGTTAAGGGCTATGGTTTTGCCTCTCATGCCTGGGTGAAGCGTAACACCCTCTTGCAGCTTGCAGATGGGCAATGTGCTTCGCGGCCAGCCGCAAGATTCCACCGTGTGGCATATTTGCTGCCATTAGAGCCTCTCTTCCTCCCGGTGTAATCGGTAATAATGGGTGGGAATTTAACGGATGAGAATTTCCTCACTGTGACATCCCTAGTGAGCAAGAAATTCCTCTCTCTGAATTTCTTTACAGAAAACAATGACATCCTGTGCGGTACAAAACATTTCTTATTTATCATTTTCAAACATTCTTATTGATGCTTCTAATCACTAGCCATTCTTGCATTTGCAATAAATCGTCTGTTAGTCACCAAGATAATGAAACCTTTTCCAACATTTTTAAATCCTCACAAATCCATAACAATGTTACTGTTTTAGTTCACTAGGCATTAAAGTCCCATGTACGTGATCAGTGAACATAGCCCCATCTCAGGCTATTCCACTTGTTGAGTCTGAAAACAGATGCAAATAATGGATTTCCTGTTATTCATTAGCTGCAGTTAAATTTTTACTGAATTTTTTTTATTTTTATGGAAGGTCCCGGAAGGGGGTGACCATTTGTGAATGTAGGCAAGCTAATGTGCTCCTAATAGTTATTAGGGTCACTGTTTTGTCTGTTAAAAGCCCCGGGTGATCTGCGTCATGCATCCTGATGCTCAGAGGCTAGTTTGTTCGTGCACATGATCAATGAAATGCAAAGATCATTGTGGGTGGTAATTGAACATCCTGCATTTTCAGAAATGTCTTGTTGCTAACTCTCTCACTTTTTTTTCTTTTCCGCAGTGGCCAGTGCCATGAAACTGAATCCACAGCAAGCCCCGTTATATGTAAGTATTGCAATATTTGTTTGTTTCATTCAGTACTGCACTTTGTTAGCATGCTAAACCCCTATTTGAGAGGTTGTTGAATGACAAGTAGACCATCCTGACCTAGTCCCTAGTTAATTGAAACTTCTAATGAGACCCTGTTGCTCCGATGCCTGCTTACATTCTTCCTGTTGGGCTGCATCAGCTTATTTTGATCTTAGTCAGGGTGCTAGGTAATTGTTTTTATTTTGTTTTAGTGCTGACCTTTTTTAATTAGATTTGCTTAAGGCCTAAAGAAGCCCACATGTCAGCAGGATGTCTCACCACAATACTTTCAGGTCAATGATCAGGACCGGATCAGTTCACCACAACAAACCACACTACTTGAACAAATTAGACCTTGTAGATTACTCTGGTTGTCGTGCATCCTTGGTAATGACAACATCCTGTTGACTGGTGATGATATTCAGAGATAAAACTAAACCGACACACAGGGTCTAAAATGGGCACACCTGCCAAACGAGAGTTCTCCAGCAATGAATATTTATTACTTAATTGCCATGAAAGTTTATTTTGCAATATTTACAGTAGATTGTAATATTTGTCGTTTTAGATGTAACAGTACAGATACTCTACATCCTTTGTCATGAACTATATGCCGTGTCACAGATGCTGCAATGGTTCGCTATATTTGAAGCACACAGCTGTGGCTTTTGCATTTGCTGTGTTCGTGTGTATTAGTATGTGTGTGGTTAAAGCTGCACGTGGGTTTTCCATGTTTAGCAGTTGCAGGTGGCTGGCTTGATGAAGCATTGTACTGGTTCTTCTCAGGATGTCTTGATTGAACTCATGGTCACAGATGTCCTCAATTTCTTATTTTAATGTAGATTTTAAGTTTGAAAATAAGATCAAAGGGATACAGCTTTCCTCCGAATACTGCAGCAAGCCTTGCAGATCTTCACAGGAACTGCAATTGGATCTCTCCATCGCCGTGCACTCATCGTGCAAGTCCGGCAGCTCGATGGGCCCACCGCATACCATTTTACTGTATATAATTTACATATTTATGCCCAAAATGCTTAAATAATATTCAAAGCTGGCCTAGTTGACTGTCATTCTCCTCTACTGTGTACGTTACGGTTTAAGATTAACTATTTAACATGGTTACTTTTATTTAAGGCACGTACCGCGCATTCAACTGTTTTAAAAGACTGGAATAAAAGCGCCAGTGCACACAAGAAATCCTTTTTATTAGTCAAATTTATAAAAAAAAATAAACTCATGTTTAAAATATGATCAGTAAGAGAAAAACACTGTTAATGAGAAGATGAGCACTGGACTGCTGCAGGAGAGTGGGGAGATATTTATATATTCAGAATGCACAAAAAATATATTTACAGGAACATTTTAGCAGGTTCAATATAATTCAGGTTAGCAGAGAACATGATTTATTGTTTTAATCAGTTGGCAACCATAAAACCATAGTAATAATCTGCATTCTCATGTATGTAGGTACGCTGAAAGCTGTTACCAGAACCTCCCAAGACGTAATGAGTAGAGCGTAGTTGTCTACGTAATGAGTAGTTGTGCAAGTAGTCCATAGCACTCAGCGCAGACTTGTGTAGAGGCCTGGCCTTCCTGTTCTTGAGCGCTATTGGCTATTGCAGGTGTAACAGCATGATTCAGTCAGGCTTCAGCATTTCGGAGAAAGGGAGTCAGCTAATCGACCCAACGCATCAGCAAATTGATGCAATGTTGAGAGACCGATCTCGAAAGGGAAAGGGCATTTAATCTCTGCCTCCCCATGTTGCCACTTTTTTCCCTCATTCTATTCTGCACTCATTTTCATTCCACTCAAATATATTTTATTACATTCTGTATTATCAATTACTTTGCAAATTGGATATCATACTCCTAACAAGAATAGACACATTTGAATTACCCCTCATTAACTATAATTACAGCATTTACTGTAGTTCTTTCGGTGCTTATTAGCAAGGTTATAGCCCAACTCCTTAGCTAGCCTCAAAGCAATTTCTTTCTGGAAAGTTTTAGCTACATGACTTGGCTACAAAAACAAAAGCTATATTAATTTTCTAAAAAAAATTATTGGTAAGTTTCTAAGTTTTAGATACATAACGGCTATAAAAACAAACAAAAGCTAGATTCATTTTCAGGTTAATTGTGTTAATTGGCAAGTTTCGAACGGCTATTTTCAAGATACTTTTTATTGGTTTTAGCAACATGACATTTATAAAAACAAACAGAAGCTAAATTAATTTTCAAGTTCATTTTTTTTTTTGACAAGTTTCAAAGTTTTAGCTATATGACCATTATAAAATCAAACAGAATTTAGATTTCATTTTCAAGCTAATTTTTATTAACAAGTTTCTACGTTTTGGCTGCATGACTTGGTTATAAACAAACAAAAGCTAGATTCATTTTCAAGATCATTTTTATTTGTAAGTTTGAGCTACATGACTTGGTTATAAAAACAAACAAAAGCTAGATGAGTTTTAAAGCTAATTTTTATTAACGAGCTTCAAAGTTTTAGCTACATGACTTGGTTATAAACCCAAACAAAAGCTAGATAAATTTTCAAGCTAATTTTTATTGGTAAGTTTGAGCTACATGACGGCTATAAAAACAATCAAAAGCTAGATTAATTTTCAAGATAATTTGTATTGTTAGGTTTCTAAGTTTTAGCTACCAAACAAAGCTAGGCTCATTTTATAGCAATTTTCTTTAGAAACATTCTAAGTTTTCAATAGCATCGCCTTGAAGAAGGTCAGAGCTTTTTGATTATAAGTTAACAGATGTAGAGAACTGCTAGTTTCATGGTTGTTGTAGAAGCTGATGTGAAGGAGCATTCTCTGTTCAACACATGACCCAGGCTAATTTGCTCTCCTTAATTATAAACAGAGGAATGGCGGTTTGGGGTTTCCAAAGAAGCAAAGACATGTCATGAAACGTAAGCTGCACTTTGAAGTTTGCTTTTGCACCAAGTCTTGGTCTAAACATGTTCTGCTAAATTTGAGCTAAATGCAAGTAGCTAAAAGATGCACGGTGGTCTCTCACTCCCACTGTTCTCTCAGACGAGGCAGCTTACCGAGTGTTGTTTTAAACACTGGGCGAAAAGGCCAGGCACTCCTCCTTTGGCACATTGACTTGCGAGATCCCGAAATAGACCAACGAACAACCAAAGTATCAGAAGTGCTTCAAGAACCCTCATAAGCCTGCTTCAGGTGCCAAAAATGCTTCCTGAAAAGATGGATCCGATATTCAGCTAAGCCTACAGATTCTGGGGAAGATAAATTGGATTCTGGGTATTTTAGATGTTTTGCTTAGAAAATCTACCAAGGATTAACACACCATCAGTCTTAAAATATCTCCAGGGCTGCATGCAGCATTAATGATTTGAAGGACTGAAAAAAACAACAACCGTAAATCCTTAAAACCAAAATTGTGTTTGTTTACTTGTTGAGCGACCAAGTAAACACAAACATAAAGGATCACACAAAGACCGGTATCATCAAATCTGAATCTCCATGTCTTATGGACACAGTTGACATAGTTACCAGGGTGGTCTTTGTTTCATTTGTTTATGCTCTCGCCTTTGGCACTTTTCCTGGTCCAGCACCTGCTATCCATATTGGGCCGCCGTGGTCTAAAAGTGGCCTGTGACTGACTTGTCCATGTTAGCAGTAAAAATAAAAGATATTTACAACCAAAGAATGTTTCTGGCTTCTAATATGTAGATGGCTTCCATTAGTAACATATTTCTAGAACCCCATGTATGCATCACAAAGAAAGTACGGTCAGATTCCCACACCTTATACATGTCGCTCAGATCAAAGGGTCACCATAACTGCTTCTCATGCAAGTGAGTCATATGACCTGGCCATAAAAAGCCCTTCCCACACCCTGGAATTCAACCAATAGGGATGTAAGTTTTGGTTGCGCTGAATCAAGAGCCATTGAGTCAAGCCTTGCTTTACATCTTCAACTGCTTCTCTAGCATCAGGAATAGGACATGAGTTGTGTATTAACACATTTAGTGTGTTAATGTTAGCCAAATTTAGAGTTAGCAGGCTGCTTTCAAGATGAGAATGCACCACAAGTTTGGAGCCTCAGGCCATTTTTGTTGGCTAGAATTATTGTTATAGTATGCCTTTCACTTTTATCAACACTAACACCTGTCAATTCTTTATTTGCAAATGTATATCACTGAAGTACTATGAAAATAGTACAAAAAATTACATTTAATTAGTGTTTATTTAAAAAAAAATCTAATTGATTTATACAATTTACATTTTAATATAATTAACTGATATTTAATATTATTAATAACCATAGAATATTAAATGGATTATATTAAATGAATTAGCTTTTTTTAATTGTTTAAAAAAGCTTTTTTTTTTTATTGTTTCTAACTATAGAAATATCAGCTGTGATTTTGCAGACTCTCCTCCAGACCTAGAATGCATAGGCGTTAATCTCACGAAGAGGATTCAGCCGCGTCTCTGATTTACTCCATGGCTGTGATCATCGTCAGCCAAAAAAAGCAGCTGACTGGCATTTGGCAAGGGCACCATGTGGCTTTTGCAGCCTGGCCAATGAAAACATCTCTCGTTAGGATGTCCCGCTGCTTGCGTCACACTCTGAAGGCCCTGTGTCTGTGTGTCAGGCAAAACTTTGTGGCCTAGCATAGTAGCTAGAGTAGGTAAATGCAGTGTGAGAATGCTAGCTTGTTACTTTGGTTTTAGATCATGTAAACAGTCATTCTGCATAAACAGCCCTGTCAAACTCATCAAACCACTATCACTTTCTCTCTCTCGTTTATTTTTTTAACTTATAGAAGCTCCTTCTTTCACTCTCACTCGAATATTCTCATTCACACGCATCCAATAAATATGTGAAGAAATATAAGACAGAGGGTAGACTTTGCTGTCATGCCTGGCAATTTGTTGCTGATATCAAGTGTCAGGTAACAGTGTATTATGAACCACTACTAAAGCTAAATTTAGACTGGGAGTTCCAGCCCAAGTTTCCCTCTTTTGTTTGTTTCTTTATGTGGCATTTTGTTTTGTGGCCTTGCACCACAATTTACTATTTTATAAAATTATTATGCAACATAACATTTTATATAATTTATATTATTTGTAAACAAATACATAACAAAGCTGGCCTAAATTAAACGTGAATTAAAAGTGCTTTTAGTTTTTTTTTGGTTTGGATTGTTAACTTGGCCAATTATCTATGCTGGGCAAATACACTCACCTAAAGGATTATTAAGAACACTGGTTCAATTTCTCATTAATGCAATTATCTAATCAACCAATCACATGGCAGTTGCTTCAATGCATTTAGGGGTGTGGTCCTGGTCAAGACAATCTCCTGAACTCCAAACTGAATGTCAGAATGGGAAAGAAAGGTGATTTAAGCAATTTTGAGCGTGGCATGGTTGTTGGTGCCAGACGGGCCGGTCTAAGTATTTCACAATCTGCTCAGTTACTGGGATTTTCACGCACAACCATTTCTAGGGTTTACAAAGAATGGTGTGAAAAGGGAAAAACATCCAGTATGCGGCAGTCCTGTGGGCAAAAATGCCTTGTTGATGCTAGAGGTCAGGGGAGAATGGGCCGACTGATTCAAGCTGATAGAAGAGCAACTTTGACTGAAATAACCACTCGTTACAACCAAGGTATGCAGCAAAGCATTTGTGAAGCCACAACACGCACAACCTCGAGGTGGATGGGCTACAACAGCAGAAGACCCCACCGGGTACCACTCATCTCCACTACAAATAGGAAAAAGAGGCTACAATTTGCACGAGCTCACCAAAATTGGACAGTTGAAGACTGGAAAAATGTTGCCTGGTCTGATGAGTCTCGATTTCTGTTTAGACATTCAGATGGTAGAGTCAGAATTTGGTGTAAACAGAATGAGAACATGGATCCATCATGCCTTGTTACCACTGTGCAGGCTGCTGGTGGTGGTGTAATGGTGTGGGGGATGTTTTCTTGGCACACTTTAGGCCCCTTAGTGCCAATTGGGCATCGTTTAAATGCCACGGCCTACCTGAGCATTGTTTCTGACCATGTCCATCCCTTTATGACCACCATGTACCCATTCTCTGATGGCTACTTCCAGCAGGATAATGCACCATGTCACAAAGCTCGGATCATTTCAAATTGGTTTCTTGAACATGACAATGAGTTCACTGTACTAAAATGGCCCCCACAGTCACCAGATCTCAACCCAATAGAGCATCTTTGGGATGTGGTGGAACGGGAGCTTCGTGCCCTGGATGTGCATCCCACAAATCTCCATCAACTGCAAGATGCTATCCTATCAATATGGGCCAACATTTCTAAAGAATGCTTTCAGCACCTTGTTGAATCAATGCCATGTAGAATTAAGGCAGTTCTGAAGGCGAAAGGGGGTCAAACACAGTATTAGTATGGTGTTCCTAATAATTCTTTAGGTGAGTTTAGCTTCTGGAAACTTGAAAAGGTTGTCAATACCATACATTATTAAGTATCTAAAGAGGAAAAAAGGTGTCTCACACACACGCACACACGCTGATCTTTTAACAGTAAAGCTATAATTATGAGGGTGGGGAAAGGCTGATGGCTGTTTTTTTTTCCCCCAAGCATTTGTTGATATGTTTATACTGTAGGCTGCCGCTCTGTCCCTGTTCACTTTGTAATGAAACGTGTCTCTTTTAATGGACAGGTGTTGATGCCTCCCTGTTGTTTGAGGATCCTGTAATGATGATTTATAGGCGTTGATGCTTTGTCATGTAATTTTCTGCACCCACAGGCGATTAAACACTCAGCACTGCTTTTAATCTTTTAGAGAAAAACGTACATTTCAGTCCTTGATTGTCGTACTTAAGCAGCGTAATTTAAAATGCACTTTTGTCTTTGAAACAATTGGATTGTTTTTCAGTCTAATAGTTACTTTAAATATTGTTTTCTCTCTCTTATTCAGGGCGAGTGTCTGTTGACGGTCCAGCTCTGTGAGGAAGACTGTGTCAAGGATGAAGAGGATGTAGAGTTTTACCTGCTATTTGCTGGCACCACCCAGAGGCATGTTTCCAGCACTTCGAAAATCAGCCATGTCACGCTGCAAGCCATGTGCCCAGGTTAGTGTTCACAACGCCAACAGTCACATCAACACATTCCACGTTCACTCCGTGTCTACATACAATACTTTATCAATGCTTAATAATTGTTAGCTTCTTCCTGGAACCAAGCGCTCATTACCTGCAGAGATCGACTAATTTACATTCCAGTCATGCCGGACCTGGTCCAGGCATTGCTTTGCACGTTGCTGCCTTGCCCAATTATTCACCCGCAAAATTGTCCCAGTTACCACAGGGCAACCTGCAATGAGCACATGCTTGAGCCGATCCAAATATCTCAGTGCTGCTTCTGAAGATTCATGTACTGTGCAGCTCTCTTGACCGCATTACAGTTCCATATCACTTCGCATAGTTAACTGTAATAACGGAAATTACAGGACTAAAAAAAACAACAAAAAAGTGTAGCAACTTAAAGGCTACACATGACATTTTTTTTCACTAGCGAGGTAATAACAGCGCTGTTAAGAGACGCACAGAGGTAGCCTAAAATTCACACAAGCGCTCTCTCTCTCTCTCTCTCTCTCTCTCTCTCTCTCTCTCTCTCTCTCTCTCTCTCTCTCTCTCGCTCTCGCTCTCGCTCTCGCTCGCTCGCGCTCGCTCTCTCTCTCTCTCTCTCTCTCTCTCTCTCTCTCTCTCTCGCTCTCTCTCTCTCGCTCTCTCTCGCTCTCTCTCTCTCTCTCTCTCTCTCTCTCTCTCTCTCTCTCTCTCTCTCTCTCTCTCTCTCTCTCTCTCTCTCTCTCTCTCTCTCTCTCGCTCGCTCTCTAATAACTTCATTAATAACTGCAGTAGAATGCTATCAATGGCTCAAGCCTCCGTTACCAGCTTTAAAATGACATTTCGGAACTAGCAAAAGAGCCGTTGGATGAGACACGGAAGAAATAGTCCTACTCACAATAGCGATTTAAGTACAAAAACCGGACGAATCCCTTTAAATATATCATCGGATCGATGTCTTGAGGTGTGGTAACCATGGTATAAGCGGAATAATTGACTCAGGGCCGTAGAATTATTACAAAAACAATGCACACCCGAGGTGTAACTTAACGGCCTCGGGTGTGCATTATTTTTCTAATAATTCAACGGCCCGTAGTCAGTTATTCCTTACACGCACACAAGTAGTTGCTATTTAATGAGTTGACATATTCTTGCATAATGTAGATGTAACGACAATGAATCATTCGGGGAAGGAGGAGGCGGGAACCGGCGAACATTTAAAAACTTTAATCCAAAAATAAAACCATAACGTCGGCGGCAGCCCCTCACGGACGAATGCCGCCTAAAAACAAAACAAAACACAAAACCAAATAATGGCGGCAGCCCCTCACGGCCGACTGCCGCCTACATACAAAACAAAACCAAACATAAACTCCAGGCCTGGTCCTCTCTCGTCTTGCCATGTCGTCGCTCCTCCTTTTATACTCCCGTCACTCCTCCATGAGGCGAGGCCGGTGTGGCGCAGCACAGCACAGCACAGCCCCTCTCACGGTCCCCCGCCTCGCCACAGTAGGAAAATGTCAAAAGAGCTAAGGGAAAATATAGTAAGGATCTATGAACATATACGGTGCGAAAATAGACAAATAGAGGGATCTGCTAAACAGAAATGGAATTATTGGATTGAGTATGTAATTTCAGATTTCCAAAATCACATACTCTCATAAAAGTCACATTAGGCACTTCTTTTGAATAAATAATTACTTTGTGGCAGTTAAAATGTACATTCTATATAACATAAATGTGTATAGTATGATTGTAATCCGAACAAACCTCATTCATCATGTTGTCATTGTTATGTGACCTACCAATGTCAGTTGCATCACTTCACTGCCATTCCCAAATCCTCTACAGTTGCCTCATGGGATAGTAGTGTCCACTGAGTACTTTTTACTTACTGTTTTATGAATACTCTCCGAATAATTTTGGCATACTACTCTTTTCACATACTGTTTTTCACCTACTTTATAGTTTGTGTATATACAGTTGCAAGAAAAAGTATGTGAACCCCTTGCAGAAAATGTTAATAATTTTAACAAAATGCATGTTATTTTTATTTAGCCTATCCTTTAGAAATCATTCTAATATGATGATTTGCTGCTCAAGAAACATTTGATTTATTATCAATGTTGAAAACAGAGAGCAGCATTTATTCAAAATCTTTTGTAACATTTACTGTCACTTTTGATCAATTTAATGCATCTTTGCTGAATAAATGTATTAATTTCTTTGCCAAAAAAAAAATTTTTTACTGACCCAAAGCTTTTGAACTGTAGTGCAATGTTGCAAAAGCTTTCTTTTCAGATAAATACTGTTCTTTTGAACATTCTATTCTTTGAAGAATCCTAAAAAAACAACTGCTTTCAACAATGATAATAATCATAAATGTTTCTTGAGCAGCAAATCATCATATTAGAATGATGAAAATGCAGCTTTGCATCACAGGAATAAATTACATTTAAAATTAAATTTCTATTCAAATAGAAAACAGTTATTTTACATTGTCATAATATTTCACAATATTACATTTATTACATGTTTTGGGTATTTTTAATAAAACAAATGCAGCCTCTGTAAGCATAAGAGACTTATTTTAAAAAACATTAAAAATCTTACCAATCAAAAACGGCAGTATATGTATATGTCATTTTGAAGTATGAAACATAAGAAAGTAGGGACGCTGGTCATCTGTAGGAACCAGTAAGCATCTTCCAAGCAACCGTCCACAACAACTGCTTTATTGTAATTAACTGAAGGTTTATCTTAATAACTTTGAGGCGTTTTTGCTTTTCGGGGTATGGTAGCATTGCGATCGTATCTCATTATTAAATTAAATCAAAACACAATAGCCCTCCATATGTAATTTAGCAAAGTCAAAAAGGAATACATTTCAACCGCGGCTCCCAAGCAGATCCACAGAGGGTCGCAACAGATATAGTGTCATGGAATCCAGCGCAGACGTTTGGCACCAGTTTTGTAATCACTACTCCGTCTGGGCACTTGAAAGCTTTTCAGCAGTGCATTAAGAGTGCATGAAGAATGGCCCTACTATCGTCCGCCTCAGGTGCACTGCAGTTGGTCTGCCAGGATACACTTTCAACCCTCTGTCTCTCTGCTGGAGGTCCATACTTTTGGTTGATTCCAAACATTTGGCTCCTAAGAGGTCTTTATCGGCAAAAATGGCTCAAATGCTTTGAACCCAGATGGATGTCCCACTGAGATGTTTTGGTCAAACAAATGTGGTGCTGGTGAATGTGAACGAGGTTTTTTTGTGCAGTGACAGAAATGGCACTCACACATAAACACTGTCCTTGCGACGTGTGTTACAATGTCATCTCATAACTGTCATGAAACAAGACAGGCCTCCTGGCAGCCCTCATAGTGAAGATTTAATTGTTTATGAATGTTGCTTTTATAGCATGTCACCTCTGGCTCTGGCTGTTTCCCTCTTGGAAATGGAAATGAGTAGTGTTAATCCAGGAACATTTCTCAGTAATTATATCCATCTCTCCGCTCAACCATAGGCACTTAGTCTCCTTTTCGTGTGTTGATGTGTGGCTGCCAAAATATTAAGAACTTTTTTTTTTTTCTTTTTAAATCAGTCTGAATATGATTTACAGGAGACCTCCCTGTTTGATAGAAGGTAAATAGCTGTTAGAATTTTGTCAGGAGTTAGTTTAGTCATAATTGATTTATTGTTGACCAAGTCGTGGAGATGTTAGTGGGTGGTATAAATATTTTTCATAGTCTGTAAACTGCACCAAGAATATTTTTTTCTGGAATTAAATGTTTAATTTTCATACATTTTAAAAGTGCGTCACAGTCTGAGTTGTGGCCTAGCAGTGCACATTGAGTTTGCACATAAATCCGTTCAAGCTTGCATTGTTCACTAATTCTCAAGCATCCATCCATCCATCCATCCATCCATCCATCCATCCATCCATCCATCCATCCATCCATCCATCCATCCATCCATCCATCCATCCATCCATCCATCCATCCATCCATCCATCCATCCATCCATCCATCCATCCATCCATCCATCCATCCATCCATCCATCCATCCATCCATCCATCCATCCATCCATCCATCCATCATGTCTATTGTCCATCTGTCTATCGTTCCATCCATCCTTGTCTATTGTCCTATCGTTCTATAGTTCTATCTGTCTGTTTGTCTGTTGTTCTATCGATTGTTCGTTCATTCTATCTATTGCTATATCGTTCTATCTATCGTTCAATCTATCATTCTATTTATTGTTCTATCGTTCCTTTTGTCTGACGTTCTGTCTATCATTCTATTGTTCTATCATTCTATTGTTCTATCATTCTATTGTTCTATCATGTTTATTTATATCTATCTGTCTATCTATCGTTCTATCATCTATCGATCGTTTGTTCATTCTATCTTGTTATATCTATCTTCTATTTATTGTTCTATTGTTCTGTCTGTCTGTCGTTCTGCCTATCATTGTATTGTTCTGTCTATCGTTCTATCTGTATGTTTATCGATCGATCTGTCTATCTATCGATTTTATCTGTCTGTCGTTCTGTCTGTCATTCTACCATTCGGTCTATTGTTATATTGTTTTATCGTTCTATCTGTCTATCTATCTATCTATCTATCGTTCGTTCTATCGGTCTATTTATTGTTCTATCTATCATTTTATCGTTCTTTCTATCTAACATTAGATCTGTCTATAGTTCTGTCTATCTGTCGCTCTGTCTGTCAGTATAATATCTTTATATTCTTTATATTCAACGTTCATCTTTTTGTCTCCTAATAGCTCATGATCGCAGCGAAACTGTGCGGGTCACACTGTGCCAGGCCAGACCTGGGGGCTCAGTGGACCCTGTGGCTGAGGAACACTTTCAGTTCGTGCAGGACCTCGCCCTGGACATGGCCCAGTTTCTGGTGAACGCGGCTGGGAAGACTGAGGGAGCGCTACTTCTGGACGAGTGTCAGATCCCCCTGAAGGAGTGTGAGAGGTTGGATGATACTCTGGCTCTTGCTCTTAGACATCTACCTCTACCGGTAGGCTGGAGTGTGCTGGGAACAGACTTGGACACGGGCACGGGCACGGGCACTTGCACAGGCTTGGAAATCGGTGAGTAAAACCTAGAGAGCTGTAGGCAGCGTCCTAACTGTCATGAAACCACTATTGGTCATTGTTTTGGTATGTTCTATGTAGGTAGCAGCACATATTTGGCATGGAAGACTTGACTCACAATTCCAATAGAGATAGGCATTAGCAATTCCTATCAGTGCTTTTTTGGCATTGAATGCAATATGTGTTTATTTAAAATCCACAATTTTCTAAACTCTTTCACAATCCTGATTTAATTTTCTCACCAAGATTTTGTCTTCTCTGCAGAGGAGAGGATGCATGTTCCCTTAAGTGGATATGTCTCGATCAGCTCCCTAGTTCAGTAGTTAGGCCACTGATCAGGGAATCTGCCATTTTAAGGGTCGTCTCAATTGCAAAATCCTTCCAGTGCACTGATACATTCGCTCCCTAAAAAGTCCCACAGTGCATAGCGCTGTCAATAATCACTATGTTCCCTTCTGAAACACGAACATAAATCATGTGAGCCATCTTAATACACATTAAGACACGTTATGGATGTAAAAAAAAAAAAAGGCTATTATTTAATTGTATTATAATTATATAATAACAAATAAGCCATAATTGTATTATATTTATTTATATTTAAAATATATGTTTAATTAAATATACATTTAAAATTTATTTACAGCTGAAATGTTGAAGGGATATGTAACAAAGTATATATCATAATGCACTTTTTAAATAGCATTACAAAAAGAATAATGTTAGAAAAATATCAGTTCTGCATGTCATCATTGTCATGAAATGAAATGGTCATTGGTCCCCCAATGTGTTGGAAGTCAGGGTCCTTACCAGTGCTAAATTTGTGTATGTGATATACAGATTTACAGCCTAGAGAGCTGATTGGGATGCACCCATAGAATTTGGCAAACAGTAGTCATTTTTGACCTCTTTGAAGGTGTCTTGTAAATAACTGCTTGTGACTTGAACTGCTTTCGCAACCAGTGAGAGCTTGGAAAATATATTTTCATTATTACATCACTTGTTGTTAACATCTGTATAGTGAAGTTACAATGCTTAGACCATGGGCACTGTGCCTTTGGGGAAGGCCTTCAGTACAGCCATGTTTTATTTATTTCTTTTTATGTTGTGGGTTGGTTCAGAATGTTAGTCCATTCTAGCCTTATTTTCCTCATACTTGTACTCATATCAAGTCAGGAACGCTATGTCAGATAATCTAAAAGTAAACATTCCCACCCTAATAAAGTGCTCTTTTTGGCACGGAGCATTTGCACAGCCTATTAAGTCAGGCTGTGGACTCATTTCGGGACTGACAGAAGATGCATGTGATAAATGGCAGGAACTCTGGTTGTCACTGACTTAGATTTGTGTTTCAAGTGGATTTGGCAGAAAAGTTCTTGTTAAATGAGTTTCCTGTGTTCTTCCTGCTCTCGGATACCCATAGATTTGTGAGTGGTATTCGACCAGGGGATCTGCAAACCTCTCAAAGAACTGGCCTATGTTTTCACTGACTTAAAATTAAACTTTGTTACAAACCTACCCACAAGCAAACATTGCATATCACAGTCTCTGATTATGGCCCATCTTTTTATATACACTATGTTCAAATGTTAGAGATGTTATTTATTTTTTGGTTAAGAATTAAAATACTTGTATTCAGCAGGAATGCATTGAAATAATCAAAGGTGACAGTAAAGATATAAATAAAAATCTATTTATTCTGGAAAAATTCTGGGAATAATTTGTTTCCACAAAAATATTAAGCAGCACAACAGCACAATGTCAACATTTGATAATTATAAGAAATATTTCTGATCATGACATTAAAAACTGGAATAATGGTAGCTTTTGCAATCACATGAATTAATTACATTTTAAAATATATTGGGCCTCATTCTTAACTTTCGTAAATATATGAGCAAATTCTGAGAAATTTGCATGTGTAAATTGGACCTTTACGAAAACTGTCCTCCAGATTCAGAAACGCTTCATATACCACGGATTCGGTAGTTAAACGTGTATATTAATGAATTCCAAACATGCGTAAATAGGATGCCCATGAGTTACAACTGCAAATGACATGGCCAGGAACGCTGTGGAATCTTCTGGAATTCTTTCTCAGGTTTGGCTCCAGTACTTTGCATAAATGCTAAAGAGACTAATTGGCCATAAGACTATCAATAAATATTCAATTATCCTGTGTCCACCAAAGCATATTTTAGCCAGCTAAAAAACGTCTCATGCTCTTCTGAAAATGGCTAGCTTGTGGCGCTTGAAAGCGCTTTGCAAGGGCAGCGTTTTTCCAGCTGTGATGCTTTGGTTGCTATGATACAGAATATCCATTGCAGTAATGTGTTAATGAATATTACTGAATATATAAAATGCTGTAAAAAGCAACATTAACTTCTCCATTATTGTTGTTCAGTCGGTGTACAAGTGGGATGATTGGTCGGTGTAGTTTTGTCCCGCCCCTCCTCCACTGTGATTGGACTGCCTGGTAAAAAATGACAGTGACGAGCTATTACCTAACGTTAAATGGTTAAAAAAAAGAAAAAAGACTCAAATCTTGAAATATTATTATGGTATGCCTGCCCTACATAGTGCATCAAAATGCGCTGTCATCAGTTTGCCTAAATTAGAACACAGAACGTTCAAATGTTTTACGCACCATTTACACGTGGTAGGAAGCAGGTGTACATTTCTTTTCGTACCAACTAACATTTTGAATCGTGAATCCGAAAATTTACATCAGAGCGGCTTTACGAACGATTTACACACACATTCGTTATGCTCGTGTTTCATGAATGAGGCCCATTATGAGTGAAAATAAAATGTTTTAATTTGTAGTAGTATTTCACAAAACATTTGCACTTTATATTGATGGTCCACTTTAGACATACTACTAACTAGAAGTAACATTACTACTACATATCAACTAACTCTCATTAGAGTATTAGTAGACTATCTGCTTAATATTTGATCGTCCCCCTACAGAAAATCTACTTTAAGTAAATTTACAACTGAATAGATGCACTATACCAGCTGTGCTGCTTCGCTCTCTCAAGCGATTTACACACAAACCTGCCTCCACTCACTCTCACTCACTCATTTGCTTCGGATGAATATTGTTGGTATTACAGCACTTGAGTTTAGCCATAGGATTGCGTGTAATTTTACTCATTACCGCAGATTTTGTGCTCACACCCTGCTTGTTGCGCTTAAACAGTCAAATACTCACAAAATAATGTCAACATGCCGGTTATGGTGAATATTCACGTAAACCCAATCGGTTCTGTTTTACGTGAATGTAAACAGTTGAGAAAGAAAACACCTGTGTAAGCGTATAATGGATCCGTGTGTTAGGTCTTAAAGTGACAGCAGCTTAATATACCTGCTGCCAAATTATGATATAATGTTATGTTCATGTTGTTCCAAACCTGCATGACGTCTTCTATGGAACACAAAAGATATTCAAGATTTAAAGGGCACCTATTATGCAAAATTCACTTTTACATAGTGTTTGAACATAAATGTGTGTTGGCAGTGTGTGTACCAAACCACCCTATAATGGTAAAAATCCACCCACTCCACTTTTTTTAAGCATATAAGCAGTGTCTCAGAACAAGCCGTTTGCAGATTCCTGGTAAAGTGACGTCATATTTCACAGGCTCCGCCCAAGAGCGTTTATGGACACTGCCGTATTAGCGTAGACCCCGCCCTCAGACAGTGGTACACAGTCTGCCATGTTTATCTCCTCGCCAGAGCATTTAACAGCAGCATTCAAGTAAGAAATGTGTTCTTAATAAAGCTACTAAAGTTATTCAGTCAAGAGCAGTGAGTGGTTTTCTGTATCTTTTGTTATTTGATTCATATCAACAGCAGATATAGCAGTAGGTACTGTATATTACAATGCTTTCACTTTAGTAATGTTACACAGATCTAATATACACACAGGATTTCTATACTTGCTGTATACGTGCACAGACATAACCAACTGTTTTCATGTGAACTTTGTGTGTTTCTGACATTACCTTGTGTGCATTTGACAGTTTAATCGCAATAACACATGAAAGAGAACTAGTCTAGTTTAATAGCCTACTCATGGACGAGCCGACATCCAGCTCTCTCTGTGCATGCGTCAGGTGTGTGTGCTCAAGTTGAGAGTGATAAGGCTTTAAAACGCATGCAGATGATATTTAATAATGATGAAGAACTGCAATGTCACATGAGCAGGTCTGAGAGATGATCATCAAAACAAACAGATTTTACATGTTTCAGTTTTCATTCGCGTGTTCACTGCTGTGAAGGCTCCGCCCTCTGGGACCGGGAGCAGCGGCTCATTTGTATTTAAAGGAGACACACAGAAAATAGCAAAATTTTTCTCAAACCCAAAAATTGCCATTTTCAAAATGGTATATTAAATGATCTGTCAGGAATTTTGATCTGAAATTTCACACACACATTCTGGGGACACCTGAGACTTGTTTTACATCTTGTAAAAAGGGGCATAAAAGGTGCCCTTTAAATATTTTTCTTCATACAATTAAAGTCAGGGTTAACCAAAACAACATTGGATTCCATTAACTTTCATTGTATGGACAAAAAAGAAAAAAAGCATCAAAATATCATCTTTAGGGTTCCGCAGAAGAAATAAATGCAAACAGGTTTGGAACAACATGAGGGTGCATAAGTGATGACAGAATTTTGGTTGGGTGGTATAAATATTTTGGTCAATGGATTTTGACTGGTATTTGAATTCTATATACTTTTAAAGTGTTAATATTAAAAATATCTATATGGCAGTTTTTCCCCATGGTATCTCTGTCAAAATTGTGGCTAGTAACTAGGAAAACCACTAGTCACAGTGGCTGATAAGCAAAAAAGCTAATGTCAAGCCCTAACCTAACAGTCTAATAATGACGCTTTTCCACTGCATGATACGACTCGACTCAGCATGGCACAGCTCGGCTCCCTTTACTTTGCTTTTCCACTGCAGTTTAGTACCGCTTCAAAGTGGGTGGGATTATGGACTGATCATTATAGTTGCGCCACCTCTACTGCCATGACATCATTGTAAATATGGCACAACAAATGCACAACACAGGAACAATGGAGCATATTTGTTTTTGATTCTCGGCATGTGGAACTTTTTCACTGCAAGACGAAGAAGTTTGTTTCTAGTGGGTTTGGTGTCTCGTGTTGCAAATCCAATGACGATGGTAGTGACGATTCTCTCTGACCAATCAGTAATCACAAATCCTAGGTGTATATGACATTCTTCTTTCAGACGAATACAATCAGAGATATATTAAAAACTGTCCTGGCTCTTCCAAGCTTTATAATGGCAGTGTATGGGGGTCAAGATTTTGAAGCTCAAAAGTGCATCCATCCAAATACATAAACATACTCCACATGCTAAATGACTTACACCAAAAGAGTTATCTCTGACCCGACCCATGATGCACTGACTAATGTGGAAGGCATCCTCAGAAGGCCTTTATTAACCCCCCGGAGCTGTGTGGAGTACGTTTATGATGGATGCACTTTTTGGGCTTCAAAATCTCAACCCCCATTCTCTCCCAGCTTGGAAGAGCTAGGACATTTTTAAATACATCTCTGATTGTATTCGTCTGAAAGAAGAAAGTCGTATACACCTAGGATGACTTGAGGGTGAGTAAATCATGGGGTAATTTTTGGGTGAACTATCCCTTTAAAGCTGATACAATCATAAAAGATCAAACGTCTTAGGAAGCCCCTGTTCCCTGTCCGATCATAGCGTAAGTTTTTGTGTACGGCCAAGTATTCCTCCATAGCGGTTATCCACTAGGCAGAAATATGAGTCCGTGTATATTAAGTGTGCTTGAATGAGTGTGTGAATCCGGCCGATGTGTGGATCCAAACAATTGCACAGCGAGGAATCATTCATCAGGGCAGCTGACGGGACAGCAGATTCCCGGCTCTCATGTGACTCGAGCTTGTCCTCTAAATTAGGCAGAGTCTGGTTCCATGTAGGAGGTGTTAGCGTGGGCGTGGTGAGACCTGGACAGTAGGCAGCAGGAGATAAGGGCCAACAAAGGCTAAACAGGCTTTGTTATGTCATAATAAGCACAGGCTTATCTCTTATAAACAGCCTTGGTCTTGAATAACTCATTCAGTGAAATATCTGAAAGCTCTGTTACCAATTCATGCAAAGTTTGGCTCACTGAGCAAAAAACGGAAGAGACAATGGTGGGTTTTATCTGGTACCTGAGCACATTCTGTGGATGTTAGATTTAGTGTTTTCTCGATGGTCATTATGTCGTGTTAAATGAATACATTTTTCAGAAAAAACAAATTCCTAGAGTTGACCTGTCAGTTGAGGGAGACGGCGAGCTGTGTAATGACTCCCTAAGCTCTGGCATTTGTTGCAGCTGGCGCTGGGCACCTGGACCAGCCCTGAAACCAGAGCTACCCACGGGCATCTTGCCCAGTGCATCAGTAAGCATGTACTGCCAGCAGTCTTCCATAAGTGAAATTAAGTATCCAGTAAGCTAATAAAGACTGTTTCCACTGTGTAAGATAGCAACTGGGAATTTGCTGGTATTCAGACACGTTGCATCATGGCACATATTAGATGATATTTATGGAAAATGAGACTTAAAGGGATAGTTCACTCAATTCGTTGGCATTGTTCATGTTGTTCCAAACCCGCATGACGTTCGCTCTTCTGTGGAACACAAAAGATATTCAAGATTTAAATGTTTTTCTTTGTACTATGAAAGTCCGGGCTAACCAAAACAACATTGGACTTTCTTTGTATGAAGAAAAAAAAAAAAACCTTAAGGGTGCATAAGTGATGATAGAATTTTGGTTGGGTGGTGTAAATCTTTTTAGTTAGCACCAGTGTACAGTGAGCCACAGTGCTCATGCTAGCAATGCAAGTTTTAATCCAATTTACATAATTTCCTGATTCTCAAAATAGACCCTACATAAATTAAGCAAAACGCACTGTTTATTTAATATTAAGGAACATAAGATTTATGTTTTTAATTATTGATTGTTTTTGTTTAATTTTATGAAAATCACAAAGAAAATTCTATCTAAGACCTGCATCATTTCCTGATCAAAATAAACCCTACATAAATTAAGCACAAAACTCTGTCACCGTTTTTAATGCCAAGGAATATAAGATGGATGTATTTATTTATTTATTTGTGGTTTTAATTTTTTTATTTGTGGTTTTGTGGTTTTACTTTTTTTTTATTAATAAAGACTTACATAATTTCCTGATTCTCAATATAAACCCTACATAAATTAAGCACAAAACACTGACCATTTATTTTATGCCAAGGAACATATGATTTATTTAATTTATTTAATGTTTATGTTTATTTGTTAATTTGTGAAAATCACAATGACATATCAGATTTTTATTAATAAAGACTATAAGATAAGATTCATTGATTTTATTTTATTTATTTATTGCTTTGTTTTTAATTTATTTTATTTAATACCAAGATTTATTTATTTAATGTTTTTAATAATTTGTTTAATTATTTCCTTTTATATATTGACTTATTTGTTTTTGTTTGTTAATTTGTGAAAATCACAAATTTTTATTTTGTATGATTGACATGATGTGAGTAAATTATGACGGTGTTCTCTTTAAGATGGGGAAGTTAAACTTCTCCTATTGCATTTCATTTTCATTTGCAAAAGCATGCAGATACCCAGTGTATGGTTATGATACTACTGTTAAAAAAACACTATGGTAACACCAGTGTTTTGAGGCTTAGGGGGGTAACTATTAACGTAGCACTGGGATGTAAGTTACTTGACACCAGTATTTTCAATATAAGGCCATGTCCAGTCTTGTGTCTCCAATCAGACTGTGAAGTGATCCTGATCTGCTGTTCTTTCCAATGCCATATTACACTTCACCACAGCTCTTTTTTTTCATGCTCGGGGCTTCAAATTAGTTGTTGGATCCTCAGTGGGCCGATTAAACGAGGGCAGTCTCATTCTCAGCCTCTCATTAACCAGCAAGAACAATCCTTCCTCTGTCTCTGTTGCTTTCACAGAGAGCCTCATTCAAGCTTCCTGAACTTTTTAAAACGGCACTCTGTAATCTGTCTTTATGATAAACGCCTTCAAATACGATCACTTCTTTCACTCATGACCCTTCTCTGGCTGATTTTTCTGTCCTCATTGTAAATTATCTATTAAAATGATGTTTGCACAAGTTTGTCAGGAGATTCTGTTGACAGAGGTCGAGGGAATTGTGGGGGTGGGTCTTGTTTGAGGGCTTTGCCGGCTCTCATTGGTTCTGAAGTTGCAGGGGGTGGGGCTTATAGCTTCGAGGCCCCCATGAAGCAGTGAGTGTGGCGTTTTCAGCAGTATTATCAGAAATATGCCTTAGATAAGTGTGTTTTTTAAAGGACAAGTAAGGAGAATGAGTTGAGATCGCAACCTTAACTGGACTGTTTTCTTCTCCTGTAGAACCTGGACCACAAGACACACTTTTGCACTTTGCTGCGAAGCGTGGACTACGCAAGGTAGCACTCTTTCTCCTCCAGCAACCTGGAGGAAGAGAGGCTCTCCGACTTCCCAACAAACAGGGTCGTACGCCGGCCAGGGTTGCACAGAAGAAAGGCCACTCGCAGCTCCAGAAACTGCTGACAGAGTAAGTGTGCAAGAAATTTGTATCCTTAACCAGTCATTTTTAGTTCGTTATAGTAACCTTTTTGACTCCAAGGCGCCCCCCTCCATTGTCAACGACAATATTTGAAGGCTTTCCTAGATATTCCTGATAACAGATCTATTATTTACAGAAATGGCAATGTAATGGAATTATTTAAAAATTAAACTAATTAAATTTTTATATATATATATATATATATATATATATATATATATATATATATATATATATATATATATATATATATATATATATATATATATATATATATATATATATATATATATATATATATATATATATATATATATATATATATATATATATATATATATATATACAACTGTGCTGTTAAATGCAAGCAGAGGAGTTGATCAAACAGAACATAGTTTAGTGGTTTTTGACCTTTGAAATGCCTTAAACAAATACAGCTTTATCGTATTTGTCCCGCAAACATAAAATATTATCGTAAAGGTGAAGCTTGTAAATTGCAAAAATTATAGTTTTTCAAATCCCAAACACGCTCCCTGTCTTCCATTGGTCAGACAAACAGATCCATTGGGCTGGTTTGTTTTCTCAAACAGACAAATTGAGCAATGTTAGATGGAGTCTTAATAGATTTATATTATTAAAGCAATGACCTTATCTTGAAAATGAGGTAAGATTTAGTGTTTTGTTCTGAAGAAAGGAGGATGTTGAATGTGGGGGAGATAAGAGCAAAGCACAAGGACAGGCCATGTGGCTCTGAGCTCTTTGTAAACAGCCACATAAGCTTTCTCAGTCTTTATAAATCAAGCCTATGGAATCTTCAAAAGAAACCGGTTTCAAACCAACAAGATCCTGTCTGCGGATTTACTCAGTAAAATGGCATTACCTGTGTCTGTGCGTAACAGAGAAGTTTACTTTTATCAGCTTCCCTCAGCCAGTGCTCTTCGCAGACTATGACTAGCAAACCTGTGTTTCCGTACAGTATGTTCCCCTACTTGACTATTCTGAAACAGGGCGCCAAGGCAGTCTGAGCTTCTAGAGGAAAGACCGACTCAGCTAGTGTGCGATGTGCTCCCTGGATTCAAGAGGCTGTTAAGTGCTCTGGTTTAGTGCCTCATTTAAAGCAAGTGTACTGAACCACAGCGCACCCTTAGACATTGCCTCAAATCTTTCCATCAAAGATCATGGTATTTCTTTGGTGGTTTCTCTAAGATATTTTGATGTGCTTTTCTCATGGCTTTCTATGAAGGCTGAATTGTAAACGTAATCATATTATTATTTTAATATATAGTGTAACATGGGGAAGATGCAGCCTTTAGAATGTGAATGTGAATGTGGATTTGCTTTTAAACTAATTTAAACTAATTTAACATATTTAGATTTAAGTTTAGCATGTGTTGGATGGCGATGCATCAGCCAATGTGTTGTTATAGGAAATGAAAAGCAACATTTGCAAATTTGTACATAATGTAAAATATTAAAAGGGGTAAGTTGGCTCCCTACCTGGGGTTAGAAGCCACCCTGGATAAACTTTTACAGAATGTATACATGACTCTTGATATAATTCTTATTAAAGGCACAATATGTAAGATTTTTGGATTAAAATATCCCAAAACCACTATAAGAGTCTTATATATTGTTGACTTGTGTACTTATATTATTCTCAATGTTTCCAAGAATGTTTCAATCCAGAGAAGTAATTTTAACCAGGACATGGACCATGTCCGTGCGTCTCCCATCAATGACATCATACCCGCGTTACCCTCGATTTCTGGTTTTATTTTGTAGAAACCATGGAAACACCAAAGACTCTCCTTTATTAGACAGGTGAGCAACTGTTTGGATGAATTCATTTAAAGAAAATGAATCATTGTTGTATAGCTCAACACAGTTAGTCTTATTGTTCGAATCTCGTTTTCATGATTTACCGCGAGTACCATGTTTTACCATGCCAATATTGCTCTAGCTCACTGCAGTGTGCAACAAGTGTCCCATAGCAGCCGCCGAGCAAACGCACAGAGTAGTATTATAACATGCATTATTTGAGTGTGTTGAAAGTTATCTAATATGATAAAACAGCGCTGTGTTACCCCACACACGTATGACCAGGAAAAGCGGAAGCAGTCGTCTGCGGCATAATAAATATCCAAATCAAATCAAGGCGTCCTCTAAATTAGGCAGATCAAGGCGCAAATCAAGGCGTCATCAAGCTACGTCTTTGTTTTGATTAAGTTACCTGTAGCGGTGAAAAATTACATATTGTGGCTTTAAAATATATATAATATATATATATAATTTTTTTTTTTTTTTAAGTGTCATTAATGTAAAGTACTAAATCTAATATTCTATTCATTTTGTATTTTTACAGTTTAGTTAAAATATTAAATAATTGAATAATTGATGACAGAGGAATCTAAAAGTTAAAATTAGTCCATGAGTTATATACAGGCATATGAATATTAATATATTTATTTGACCATATTTTAATTGAAGATATGTCATATGTCAGATATGTCAATATAAACACTGTGAAATCAAATTGAATGATTTCACTCAACCTATAGGTTTTAATGAAAGCAAAGATGTCTGAAATGTACATCTAATTCATGGAAATAATAAAAACCCTATTAATTACAATAAGTATTAAATGTAATACTTACCTCAAGGGTCTAATTTTATCTTTTTACTTCAAAATAAAAGCTATAACTTTTAACCCTTAAATCTAAAAACATTCATGCGTCCACAAAAACCTCATTAACAAATAGACACTAAATCTCACAAATGTTGATATTCAAATGAAATTACAAAATTAAAAATAGTGTAGTTATTCATCAAACGTGCCATCTGTGATCAAGAGAAAAACAAATCTTGGGCCGGGGGCATCTTACCCCATGTTACACTAATACATTTTAATGCACATTGTGGTCTTTTACAATACATTATAGTACTTACCGGTTTATGAGTGCACCTTTTAAAGAGTATAAGGTATAATGCATGATCAACATTCAGTTTTGTGTCATCATATTTTATAATAGTAAGTAAAATAAGGTAATAAAGTATATTTATTGTAAGTGTAGTACTGTGGTTAGTCATTTTGAGTGCAATTAATTATGAAATGCATTGCATTAATGCATAATATTTTTCTTTATATATCTAAATATTATCTCATGATGATACCAATTTAAGTCATTGTTATATTTATAATCGATTCAATTAGTGATAGAAGGGAAACAGCACTTATACCTGACGATTCATTCAGCTCTCCAGTTCGTAAGAGTTCGGTTTTTCATCACATCTGCTATTTGGCTAATGCTCAGACTGCCTAAAATATTCCTCTCAGGTCCACAAGACCTTAAGAGCTTCTCCTTTTCACTTTGCACTCTTTAGTTTCCTGTGAGTGATGTCACTGGGCTGCTATGGATACCCTGTTGAACCTTAGATACAGAGTAGGTGAAAACAGTTCCTGTTGTTACCCATGTGTCAGGGCCCTGGGGGACAATCTGAGCCACTTGCGCACACAAAACACTAGCAGTTGCACATTTTTCTTTTGAAAGCTAGTAGCTTTGTGGGTCTTCTTTTCCATGTCGATAGGAGACTGACAAATATGTGAAGAGGATATGTAGTTGACACTGCCACCAGGAATGTCAAATTTCACTTTTTTTTATGTAATCACGCTGTTTTTCCTCTCCGCATCCGGAAACAAAAAAGCAAAACAGGTTTTTACACAAGTGAGAGTGATTTTTAGTTTTTTCATATCTATCTAGAGAAACAATTAAATTCTTGTTGTCCGAGCTCACTGTAGCATTATGACGACTGTAAACCTGTTTTATGTTCATGTTGTTTAAACGCGTGATTTTTCACACTTGACATTCTGTGTTCATTGGGTAGCCACAATCAGTATTGTGTATTACATCCCATCCTCTGTAGGTGTGCTGGGTGTGGCCTTGCTGATTCAGTGCCTCGAGACTGGGTGTTCTCAAAGTTTGCTATGTTTGTGTTGGGCAGGGTTGACAACTTGCCTGAGTTGGAGACAAAAGCGTCCAAGTGGTGTTGCCCAGAAGGCAGAGTTCTGCGACACCACCCCAAGATAAACACTTACACCCTGACGCTGGAGGATGTGCCAGGGAGTCCCCCACCTAGCCTTCAATGTGATGTGGAGGAACTCCAACGCCTCATTCAGTCATATCAGAAGGTGAGTCAGTGATTTGAGAGTCCTCCGTGGCAGTAGGTGGGTCTTATTTTCTTGCTCTGCCACTTTAAGATCACAGTGATATTTCCAGCTGGGTACGATCAGCAGGGTTTGTTTGCTTTTGTACTAGAACTCTGCAGGAGGTAGCTATCTGTGACTAAAGGAAGTGACTAAATGCAGATCACAGACTAAACCGTCTCTCTTGCTCTCTGTGCACTTTCTCTGGGTGAATGTTTAATGTCAGTTTTAATGAGGACTGTATAAGGCATTCTGCTTTATTTAATAGCTATTTTTGAACTTTGTTTATTCAGGAAGATTCTCTGACACAGCATAAGCCAGCACTGCTGATTCTTAACAGAGACTCAAGTGATCGCACGCAAACTGCTGACTGCCTACCGCCCAACTCACTGGAGCCTGAGCATCAGGAATCTAACTCTGAACAAGAAGAAACCTGCCAATCACTTTTAAACAGCTCTGCCATTGAGGATGGATTGTGTCTTCGTCAGAATGGCACAGGAGATCATGTCCAATCACAGGACGTGGAGGTGGAGCCTGAACTGCCAGCTGTAGGGGATACTGGGAGGGCTTCAGATAAGACTGACTGTGCGCAGCGGCGGGTAGAAAGCGATTCTGTGACTTTCAGTGCACCTTCCTGTGGAAATCAGCGGGAGGAAACTGATATAGAGCTCTGCGTAATCAGTGCCAAGCAGGGGGCTGCTTCACCGCCTGATAAAGGGAACCAAAAAAAGCAGGAGACTTGCCAGAGGAGTTCAGAGACTGAAACAGACTATAACGCTCAATCTGGCAACCTTGAGTCCCAAGACATGGGCCACGCACAATCTCAGGGTCTCCTCCCCACGGAAACTAGTCAGCCTTCATCAAGAGAGGAGGAGAGTGAGGGGAGTACAGTTCTTAGTTGGCGAGGGGACTTACCAGAGGAAAGGGAAGGGGAGACGAGTAGCAGCCAGGAAATAGGCTTAAACTCTTCAGCACTTTCTTCCCGTAATCCAGAGGAACACGGTCAGCATGGCGACGAGATTGAATCCAAGCTGCCTACAGAATGCTCGATGAGGACAGATGAAGCTGAATTGACTTTAATCCAGGTAAATTCAGACGTTACCTCGCCAGTACGAAATGATGAAACTGTTATTTCTGATGGTGTTGACAAGCTACATGGTCACCTAGAAACAGAGACAGGAAATCTCAACCAACACACCAAAGGCAACACTGAGTCAGTTTCTGGTTTGGTTGAGGATGACGTTAACATAAAGCAGAACTCTGTATTTAGCATTTTAGAGGGAGATCATTTGGTATCGTTAAGTCTCCGGCCAAACATGGCACCAGGACCGGTGCATAATGGTCGACGAGGACTCTCACCCGTTCCTGAGACTTCCTCTTATGAAGGTCCAGCTGTGGATCCCTTGTCTGAGACTACAGAAAGTTTTCAACAGCCTCCTCAAGTCACACAACCTTCAGAAACTGCATCAGACTGTCAGGAGATTTTGTTAAATGACTCCGCTTGTGACATTAATGCAATAGCAGGGGTTTCTGTTGACATCACTGCTGAGGTTTCACCTTGCCAGATTGAAGGGCCTCTACTTAATGAAAGCAAAGTGGAGGTAGCCCCTAAGGAGATTATACAAGACCCTAAAGAGCTCATTGAAGATCCGAAATTAATCAAGGACGTTGTTGTCTCGGAGTTAGATGACAAATCAAAACTTTCTGATGAATCTTCTCTGCCAGTTGACTCCGATGTCTTTATTGGAAGTGATTTACAGCAGGGTGTGTCCATAATACATTCTGGAGGTGCTATAATTGTAGGTACACCATTAGGAGAAGCAGCATCTGAAACGTTTGTTCAGCCAGACTCTATGTCCAAACTGGTGAAGCAAATTCCTGAGGAATATTCTGGACGTACCATAAAAGAAAATCAAATTTGTGAGCCAGGGGTACCATCGGTCCTAGTGCCCGCTTTGCAAGGGGAACCAGGATTTAAGGATGTTGCTCCAGAGGAACAGCTACAGGAAAGGGAAATTGACTCCACTACACAGGAAACACTCAATCTCCCTGATTCATCGGAAATCACACACAATGATTGTGCTGAATCCAGTGCGCAGTTCCAGCTCCCAGAATCTTCCAAGGAGAGTGCGTACGCACCATCAGAACCTATTGTTGAATGTGTGAATGGCCTAGACCCGTCTTGTGCTTCCCTCCTAACAGAAAGCAAAGACAGCAGATCATCTGAGAGCCCATTTGCTGATGGAGTAATTCCCGATGGGGACAAATGTGTCGACATGACTACCGAAATGAGTGAGACGACCGTCCCTGGGGAAAGCCCGTCCTCTCCCATGGACACCACCAATGGTTCTGCTCTGGAGAGCTCCTCCATGTCTGACCCACTCAATGCCTCATCCTCAACAGCTGCGCTTACTTCCCCTTTGGATATTAATAGTGGATTGCACCAGGATTTGGAACACAATTCCCCAGTGGATATAGACAATGATTTGTCTGAGGAACTGCAGCCTTCAGACACACTTGACAGCCTGAATGGATTACATCAAGATACTCTTGATAGTTTGATGGAGCACAGTGAAACTCTTCACCAGCATGTTGAGGAACTGCATGTGGAACAAATGACAGGTAATGCATTGTTTATTACTCTGCTGATGCTGATATAGATTGGCTTTATTAGCCAATATATTTACTGATGCTATTAATAATACTATGAACAGTTGTTTGAATTGATCTGGAACTTTGCGCACCTGCTAAATTAAGTTTGGTTTTCAATGCCAATTCTAATCATGTTTTTCATAGCTGAAGTGAATAAACTTTTACTGTATTCCGACATACTTTTGTGTGCATGTGGATACAATTGTGTTTGCCTTACAGATTACTTTGTATTCTCTCTCTCTCTCTCTCTCTCTCTCTCGCTCTCTCTTTCTCTATATATATATATATATATAAGAAAGGGAAAAACCTTTCTTGTCATTCAGGTAACCGTGTTAATAGGGAGGGTTTTCAAACAACAATGTGTATTTACAGCACAATGTATCTTGGCAACCTGGTGATGTCATCTTTGTCTCACATCATGGAATGAAAACAGTTGAAAGATTGTCTTGTGAATTTTTTTTTTTCACAAGGTAGACGCCCAGCTCTTTTCCACATAGATGAGAATTCGGCATTGTTCTACTAATAGCTGCTTACTGTATGTGTTATTTATATCACATTCATGGAGCTGCTGATCTTAGTTGTATAGGGGGAGTAAGTCACTTCCTTTCAGCTGAGGCGCATCTGTAAGGACAGGCAGGCAGTGCCCCACCAAAATATTCATCCAAACATAGACTTCTATATAAAATGAATCAGTAATAGATTGTAAATGTGTTCAGAATTTGGCAACAAATATTTTTTGAATTTTCTTGACTATTTTAAGTCGAGAAGGATATATTAAAATTTAATGTATGGCTTTGCCAGGCATGTGTTATGATGCTAAGCTGGGCAGGCAGTCTCTGAGCCTTCCCCAGCTCTACAGTGTCTCACAAATTTCCAGTGTAAATCTGTGGTGAAAAATGGAACTGCAGTGTGTTTTCAGACTGCCTTGTTGTTCCAATGCCCTATGTCCTTCTATCTTTTTCGGACCTCAAAAGAAGAAAAAAACGTCCTGCACATGCTCCTTCCTATAATGACAGTGAGACACGTGCCATATATGGAAGTGTTCAGGAGGCATACTATAAGGTTTTGCGTGAAAAAAAAACGTATTATTGAAACACTGACCTCGGCCGTTACTTATGCGCGTGTTCCTGTGATGAGTGCGATCCTTCACGTGCTATCGGAAATTTGATCATTCCGACTTAAGTCGTGATTATGAGATAGTTGCATTCAAGTTTCAAAATGTGAGGGCGTTCATGTGCAATTTTTACCTAGTTACTTTTACGTAACTCATATTTACGATAATTCCGAGAGCACTTGAAGGGAGCATTACTGTAACTCGCACTGTTGTCATGGCACCCAGGATAAGCGCGCACACACACACTCTACAGTATAGTTTGCTGCTGCTCGTCGGACGGCTTAAATCCAAATAATGGATGTTTCACCAGCTCCTCCGTTTCGCTTTCAGCCGTGTTTACTCAAGATGACGAATACGATGATGCGTTGCAGCTCGTGGCTCTAAATTTCATGGTTCTAAATTTTTGTCAAAAACATAAATAGACGTCTTTGACACTCTTCACAGAGCGCTTGCACAGATACACGTGGGAGCATTTGAAAGTAGGCGTCTATCAGTGGATCAGCGGATATATTAGGGATCCACTGAAAGACGCCTGCTTTCAAATGCTCTCATATGTATCTGTACAAGCGCTCGGTGAAGAAGCGTTCGGTCATTTTACCCATTCTTTTAGAAATGTTGGCCCGTATTGTTAGGATAGCATCTTGCAGTTAATGGAGATTTGTGGGATGCACATCCAGGGCACGAAACTCCCGTTCCACTACATCCCAAAGATGTTCTATTGGGTTGAGATCTGGTGACTGTGGGGGCAATTTTAGTACAGTCAACTCATTGTCATGTTCAAGAAACCAATTTGAAATGATTCGTGCTTTGTGACCTGGTACATTATCCTGCTGGAAGTAGCCATCAGAGAATGGGTACATGGTGGTCATAAAGGGATGGACATGGTCAGAAACAATGCTCAGGTAGGCCGTGGCATTTAAACGATGCCCAATTGGCACTAAGGGGCCTAAAGTGTGCCAAGAAAACATCCCCCACACCATTACACCACCACCACCAGCCTGCACAGTGGTAACAAGGCATGATGGATCCTTGTTCTCATTCTGTTGTCCAAATTCTGACTCTACCATCTGAATGTCTCAACAGAAATCGAGACTCATCAGACCCGGCAACATTTTTCCAGTCTTCAACTGTCCAATTTTGGTGAGCTCATGCAAATTGTAGCCTCTTTTTCCTATTTGTAGTGGAGATGAGTGGTACCCGGTGGGGTCTTCTGCTGTTGTAGCCCATCCGCCTCAAGGTTGTGCGTGTTGTGGCTTCACAAATGCTTTGCTGCATACCTCGGTTGTAACGAGTGGTTATTTCAGTCAAAGTTGCTCTTCTATCAGCTTGAATCAGTCGGCCCATTCTCCTCTGACCTCTAGCATCAACAAGGCATTTTGGCCCACAGGACTGCCACATACTGGATGTTTTTCCCTTTTCACACCATTCTTTGTAAACCCTAGAAATGGTTGTGCGTGAAAATCCCAGTAACTGAGCAGATTGTGAAATACTCAGACCGGCCCGTCTGGCACCAACAACCATGCCACGCTCAAAATTGCTTAAATCACCTTTCTTTCCCATTCTGACATTTCAGTTTGGAGTTCAGGAGATTGTCTTGACCAGGACCACACCCCTAAATGCATTGAAGCAACTGCATTGATGCATTGATGTGATTGGTTGATTAGATAATTGCATTGAGAAATTGAACAGGTGTTCCTAATAATCCTTTAGGTGAGAGTAGTTGGCCTGTCTGCTCGTCCTATGTGGACTTGCATATCAAATTATTGCAAGTATAAATCCTTTAGTTTAAACATGCTCGTGTATAGTCTTAATTCTGTTTTTTTTTTCTTTTTCTTTTTTTTAGCTTTTTAGACTTTCTTTTCCTCACTGGAATTCCTTCACAACTTGTAATATTTTAACATTATTATAAAAAATGTGGAGGCAATATATACTACATTCTAAGATGGCGTTGTATGCTTGTGTCGTGTGTACTTAAAGCCTGTCAATCAACATTTGAGCACCACCCTCAGGCTGAATAATGCAACATCTGTGAGAAGTGTTCTGCCTGTGTTCAGCAATTACAATATCTGCTTCCTTTTATCAAATGCTGTATTACTGTATGGGTTAATAATGTATCTGAGTGGTCAGTTTAACAGTCTCATCATGACTTTTTCATTTCTAAAAAAACAAATAAACCTGAAACGCCACTGAAATGTTCGGTCCTCTGACATGAATCAGCAGCTGAGTTAATAAATGACTTATTGAGTTTTGGAAGTTTCAGTTAAGAAACATTTTGTTTGCTAGCTTCATCATCTACAGCATGTTTCACAAAATGGCAACGCAATTACTTTTAAAAGTTAAAATAAAAGTTCTTCATCCTTCTCTGTTCCAAATTTTAAATGTCTTTTTCTTTGATTCCACCTCACAGATGACAGCACTTTAGCAGAGGATGTGGTGGATGGACACCAAGACTCCTTAGCAGACATGGCAAATTCCGAAGTGGTGAGTATTCTTTGGCTATTACCCTCAACCTGCCATCCAATAAATAAATAATTAACATTTAGACCTCTTGGTGTGAGTCATTTTGCTTCCAGCCACCCTTCTCAGTAGCTAGGAAGGTAGTAGTTTTCCCGAAAGGCTCCACTGACCAGATATTGAGGAATGTATTCAACCTGACCTTCTGTCATAAATCTGTTTTTTCGCCTGGTTGCTAAAAGTCTTCTGACGCAGGTCTGAGTTGGAACTGCTGAACTGTCCCTTGTAAGGTCAAATGGGCAGATATGGGAATGCTGTCACCCTTCAGCTCACACTGGTTGTGTGTGTGTGCTGTATTTTTCTCATGGAGGAAAGATGACATCACCCTGAACACTTTTTTTTTTTCCCAGTTGTGTGTCAGAGGGATGATATCAGTGACGAGAATACTGAGAGGGAGGAAGGCAAGATGTGATAACTCATTTATGCAGGCCAGCAAGAGTGATAAAGTGAGATGTTTATCTTCATTCTTTCGAAGTCGCTGATTAGAAGTATCCTGCATATCGCTAAGTTTGTTTATTTTGTCATCGTCCTGTGGGAATCCATATGGTTTTGCCTGTGTCTCCCAATTTGGTTTTGGAGAACCTGATATGATCTAAAATTATTAAGGAATCACTTTAAGAATAATTTTTTTTCTCCAGCTGATGAACAATAAAAACATTGACAGCCAATCAGAATACACATGACTTTTTAAAGTGGTGTCCGACAACCCTGTTAAAAAAACAGTATATGCTGGTTAGGTATGTTTTAAAACATGGCAGCTGGTTTGAGCTGGTTTAAGCTGGTCCTGAGCTGGGCCCTGGCCCGAATGGCACGCTTCATGTGCACTTTCTGTCTTGTGGACTTGCAATGGCCACTATGTGCGTGTGTCCGTACAAAACTGTAGGGTGTCCCATTCATCATTTAAGCTTAAAGGCAGCTTGTGAGCGCCCCCTTTGTGGGTGATATGCGCCCTCGATGCACACTTCAGCTGAGCCTGCAAGGTTGTGGCATTACGTCGTGAAAGTGCAGACTCAGAGGAAGACCGTGAGGGTTTAGGGTGCCATTTGGGACAGGGCCCTGGAGCTAGTTTCTTAGGACCAGCACTTGACCAGCTTAAACCAGCTCATGACCAGCTAAGGACCAGCTCAAACCAGCTGCCATGCTTCAAAACATACCTAACCGGCATATACTGTTTTTTTTTTTTCAACAGGGAAACTGTTGCGCATGCTTGTAAACAGAATGTTATTGTCAGATGGTGTGGATGCTAATGTAGTTATTGCTATAGTTATATTTTATAATTATTTCAGCATGGACAATGAAATAATTTTTCCCCCCTGTGAGTGACATTACTGAGTGACAAAATAGGTATTCATTCAGTTTGATAAGCTTCTTGAAGATTTGTTTCCTCAAATTAACAGATTGCTAAATCTCGGTTTCTAAACAAAGTTTTAGCCATTCTTCCAGTCAATGCCCTGTTTGAACTAGAAAGTAGTAATAATTGACCCAGTTATGATTGCCTGTTCATTTTACTCCCTCCTGACCACTCATGTCAAGGTAGCTTAGCTTCTTCTAAGTTTCCTCTGAAAACAGGCTACTTTTACACCTATCTGCCGTCTGGCATGCAGACTTGGACTGAATCATGGGCTTGTGTAGCTATTGTCAGCATTTGAAAGAAATTACACTCTGGAACATTCTATCTTAAGAGACTCTTGAGATTAGAGCAGGGGTCACATTCACAGAGCATGCTAACTTTGCTGTTGCTAGTCAAGATCACAAGAAAGCTAGGTTCTTAGCGGTGCTTGCTAGACAGTATTAAACTTAGCACACATTTTTAAAATGAATGTTTTGAATAATTTTTGTAGTGATTTTTGCCATTTTAACTTCTCATACAAAATGCTTCTGTCAGTTAATTTATTTAGGCTGATTGGAAAGTACTCCTTTCAGTCTATTTTTTTTATGCTAACAGATGACTGATTTGTGTTTTTCCACATAAAAAAGGCTCAGTCTTCACGTTACATTAATTTGTCATTACCCTTGCTTCCAATAGTGTGCATTGTGATTATCCAAGTTATTTTTGAAGAGAATGCATTTAAGAGAGGAGACTGTAATTAGCATTATCATGTTGTCACTTTTGTCTACAGTTTTTTTTTTCATTTATTTTTTTTTACTTACACCACTGAATCATTCACAGTAAGACCAGGAACATGCTGTAGATGCATAAATTGATTCTTTTTGAGTTCATGTTGACATTAAAAATGTTTTGCATGCTCTTGTGATGGATAATAAGTGGTTTGGTTGTTTTTAGCTTATCATGTGGTGTCTAGAGTGCTGTGGCTCCCTCTTGTGTTAGAATCCAATATAACTCCTTCCAGATGTGCATTGAGCTGTCTAGTAGTCTTATGTGTGTTAGGGAGAGAAGCAAGGGCAAAATGCACAGGCTGTGGTCTCAATATGCTACCAGAAGCATAAGGGCAGCCTATTCCCTCTCTCTCTTTTCTCGGCTCTTTTCATCTGTCCTTGTGCAGCAGGCCAGATGCATTGTGGGAACCCCTTTAAAAGAGTTCCTTTTTCACTAAACATCTAAACTATTAAACCACACAAGCTGCCCCTGGGAAACAGATCCTTAGTGCGCACACTCACAAACACGCACGCAAATCCAAATCCAATGTGTAGTGTGTTGGAAAAAGGGACAAGGCTTGCCTCTCAAGCGCTGGAATGTGAAGTGTAAGAATGGCGTGATTTTGAAGAAAAGCAAAGGGCTGGTGTTTGTGGAGTGGGAGGGTTGAAGACACCAGTGAGGCTGGTCTGGATCCATACACACTCCTTTGTATTGTTCTCGCTCGATTTCTTTCTCCTTTTGTGTGTTCTGTCATTCCCAGTGTTAGTTCGTCCAGAAAGTCATTTACTCACCCTCATGTTGATTCAAACACATATGATTTTCTTCTGTGGAACACAAAAGGAGAAATTTTGGTCATTTTAAATGCATTTGCAAAACTAAACAAAAGCACTTAAATGTCTTATAAAAATGGTTAATATAATGTGTGCACTATATTCTTCTGAAATCACAAGATTTTGTGTGACAAACTGACTAATCTTTAAAGTCATGACGTAATGATGGTAGCACAAACTTGAAACTTGCATCCTGTTGAAACGGATTATAGAAAATGAAAAACAAAAGTAGGATGAGGAGGATTATCAATTCATTGGTTTCTGATTGGATGGAAACATGCACTATATTGGCAAAAGTTCTGGGATGCCTGCCTTTACATGCACATGAACTTTAATGACATCCCATTCTTAATCTGTAGGGTTTAATATGGAGTTGGCCCACCCTTTGCAGCTATAAGAGCTTAAACTCCTCTGGGAAGGCTTTCCACATGGTTTAGGAGTGTGTTTATGGGAATTTTTGACCATTCTTCTAGAAGCACATTTGTGCGGACAGGCACTGATGTTGGATGAGAAGGCCTGGCTCGCAGTCTCCGCTCTAATTCATCCCAAAGGTGTTCTATCAGGTTGAGGTCAGGACTGTGCAGGCCAGTCAAGTTCCTCCACACCAAACTCGCTCATCCACATCTTTATGGACCTTGCTTTGTGCACTGGTGCGTAGTCATGTTGGAATAGGCCATCCCCAAACTGTTCCCACAAATTTGGGAGCATGAAATTGTCCAAAATGTTTTGATATGCTGAATCATTAAGAGTTCCTTTCATTGGAACTAAGGGGTCAAGCCCAACGCCTAAAAAAAACAACCCCACACCATAATCCCACCTCCACCAAACTTTACACTTGGCACAATGCAGTCAGGCAAGTACCGTTCTCCTGGCAACCGCCAAAACCCAGACTCGTCACGTGATTTTACGTAGCCTATTACTTTCTGGCTGTGTTGCTGTTGTTCCCAATTGCTTCCATTTTGTTATAATACCACTAAGAGTTGACTGTGGTAACTTTAGTAGAGGAAATTTCACAAATGGACTTGCACAGGTGGCAACCTATCACGGTACCATGCTTGAATTCACTGAGCTCCTGAGAGCGACCCATTCTTTCACAAATGTTTGTAGAAGCATCTGCATACCTAGGTGCTTGATTTTATACACCTGATAAAAAGAAAAAAACACATATGTTTTCCGTTGCCATTTCATGCTAACTTGTTATTCGCTACTAATGTTTTCCTCCAGTGAGCTGTTAATTATTGTTACCGGATCAAATCATTGAGTTTGAGAATACGAGAAGAGGGGCAGTCAGCTTTGTGAACGAATCATTCAGACTAATTGTGTAGACTGGATCAGCTGATTAATTTAAAGATCTGAATCAAAGGAATGATTTGTTCATGAATTGTATACCGCTGCTGCTTTCATGAACATCAGTATTGTCTGCAATGAAGCTTATCATATGATTTCAGAAGACTCTTGCACTCAATTATTGCAGACTGTTGCTCTCAAATCATATGGGCCACTTGTATGGTGTGTTTTTGCATCAATTATATTATTGTATTCCACAGAACAGACATGAGGGTACAACAGAATTTCATATCTTAGTTTTTAATCAAACAATTCCTTTAAATCATAGTTCATGTTGGATGAGTGGTCTTGAGTGAAACACAGAGATAACATGCGCCGGTATCCCCACAAAGAGCCCTTGTTTCTTCTATCCCCTCCTCCACTGGATAATCACATGCACACATGCAAACGTAAAGACCAAACTGACTGCGTCAGGACAACCTACACAGTTAACTGAATATCTGTTTCTCCTAAGTACAAGTTAGGAACGTCATGCTAAACATGGAATAATCTATGAGACTTTAATTGAAGGTGTTTTTTTTTTTTTTTTTTTTTGGTCTTCAAGGTGTGTCTGTGACTGTCTTGTGTGTTTTTGAATAAAAATTATATATACACACACTGTCACCCTCGTTATACTTTATGGTGGATGGAAACTCCCAAGCAAAAGTGGAAAAACATTGCAATTCGGCATGCATGCATTGGGACAATAACAGGCTACGTTTGTCATAACGCTACCACCCATTATGAAGCTCACAGTCTTTAGCAATGCAATACTTTCTTTATGATTACAAAGTGATTATATATTGTGAAGTGATTTAGTAGAAACAATGGCAGTTATTTTACTATTATTTTTGTCCTAATTTACTATTTAGTATCGGTGTATGTATGTGTATACGTGTGTGTGTGTGTGTGTGTGTGTGTGTGTGTACATTATATAATATACATATATGTACATTATATAATATACTTATATATTATATATAAATAATATATCATTACGATTAATCGATTTGACAGCACTAATTTATTTTATTAATTTATTTTAAAAGTTTTATTTTTATATTTTTTCCCATTTTAATTAAATAGTCATTTTATGTGATTTATTATTATTTATTTATTTTTCATTAGTTTTATTATTTATAGCTTTTATTATTTCACTCGTAGATTTAGTAATATTGGTACTATTTCAGATACTTGCCAAGGCAAGTTTAAGCTTTTAAGTTTTTATCTTAATTTATTATTTTTTATTTATTTATTATTATTTAAGCTTGATTTAAATTAACAGAAACAAGTTTGAATACTTTGTTATCGATAGCAACTCTAAACCTTTGTATTTGCATGTGAACTCCTATCCTCTGGAGTTTTTGCACTGAATGATTCTTTCCAGAAGTCCAATCTGAGTTTCTTGCACCGCCTCAGTTGCATTAAATTCCCAGTGAATCTCATCAGACCGCAGTCTGGCCTTTCATCATTCTCGCCATTTGAAAGGGTTGCCATGACTCCAGCTGTTAGTCCGTTGATGGTTCTTTACAGATGCAGTGATCGAGGGTCTCTTGCATCCAATGCAAAGCTAAATTACCACACTTTATACTTCTCGTTTGAATTGTGAACAGTGTAGACCAACAGTTTATTATCTTCTGCCATGACAACCTTTCTGACAGAGTGTTTGAATGGATGAAAAGCCTTATCTTGCTGGGTGGAGCCTGGGAATCTCATGGGAAATGTTCCTCTGATCAACATTTTCAAATGTGTGTGACGACCTTGTCTTTTTTAGTCACAATTAACCGATCAGAGTTCAACCACACAGTGATGCTCATTGGGAAAGACATGAGGCTTTCTGCTCTGAAAATTGATGAGATGAGAGGCATTGAAAGAGGAAAGGGGGGACGGAAAGAGCAGCTGCGATTGGGTGAGTCAGTTTAAAAAAAAAAAAACAAAAAAAAACAACAAGAAAAAAAGCGACAGAAAAAGAGAGGGAGTGTGCAGAAGGAAAAGCCAGAGAGGGAGGGAAAAGAAGAGTGTGCAGAAGGAAAAAGGAGAGAGGGAGGGGAGAAAGAAGTGTGTGAAGAATGGAGGGAGGGAGGGAGGGGAGGGAGGGGAGGGAGGGGAGGGGAGGGAGAGGGAGGGGAGGGAGGAGGGGAGTGAGAACGGGGCTGGTTCATGGTGCAGATGTGCAGAGAGTTGCTCATTTTTCCAAAAGCTTGACTGGGAACTCCACAAGTCTCAAGCTTCATGTTGGACTATAACGACACTTTCTTCTCCTCCTTAACGTTTTACCCCTGGAAAAGATGTACGAGCGACACCGGCGAAGGTACAGCCTGTGCGCAAAGGGCGAGAGGTCCGTGGATGTGGTTTTGATTAAGGTATGAAGCAGAAAACTAGTAGTAGTGTTCGAGTTCCTTTCAAAAATTATTGTTTGCTGGTGTTGTCTGTACATTTTGCTGATTGCCTGGTTGACAGTTGCGTGCTCCGTCACATTGCATTGATTAGGGTTGGCCAGGAGCGTTGTTGAGATGCCAGAGATCTCACTCACGTTGAATCGAAGGGGTGTGTGCGCATGAGAGCTGTGGAGTTTCGCTGCTTGGCTTGGGTGGAGTTCAGTTTTGGATGTGGAACGTTGAGGCCTGCTTTCCAATTTCAGGCCACTGTTCTCTATTAGCTCTAAGGTTTGATGTTTTGTTCTAGACATGCTGGAATTAGAATTTCATAACAATTTCGCATTGAGTTTTTTTCACCCTTACGTTTGTTGTTAAACAAATGTTGAAACCTGAGACTTCTCAGTCCATATTCCATATTTACAAGTATTAATTTCTTTAGTTTTAAAGCAATGTGTAAGTTTCATAGCTATATTTTAGGGACAAATGGGTTGTCCCACAACCTCCTTTTGGGGACATAATTATTTCAAAGTACGGAAAAAAATAAGATAATTGTCAAACTTTGAAACCTGTGACTTTTCAGCCCGTTTTCATATTTACATGGATTTAGATTTGTTTATTATTTTCAAAGCAATGTTCATAGCTACATTTTAGCAGGTCTGTAAAATCAATTAATCACATATGACAAACATTTTTTATATATACATATATACATATATATACATATATATATATATATATATATATATACATATATATATACATACATATATATATAATACACATATATACATACATACATACATACATACATACATACATATATATATATATATATATATATATATACATATATATACATATATATACATATATACATGCACATGCAAATATTTCTTAAATGTATACATGAATGAGTGTGAATGTGAACATGAATTTATATATACATGATAATTTTACACAGTACACACAAATATATAATGTAAACATAAATTTTTATTTTAGATGCGATTAATCGATTTGACAGCATACAGCCCTATTTTAGGGATAAAAGTGTCCTTTTGACAATGTCAAAATTTGACAACCTTCTTTTTGGGACATGATTCCCCAATGATTTACAAATAGTATAATTTTAGTTCTAAAAATGATGACGCTTTATATAGGCATTATCTAAAAATGCGAAACCTTTATAAAAACAATAGTAGTCTACTGCCTGTCTTAATTTAGATATTGTGTGTGTGGGAACAGTAGGGACGCTGACTGGAATGCTGTCAGTATGTTGGAGGTTGTATATTTAGTGGCTGGTCTGGTACTGTATCAGTGAAGGTCACAGCCAGACATGTAAAGGGCCCTTCCACAGTCTGACCCCTCGATTATTGACTCTTGATAAGTGGATTGGTGCAGGCTTGCTTCACTGCCTGTTTATCTCCATTCACTTCTTCTGCTTCCTTCTGCTTTTCATCATCTGACATGAGCTGGCAGCAGGTCTGAGAAACTTTATGTGGGAAGGCAAGTTTATTTAAAAAAAAAAAAAAAATCTAATTATAGTAGGAATAAAATATTTTAAATTATATGTGGAGAACTGCCATGCATAATTATTCCTTCATAGAAGCTGCATGTATTGTTTACGGTCTTTTCCAGCAGCACCTGACCAATAAAGAATAGCACTTATCACTCTGCTTGTTCAAAAAAAAAATTGTTCTGTCCTATGTGTTCTGTGCTAGATACTGAGACTTGTTACAGCACTTGCATATTGTTGCCCTTGACTGTTTTTAGTTGCTTCTACTGCTCTCATTTGTAAGTCGCTTTGGATAAAAGCGCCTGCTAAATGACTAAATGTACGGTTAGGTATGCTCTTTCATATGCTCTCCTTTTCTGCTTGTCGTCTTCTAAGTTTTCAATTTTTTAACGGTTTATTCACATTCATGATGCACACTTGCCTACTTGGCTTCTGTATTACTAAATATGGTTCCTGTTCATTTTTACAAAATGAGGGATGAGACATCATTTGTCTGTGATTGACAACATGCCACAGATGCAGTCAAAAGCTGTAGTTGACTGATGTATGAGTTTCTCAATTGCCATTTCCAGTGCTAGAGAGCAGGATGGCAAATGACATGAATAGAACTTGCTGAAATGAAATTACCACTTATTTTACACAATATTTATTCCAGTATAACTGGTTAATATAATGTTCTAGCCATAGACATTTAGTTAAGTGACTATTATAATCTAAATGAATACTATTACTTTAATAACTTATCTAGCATTTTAGTAGCATATTGTGTGTGCGCGTGTGTATGCGCGTGTGTGTGCACGTGTGTGCGTGTGCGTGTGTTATTGCAGTGATTTATTATGTTTCTAGCATGTTATATGTTTGGCAACAGTTCTTCTAGCCCTAATTGATGGAGAGAGTGTAGCTTTTAATTTCTTAAACAACCATGTAGGAAGACTCATCATGGCCATATTGCAGGATGACAGTGTCAACATTCATCAGGTTCAGATTGTAAACGAATGGTTGGGAGGGAATGAATTTACACCTCTGAGTCTTGTATTGACAATTAATATTTCATGTGAATATGATTCATGCTCTCTTTATTATTTGTGGTGATTAAATAATCGATAGTTCACTTTTAAAGTATATGTAAATGCTCCAGACTGCTTGTAATTTTTGTGGTCTGTCTTGATGGTTTCATGAGTTAAAGACTTTTTTCACCTTAAATCAGCATTATATACTGTTATATTTGAAAGGTGATGTATTAATATAGAGTCCACGTTAAGCATCTGTGGTGGGAAATGATGAGGGACTGGTAAACCGTTCTGTTGGTAAAATACAGGGCCGCAGGTGCCTCTTCAGCACTAAGTGAGGATTGAGAAAGACAGGTTGTCCACGGCTGTCTCTAAGAGCACCCGAGGGAGCACTTTCCAATTGACGCAAACCTTTGTTGTAGCGTATTCCTTTCAACTGAGACCTCCTTGATATTGATCGAGAAGCCAAATGGCTACTTAACACCTTTTTAAGTCATTTCACAGATGTTTTACCCAGAACCACCTGCAAATGTGTGCGAGAAACAAATAGGAGAACCGTGCAAAATCAGAATCGGTAGCTATTTATGAAAACCGTACTCTGAGAGACTGTATTAGTGTCCACTGGTGCCCACTTCCATGGCATAGCCTTTCCTGTCTCCACAGCACGTCATATCTATGGAATGTGTCCAGAATGTCCCGCTCAGACCACAGTCTGTGGACAGTCTCTCTCTGCACTCAGTGGATTACAGCTCTGTTTCATAAGCCATTCGGAAGTTCTGTCATCTCTAAATATAGCCCATCTCAACAGTCTCCTTTTCCATGATTGGAACATGGATGCGTTTGGATTTTAGCATAGGCTGTAAAAAAAAAAAAAAAAAAAGGACAATAGTGTCCGTGACGTCACCCATAGGTTTCTGAAGAGAGTTTTTGAAGCCTCAAAGTCAGCCATTGACATCTTGGCAGCACGTCACCGTGCGTCACTTCCAGATAACTGAAAATGGGCAAAGAGGCGGGATGTGGATGGAGCTGAGGTGACATGAGGACTAACAGACAGCAGACAAACTTCAATCCACCGGTCATTCAAAGTGGCCACGCCCTTAATTATGCAGAACTTTAAGGCTTTATATAATGTAAACGAATGAGTTATAAAAAAAATTCACCCCCTCACAGCTGTCATGAGGGTCAAAATTTGCCAACAAAACCACAATTTGTACCAGGCTGTAAACATGTTTTTTTTTTTCTGCTGTAAAGTTGGGCCTTTTAACATGGAGCTCAATGAGATTCTGCTCCCTTTTGGAGCCTGTCTCTAGTGGCCAGTCAATGAATTGCAGTTTAAGTCACTTCCGTACTGGCTTCAACAGAAACTGAGGGAGGTTGCCCATATATGCCCAGATTTTAGCTGCATATATCAGAGCCAAAGCACTTAAAAGACACCTTGCCACAAATGTCATCTAGGACACTAGCATTCAAGTAAAGCAAGTTATGTAATCAGATTACTTTAAGTAACTAGTAAAGTAACATTACTTTTAAAGTTACAACAAAATATCTGAGTTACTTCCAAATAAGTAACGCAACAGTTTCTCATTTATTGATTGACAGCTCTCCCGTCCTCATGTTGAGAGAAATCTGGAGTAAGTGCAGAGGCATCGTGTATGAACAAAATGAGTATTGTAGTTCTAGGCTAATTTGAACTACTAATCTAAAAAAAAAAAAAGATTCAATATTTGCTCAAAATAAATAAAAACGTGAAATGCAATCTCAGAATATTATGCAGACCTGCAAAAATCAAATATGTTCAACAAGTATACTTTATGTATTTGATCTCCCTTTATTAATTCATGTATTTGCTGCTGACCTTCGACGGTCCAATTACTTTCCATAAAAAGTAACTAAGTAACTCAATTATTTACTTTTTTGGGAGTAACATGATATTGTAACGCATTACTTTTATAAGTTACTTTCCCCAACACTGGTCATAGGAATAATAAATGCAGGTAAGAAAAATACAGTAAAAACAGTAATATTGTGAAAAAGTATTACACTTTAAAATAAATGTTTTCTATTTTAATATGTGATTTTATTCCTGTTGTGGCAAAGCTGAATTGTTAGCAGCATTACTCTAGTGTCACATGATCCTTCAGAAATCATTCTAATATGCTGATTTGCTGCTCAAGAATAATTTATTTTCTTATCAATTTTGAATTTAGCTTATTTTTGTGGAAAGAACAGCATTTATTCGAAATATAAATATAATTTTGTAACATTACAAATGTGACGTCTCAACTTAAAAAAATTAAGTATATTTTGTATTTCATAAGATATTGAAAAATTGCATGAACATGAAAGGTAACTTAAAATTATTGTAAATAGCCTGTTAAGGATAGCTTCATACATGTTTAAAATATATAGTTCTTAACTTTTTTTGTTTTTTCCTGAATCTGGCCCCAAATCCTTAACGGTGAGTGTAACTTGTGGGTTTTCACCTGGGAAATGATAAAACATCTGGAAAAATTTGTATTTACATAACTGTCAAAAATCAGATTAGAATAAAAACCTGCCATGCATGAAACGTGTTAAAGTTGATTAGTAAGTAACCACCCAAAACACCACAGCAACTGCATGGAAACAGACTAAAAACTACTCTGATCCCTTAGGAAGCACTTTCAGGACCGGGCCGAACGGTTCTAAGAACAGTAATAGTTCCAGTTATATCTCCACTCGATCTTGGTTCGGCATGACACGATTACAAACCGATCTTGGCCTGGAATTCTCAGCAAGGTTGACTATGTACTGTCCGCTTTTGTCCTGTTTTAGGCATCCATAATTCCTCAGGGGAAGGAGATTGTTTGGAAAAGGCAATTCTGGGGTAGTTTCCTGTTCTTGGGTTCCCATAGGAAGTCAATAGTCAAAGAGTAAGGGGTCGTATGCCAGGATAGGTCACGTGAAGGGCATCAGGATCATGTTTTAGTCAATGCACCTTTCTGTTGTTCTTTTTCACTGTCATTCTCTTCTGAAATGTTGAATTTGCCAGTCAGTGAAGTGCTGTTGTTTTGTGGATTGAACCCCATTATGGCCCCATTTACTCGCCACCAGTGGCGTAAAGACAACTAACCCACATGCCTGGGGAAATGCATGGCTGCTTTTTACAGCCTACATCATGCGCTCGTGCACAACACTCCTTTGTCATAATTCCTTTCCTGACCAAACGCACACATGGTTTTTCCAAACATTGTGTTCATTAACGCTGCATGCTTTTTTTTTTTTTTTTTCTTATTCTCATACTTAATGTTCAGTGGTGCATGTAGAAGCATAATGTCACATTTGCCGAAACGAGCATCGTAAAGCCACTTGATGACTTCACTTCATGTCTGAATTGTTCTGCCATAAATCATCCCCTGCAATGAGCTCTTTGTCCCAGCGCCTGTTCAAAGCCCCATTGTGTCCGGCTGCATCTCGAGATTCTCAATGCATGTAAACACACTTTGAAAGATTGTTTTCGCTAAAATTGTGTTGTTATACAGGGTGTATTTAAGTGAAATATTCTTGCTGGTCATACTGAGACGGGACTAATATTGATTTAGAGCTTTTTATGAGTAGGTGGGTAAGTTGTATTAATTTGACAGAAGCTTTTATCCAAAGTGCACTTGTTACAGGCAGAATCTCAGTGGGTTGCCTTGCTTAAGGGTACAGTTGCGGTAACACAAGAATCAAAACACATATTTTTTTTTCAGTAAGCCACACTAAAGATAAATATATCTGCTATAATTATGATATGCTATGTTTTGAATGTGGGTTGCCAGTTAAGTCTCAGAATAACTTAATAAAATACCTTTCAAAAGTTTGAGGTCGGTAAGTTTTTATAAGAAGTGTCATACCTACATTTATTTGATAAAACATACAGGAGAAAAAAACAACAATAATAAAATTGTGCAATATTATTAAAATGTCAAATAACCATTTTCTATTTGAATGTATTTTAAAACGTAATTTATTCCTGTGATGCAAAGCTGAATTTTTAGCATCATTACTACAGTCTTCAGTGTCACGTCATCGGAAATGATCAATGTTGCGAGAGCGAGAACAGGCGAGGCTGTGGGCGTGAGTTGGTCCTCCTTTTATGCACCCGAGCTCATCTGTGAGACACAAGACCGGTGCGGCGTGCAGCTGGCGCTCATCACTCATATTTTTTTTGTGGAAATTTTTTTTTTTTTTCATAAATCTTTAGTGAATAAATTGTTCATAAGAACAGCATTTATTTGACAATTTATACAATGTAGTGTATGACTATTAATTTCATTCAAAAATAAATAAAATAAATAGATTTTGAATAGTACATCTAAACCTACATAACTTAAATCTAATTGAATTGTTAGCCTGTCAGAATTAGTTATAGACCAAACTATATTTGCCAGTCTGTTTTTGACAGAAAAAACGCGCACATTCATGCGAAGTATTACTGTAGATATACACTCACCTAAAGGGTTATTAGGAACACCTGTTCAATTTCTCATTAATGCAATTATCTAATCAACCAATCACATGGCAGTTGCTTCAATGCATTTAGGGGTCTGGTCCTGGTCAAGACAATCTCCTGAACTCCAAACTGAATGTCAGAATGGGAAAGAAAGGTGATTTAAGCAATCTTGAGCGTGGCATGGTTGTTGGTGCCAGACGGGCCGGTCTGAGTATTTCACAATCTGCTCAGTTACTGGGATTTTCACGCACAACCATTTCTAGGGTTTACAAAGAATGCTGTGAAAAGGGAAAAACATCCAGTATGCGGCAGTCCTGTGGGTGAAAATGCCTTGTTGATGCTAGAGGTCAGGGGAGAATGGGCCAACTGATTCAAGCTGATAGAAGAGCAACTTTGACTGAAATAACCACTCGTTACAACCGAGGTATGCAGCAAAGCATTTGTGAAGCCACAACACGCACAACCTTGAGGCGGATGGGCTACAACAGCAGAAGACCCCACCGGGTGCCACTCATCTCCACTACAAATAGGAAAAAGATGCTACAATTTGCATGAGCTCAGGATAATGTACCATGTCACAAAGCTCGAATCATTTCAAATTGGTTTCTTGAACATGACAATGAGTTCACTGTACTAAAATGGCCCCCACAGTCACCAGATCTCAACCCAATAGAGCATCTTTGGGATGTGGTGGAACGGGAGCTTCGTGACCTGGATGTGCATCCCACAAATCTCCATCAACTGCAAGATGCTATCCTATCAATATGGGCCAACATTTCTAAAGAATGCTTTCAGCACCTTGTTGAATCAATGCCACGTAGAATTAAGGCAGTTCTGAAGGCGAAAGGGGGTCAAACACAGTATTAGTATGGTGTTCCTAATAATCCTTTAGGTGAGTGTGTAAGGATTGTTACATTTTGGTGCGGTGTAATAAGATGATCTACATCGTACGGATCTGCAAATTATGCTAAATTTTTCCAATAATAAATAAATATTGCATTTCTTAAAAATTTCTATTTTTAGTTATACATTATTCTAAATATTGCATAAAACAAATTTAAATAAATCTAAACATTTTGTTTTTCCTGATTAAAAGGAAAAAATTCATAGTATTAATAGTAAAAGTGATATCAGATATATTCATATTAGTAGCCTTATGGTGGCTGGCATGTTGATCATAACTTTTTTCAATAACCCTGATGTTTTTGGAAACACTGAATAAATTAATAATGCTGACTTATAGATTTATATCGGCCACCTTGATTTTTGCGATCTTGGCATCGACCATGAAAAACTAACCCGTATTGCTTGACCGCTCGGATATATTAGCATAGCTGGCCCAACAAATCTTTATTTATGCTTTCTGCCACGTTATCCTTAAAACGTGTATCCTGAAAAATCAAAGTGGTCATGATCAAAGAACAGGATTCTGGCTGACCGCTTCTGCCTGTGGCATGTGTTTACATGTAAGTGCTCTCAGTGGAGCATTTGGTCAGTGTGAGGCATTACATCTTTCCATTACTACACATTGCTTCTAAATGCCACATTTGTGGACTGATTTTCACGACTCATTCAGTAATTGGTTGAAGCGGTGTCTGGTTGGAAGTGTTTCTGTGTGTGTCTGCTACATCCATTACCATTATTACCAAGCCGTGAAACTGACATAAAATATCCGAGCAGTATCCCAGCTACCCTTCTGGTTCTCTGCAAATTTGTCCACATAAACGCATTTTTGAGCGTTTGGTAATATACATCCAGATACACACATCCACAAGCACGCACACTTGAAAACTAATTAATTGGCTGAAACCGAGTGCTCTACTTGAGACTTTTCATTTGCTTTCCAGACAAGTTTATCATTCATAATAAAGATTGAGGGATTGGGGACAGTGTGTTTGTATGAAGTTGTTTGTCAGATTGAGGTTGATGTCTGTTCTGGGATCAGTAAACATAACATGCTTGCATGTCTAAGTTCCAGATGGTGTAAGACTCTCGGTGCTGTCTGGATCCTGTCAGAACCTCCTGTGGTCGGGAATAACATGTTTTCTTGAACAGCAGTGAAACATTACAGCACTGAATCCCTTTTCTTGATTCCATGATGGCGTGTCTTCATGAAAACTATTAGAAATGTGGCATGACACGTTATGTGGTGGCAATAGGCAGATGACCAGATTTTGAATCCAGCTCATGTACCATCATCCCCTCATATTTTCATATACTTTTAAAAAGAAGTGACAAAAAAATGAATAAAAATATAGCCATTCGTTACCTGACAATTACAACCTATTTATTAATTGATTCAATTGTTTATATTATTTTATTTTTTTTTTAAACATATTTATTCTGTTTGGGCTTTTTGTTTGTTTGTTTGTTTTTAGTCTGTGTTTTGTATTAATTGTTTGTTTTTGTTTTTCATTTTTTTCAGTTGTATTAGTTTTAAGGTCTTTTTGTTTGTTTGTTTGTTTATTTATTGTTTTTAATTGTTTATTTTTTTTTGTTGGGGGTTTGTTTTAGTTAATTTTATTTATTTATTTATTTTGTTGTATTAGTTAAGATATTTTTCCATGTTTGTTTTGTTTAGGCTGTTTATTATTAATTGTTTTATTTTTTTTTTGGGGGGGGGCGCTTTTTCTGTTTTTGTTTCTTTTGAATTGTTTGTTGTTTTTGTTTATTTTTTCATTTGTCTGTTCAATTATTTTTATTTTATTTATTTTTTTATTTGGGCTTTTCTGTTTTGTTTTAGTTTGTTTAATTTGTTAGTTTTTTTTGCTTGGTTTATGTTTTTAGTTTTTGGTTTAGTTTTGTTTCTTGGGTTTGCGCAAGTTTTTTTAGAGGCAAAAAATTACCAGGAATAGGGAGAAATGGAGGAAATAGAATTTGTCATGTTGCAGGCTGGATTCAAACCTGCAACTCTTACATAAATGCCACAGTTCAACTTTTTTGGTAGATCAACTGCTAAATCACAGCTCGGGAAATCATGACCACACATAACGAAACAGATTCAACCAGCTATTCTTCCCATTTTATTCCTTTTTTTTTTTCAGTATTTCTTTTTGTTTCTCTCCTTCCATCTCGCTCTCGCTGGGAGTTAAAAGGCTGCAGCTGTTGACGGCTCTATTGAAAAGCCCACGCCCCTCTTGCTTGCCACACTAGACCAGTGTCCATCCACCACTGACCAAACAAAGGAGGTCTATGACCTGCAGCCACACACACACGTGCGCGCACAGCTGGTACACACTAAGCGTGGGAGTTGAGCGTGTGTCACATGCTCATGATGGGCGTTGGGTGGGAGTAATCAGTCATGAATGGAGCTGATGATGGCCATGCAGATGAGTTGCACAGGAAGGTTTCTAAGCTTCTGTTTCCGCCACAGGGATGTTCTTCTTTTTCATGGTCTTTTGATCTTTTTATGCTATTTTACAGCTGGTGTCGTAGCGCTTCTTTGATATTACACTGACTAAAAAGTACCATGTTGTTAACGTGGCGTGTTGCTGTTTTTTGGAATTATTTATATACATTTATTTTTAAATTGATCTTTAATATTTATGTATTGGATGTATAAATATAAAATATATGTTGGCCTATTAACACCATATTCACCACCAATTACATTATTATTCATCCTTATTACCTAATGCATCAGTATATACACCGATCCAGCATAACATTATGACAGGTGAAGTAATAACACTGATTGTCTCTTCATCACGGCACCTGTTAGTGGGTGGGATATATTAGGCAGCAAGTGAGCATCTCTAAAACTGCAGCTCTTGTGGGGTGTTCCCGGTCTGCAGTGGTCAGTATCTATCAAAAGTGCTCCAAGGAGGAACAGTGGTGAACCGGAGACAGGGTCATGGGTGGCCAAGGCTCATTGATGCACGTGGGGGAGCGAAGGCTGGCCCGTGTGGTCCGATCAAACAGATGAATACTGCTCAGATTGCTCAAGAAGTTAATGCTGGTTCTGATAGAAAGGTGTCAGAATACACAGTGCATCACAGTTTGTTGCGTATGGGGCTGCATAGCCGCAGACCAGTCAGGGTGCCCATGCTGACCCCTGTCCACCACCGAAAGTGCCAACAGTGGGCACGTGAGCATCAGAACTGGACCACGGAGCAATGGAAGAAGGTGGCCTGGTCTGATGAATCATGTTTTCTTTTACATCACATGGCGTGTGTGTTGCTTACCTGGGCAACACATGGCACCAGGATGCACTATAGGAAGAAGGCAAGCCGGCGGAGGCAGTGTGACGCTTTGGGCAATGTTCTGCTGGGAAACCTTGGGTCCTGCCATCCATGTGGATGTTACTTTGACACGTACCACCTACCTAAGCATCGTTGCAGACCATGTACACCCTTTCATAGAGACGGTATTCCCTGGTGGCTGTGGCCTCTTTCAGCAGGATAATGCACCCTGCCACAAAGCAAAAATGGTTCAGGAATGGTTTGAGCAGCACAACGAGTTTGAGGTGTTGACTTGGCCTCCAAATTCCCCAGATCTCAATCCAATCGAGCATCTGTGGGATGTGCTGAACAAACAAGTCCGATCCATGGAGGCCCCACCTCGCAACTTACAGGACTTAAAGAATCTGCTGCTAACATCTTAGTGCCAGATACCACAGCACACCTTCAGGAGTGCAGAAAAAGGAAACTAGTGCGACGCTAACTTCCGGGTTGGCCTACAAAATTTGTCAACCCTCCACCATGTATGTATGGTGACCACCATGTCCTCGCTGTAGCCTCAAGCCTCTACAGCCCGTTCACAGCTGCAATGTGTTGAATGTTAGTGGGCCGTAATGTTTATATGTGGGTCACATTCCTAGGTCTGTTCTGAATGCCCCACACATGCCCCCTAAAACCCTTCCTACCCCAAATCACAGCCTTGATGGTTTACAACCACATGTAACTCTCTCAGGAGGTAGACGCTCTTACCACTGCTAATATTTCTGTTCACGAGCTGAAGAAAGGCACATTTCTTCATCAAGAAAGTGAATTCTGTGGTCGAAGGAAAATGCTTTTAGCTGTCCAAGTTGAAACCATTGACATACTTGTCCTGGTTTTAGGCTGCAGAGGAAACCATCTTTCACCTGATGCATCAGTACTGTATGTCCTAGTGGATTTTAGCATGATCTTTAGCAGTTGAAAAATCTTGAGAATATATGCATTTGAGAAAATCTACTTATAAAATAAATATAAATATATAATGTATGTGTGTATATATGTATATGTATATATATGTATATACATATATATATATATATATATATATATATATATATATATATATATATATATATATATATATATACATATACATATATATATATATATATACATATACATATATATACATATACATATATATACACACACACACACACACACACATGTATATGTATATATATATGTATATGTGTGTATATATATATATATATATATATATATATATATATATATATATATGTATATATGTATGTATATATGTGTGTGTGTATATATATATATATATATATATATATATATATATATATATATATATATATATATATATATATATATATATATATATATATATATATATATATATATATATATATATATATATATATATATATATATATATATATATATATATATATATATATATATATATATATATATATATATATATATATATATATATATATATATATATATATATATATATATATATATATATATATATATATATATATATATATATATATATATATATATATATATATATATATATATATATATATATATATATATATATATATATATATATATATATATATATATATATATATACATATATACATATATACATACATACATACATACATACATACATACATACATACATACATACATACATACATGTATACATACATATATATATATATATTATATAATATTATTTTTATTTTTTTAATTTTTTTACTTCATTTCCAACACATCTCTTCTATTAATTTGAGTGTAATAGAAATGGTGATGGTGGAAATTAAATTTAGATATTTTGCAATAAATTTAATCTTTGTCTTGCTAATGCTAATTTCAGTAGATAAAATGCTATGTGTAAATACACACAATAAATTATTTTTCACCTTTTAGCATACATTTTAAAATAATTAGGCCTACAGCTTGATTGGCAATGATGTACAATAAAAAGTATTCAGTTCACAACCAATGATCTTTACCTGTTGATTTGGAAAAAAAATGCATACCCGAGGCGGCCACGACACAAAGCTCGTTTTCAAATAATTTAACGGGCCATCGTCAATTATTCCACTTATACCGGGTTTAAAAACCCCTCAAGACATTCAGACGTTGTTTTGCAAGACATTTGTCAGGTTTTTGTCCTTAACACACTATATAGGACTAATTCTTACACATTTCATCCCAAGCCTCCGTTATTAATTCTGAAACGTCATTTTAGAGCTAGTAACAGAGGCTTGAGCCATTGATTAGCAGATTAATCCAGTTATGAGAGAGAGGGAGAGGGAGGGATTAAGCATGTGAATTTCCTGAGTCTGTGCGTCTCTCAACAGTGTTCGGCAGCAGCGTCTACTAATAGTGAAACTGTAAGCTTATCCACTTCAAGAGCAGCGGCGTTATTACCTCACTAGTGAGAAATGTCATGTAGCTTAGTAGCTAAACTATTTTACTAATAAAAATCATCATAGCACGCTGACGGCTCGTTTCTGTGTTACTGCGTGTATGTGTGTGTATTTGAGTGGGAGAGCAGAGTGAGCGAGAGAAAGAGAGTATGTGCTTTCCGTACATAATAAAATGTAATTTTGTGGCAAAAAAACATGGAGTAATTTGTTGTTTTTCTATATTTATTTGCTTGGTTAGTGTTGTGGGTTTTGGTTCTTTTGCTGTTGTAGCCTGTAAGGATCTTTTGAAATGATTGAAATCATTTGGTGAAATTGTATGGACATGTTATGCAGTCAAGACCTGCCTGGAACTGCTTTAGCCATGCGTTTCTCGAAAAATAATTGCACGCCTTAGAATGTTCGTCAACCAATCAGATTCATGCATTCAACGTAGTCTAAATAGTTTCATGTCACTAGTATTTTTATATGAGGGATATGCATATTTTAAGTTCAGAATATATACAAATCAGAAAACTTTAAAGCTGATTTTGTACCAAAAAGTTATTTTGGATTTGAAATGACACCCTCTGGAATGATTTTCTCATTGCAGATTCACAGAGAGACAGAGACGTTTTTTTCAGTTGATGCCAGTCGAGATGCTGAACTCCAGGAGAAGAAATCCACTTCAGTGAGCTCAGGTAACCAACTGGTTTTGCTTCAAAAGCCTGAAGTCTTTTGCATTGAATATCAAGTTGGTAACCCAAATGTTCATGGTCTTTGAGGATGTTCATGTTAGCACATCATTTGTGTGGCATTCTATAAATGAATTTACACTGAAATACCACCAAGTTTGACTCGACGTACACCGTTTGACGTCAACAACACATTTCATCATGTAGGTTTAGTTGATGTGTGAAAGTTACATCTAGATAAAACACAAAAACCTCTTTCATACATCTTCCAGCATGCTACAAAAGAAAGGGTGCCCTCTTTGCTCAGATTCTGTGTCTGTGTGCATCCAATCTAAATAGTGGCCACATTGTGTCGCATGGGAAACGACATGCACATCCTCCAAAGACTAAATGAATGTCTTCCTGTCAATACAAAAGACTCTACTAGTCAAATAAGATCATCTATTTAAGTAGATGACATCAACATCCTGTCTGCGATGATTGCGAGCAGAGATGCAACACAATGGACTGAAATGAGTCACTTTCAGACTCACAGTATTCTGATTCAGTCCATGAGAATCCAGTCTGGTGTATTTTATTCTTCTGTTGCTCTTTTAACTTTCTCATGTTGTTCCTGATCCTTTTTTTCCCCCAGAATTCGCCCCTACGACCCCCTCACCCGAGAGCACACGTCACAAAGAGTCAGCGAGCCCAATGCGAGGGTCCGCCAGCGATGGCGACTCCTTGTTTAGCCAGGATTTGGGCGAGGACATCGTTTTTAATAATAAGGTGGGTGTGGATTTGCGTTGCTTTTCCCATATCACCCAATTCTGGGTTTGTTTTCGAAGCAGAGTTGCTGTTTGTTTTGTTTCTATGTCTCTTTACCAAGCGAGGAACCCCTCACTTGTGCCTCTGCCAGATGAAGCGGTTATGTAATATGTCTCATTTTCAGTGGTGATCATCTCTACACACAACATCTTGCTCCACTGACATCACGTCATGTGACGTGAGCAGATCAGTGGGCCAAGGCCATAATTATGACCTCATCCTCAGACATGCGTCCTCCTTTTTTCCCCACCTCCTCTAAGAGTTTCCCTGAGGATTTCTCCACCCCTTAAAATCCTTGCTTCAATTTAAAGATGTTTAACACAGACTCTTAGCAAGTCAGAGAATAACCGTATTTTTGAGAACTGTAATGTTTGGTTTACATAGTGGTAAGTAGATCCCTCTGTATTTAGTTAGAATCCTTATTTAAAAAACAGAGTATCCTCACCTTATCTGCTTTCTTTTTTCCCACCACACACTTTTCTTCTAAAATGAAGAAAATTTCATGTAGCTTGCTTCCTAAGCTAAGCTTGTGCATTTAGAAGTGCTTTTCTCATAGTTGAGGCTCAAAAGCTAAAGATTGCATTAGTGCCTAGACACTTTTTCAGCGGCTTTGCTTCCGGAAGTAGTTTTCCCGTAGGGATTTAAAAAAAGAGAGAGTTACAAGTCGTGGCTAATATCAGATAAAAAAGGACAAAATTACTAGACTATGTACTTAACTTTTATTGAGGGGAAAGAACTACAATCCCATTAAGCATTGCAAATTATGTCAAATTAAAACCAATGGAGGAATATAAAACTATTGATTCAAAGATTTAACATTTGTAGTTTGAGAGCATTGACTCAATTACATTGTCCGCAGTACTTCATGGGAATGGGCAGGTGTTAAAGGATTGGTGGAGATTTCTGTGCAGAATCATGGGTAATGTAGTTTTTCACCAGGAATTCCACTGTTGAATGAGATTATTTAAAAAGAAAAAGTTGAAATAATGTGAGCTGATGGCTTCAACAAAAGCATATACTATTGATTAACAACCTTGTAGCTCACAGTGGTCTGTCTTTTAAATGTTATCTTTATAAATCAATTCCCCTGTTGAGAAAATGAATGGGATTTAGCCCGACTCTTTCATCTTATTGTAGATAAGCTAGCATGCTAATTTGCCATTGTATGTTAGGCTGCCAGGCTAAATGGCTAGCGATTTGCTGAGACAACAGGCTAAGCAGCTAGTAGTATGCAATGCTAAGTTAGGGTGCACCTAGTGAAGATACAACAAATTCTCCTTCAAAAGAGCATTTTATTAGTCAACTTGTGTATATACTGTACCTCTGTCATTCATGTTTTTTGGTTTGTTTTTCCCTAAAGATAAAATATTTAAATGCTAATATTGGATAAAAGTTTATTTTCGGAGTACATTAGCATTTAGATGGCCCCAAAACTAGCCTACTTTTTCCTCTTGGAATTGTACATGGAATTTAATTTAGCTTGCTTACATTTTCTCTAAGCTCTGAAAGCAGGTAGAGGCATTTCACCTAAGCTTGACTTGTGTTCTGGAAGTGTTTTTTTTCCCCTCATAGCTCATAAAGTCAACTATTACGGTTAGTGTGTAATGTAGCCGCTAGCTCACCACACCCCTCGCCTGGCTGTGGTCTCAGCATGTGAGGGAACTAATGAGCCGCTGTGAATGGAAATGAGTGTCAGAACTGTGTGTGTTTCTATGTTATGTAAGCTTTACAAGGATGGAAAGAACTCTGAGACTCCATGGGGTTTGCAGAGAGAAAAAAAAAATCTGCTTGTATGTATACTGCATATGCAAAGGTAGTACGTCATCAACGGTCATTTGCAAAATTCACATACGCTTGTCCTAACCAGGAGTTACTTGCGATTTTCGTCAGGTTGAGAAGTTAAACCCACAAAGCGAGTGTTTTCAATGAATTCCTATGAAAGTTAAGCTTCCATAGGCATGAACTGAAAACGCACCAGACTGGAGAAGCACTGTGAATGACAGTGCAGCCGTAAATGTGTGTGCACTGTGCGGCCGTGAATGAATGCCCGTGCGGCTGTGCTCATTTTACTTTCGGTTTAGAATTGGCATCAATTTGGGAGTGGGTTGCTTGAATTGTGGGTTCTTTAACCTGTTGTTCTTAATGAAAAAACGCAACAACAAAACAGTACAATGGCAAAATCACTTAAATAGGCACTTTTACATTTCGCTTCGAAACCAAATCTTCCACCATCATCTTGTCTGTCAGCTCCTTGCTCTCGTGATGAATGAAATCTGACTCCTGCTGTTAGTTTGTGCTGCGACTCTCGTTCGGCTCCACTGTATTGAGCAGACGCATTCAGTTTTTAACTGTAGTGTCTGTTCTCTAACTGAGCTAAATTATTTTATTTCTATAAAAATCAAAACGACGGTGCAAGTGACGGGCAAGTGATGTAACCGGTGTTGTGTCTGAACACCGGTAACCCCGGCAACACCAACTATCGCAGCAAGCCTATTAAATAGGATGTGATTTTTGTTTTTGCAAACTCTAATTTTCCTCCTCTTTTTCCATCAAAGGGTGAGGACAGCGTCACTCTCACCAGCGGTGTGTCCATGTCCTACTCCTCCTCCACAGATGACAGCTCCAGTCTGGGGACCCCTAGCGCCATCCCTCAGTCCAGCACAGAGGCCCCTGCATCAGACCCCTGTCAGGAAAAGCCCACTTCTCCTGGAGCTTCACCCGTTTTTGGAGAAACAGAGGAGGAAGAAAAAAAGGACCGTCTGACCGAGGTCCCAGAGCGGTCGGCCATTTTACGTACCTCCATACGATCCCTGTCTCCTTTCCGCAGGCACAGCTGGGGCCCGGGTAAAAATTCAGCAGGGGAGACGGAGATTAGTCAGCGCAGGTATGAATCTCCACCACTAAAAATTAAAATTTTGTGGCTTAAACACATAGTATACTTTGGTTTTTACACATACGGGTATGCATACAGTTCACCTGATGTAAATATTGTCATGCAGCCCGATTTTTTTTTTTTTTTTTTCAACCTCACATACTCGATCTGCTTGCACATGCTCCTTACATTTTTTGCACTAATTAGTTATTTATTTTATAATTAGGTATCAACACTGGCCCAGGCTGTTGTTTTACTGGTGAAAAAGAGACACTATAAAAAACATTTTTTATAGTCATAACTTTTGAAGAGAAATAGCTCAGACACTGCACAAGGATTAATCTTTCTAGTGCGCATGTGTTGAGTGACTGTTAATGACAGTTTTCTGCCCTCTTGAAACAGGACATTGGGGTTATGACATACTGAAGGGGTTGAATAGCCAACAAACTTTAGTTTTACATCACGGACCGGTGTAGTGTAAATTTAGAGAAACCTATCCCCCTTAAACCCCGAAAGGTAGATAAATTGTCCTTTTGTAGTAATGGAAGCTAAATTACCTTGTTAGTTGACTAGTGGTTAGCGGTACATTGAGATAGCAGGTTAATAATGTTCAAAAACATATTGCAGTATCTTATTTTAGAAAAATGAGAAAAAGTTATCTGGTAGCGGTATGCTGAGATGGCAGGCTAATCAGTTAGTGGTATTTCAAGTATTATACTTTAGTTTACGCTTGTAGTTGCTCAGTTTTGTTTTTTTGTCCTATCATCGTCACATTAGTTCTGCTTTGTGTACAGCTCTCCCCTGAGTCATTGACAGTCTGTATGTGAATGTGTTTGTGTGTTTATGAAGGGAAATCCCAGTAGTGTGAGGGCCCTTTCCTCTGTGGGCTTTGTAAGCAGGCAGATGTGCTGTGAGAAAGAGCTGTATGTAGGTCACACAGGACTTTGTTCCTACCAATGATAAAGCAGATGACCTCTAATACTGACAGAAAAGAGGAACATCATGGTCGTGTTTCTTTTCATGTAAACTCAATACGTCCCTTTTTCTGCATTAACTTTTATTTATTTGTATCCAATAAAGCCACTGTTTTTTTATTTTATTTTATTTTATTTTATTTTATTTATTGATATAAAATTAAGTAAAATTGATTTGCCTGGCACCTATCTCTGGAAAAAATTGAGACCACTTAACATAGATTTCTCAATGTTAAGTGGTCGCTTAATTTTTTCCAGAGCTATATATAACACACGCACACACACCCACACAAAGAGAGGGAGGCAGATTTTTTTTTTCTTTTGCAACTCAAATTTTTCCAGTATTTAGCTACTTAAATAAATCAATTATATATATACTGTAAAATAAATGTATGTATTTTAAAACAAAAAAAGCCAACAAAGCCAGAATAATTTTGTTATATTGAACATGTATTACAACATAAAATAGTTTTAGACCATATAAATAGTTAATATATAATAATTAATCTATTAAATATTTATAATTACTTTTAGAATATTAAATTATAATTATTATTATAATAATTATCAGTTATTGGCATCATCCAAAAATGTCTGTATTGGTGCATATAATATATATATACATATATATATATATATATATATACATATATACACACACACACGTGTGTATATGTTTATATACATAAATATATCATGTAAACAAATATTTATATATATTCATATATAAATATATCATGTAAACAAAAACGTTTATGTTAGATGTGTTTAATCGATTTGACAGCACTAGTTTTTACTCTTGTTTAATCATCATTCTTGAAAACATTCTTAGGGCTGTCAATCATCTCATCAGCTCGTCATATACATTTTTGGTTCATTATTTCTGTCCATTCATCTTCTCCTCATCATTTTCATCCATCACTTTTTCCAGTACGGCACAAGGTGAAGTGGAGCGCAGGTCTGCAGGCCATAGAAGAAGGTACCATCATCATCTATTCCATCTCTTTCCACTCAGGGGCCCCATCAAGCTGTTTCTGAACGGCCCATGGAATGTTGTGGTGTGAGCAGCATATGCTGTGGGGAAAAAACTGTCACTTACAGATCTCATCAAAACATCCCATAAATCTCTTCGAAGTTAAACACTCGGTTTAGTGTTATTTTTTAGTATCAAGATAACGTTATAATGGAAGCTTGTTTCCGGCACGGAATAAGTTTATATCTCAAAATTCTGAGTTTGTACCTAAACTTGGAATTGCAAGGAAAAAAAGTCAGAATTGTGAGATTTAAACTTGGTATTGCGAGAAATAAAGTCGGAATTGCAAGTTTATATCTCGCAATTCTGACTTTTTTTCCCCAAACTCACAATTCTGCAAGAAAATACTCAAAATTATTAGATAGAAATTTGCAATTACCTTTATTTGTTTCCTTGCCAACTATCTGAAATAAAATAATTTAAAAAAATAATTTTAGTTAGTTTATTTTATTTCAACTAGCAAAAAATGTTGTTTTAGTTTAGTAACCCTGTACGATTTAGAATACAAGAAAGTAATGTTAAATGTTCAAGGGCCTCTTTTAGATCTGTTCTTTGTACTAACAAGATTCTCTTTTGTCTTTCTATCCATCCTTCCTTCCATTCATCAATCCATCCTGCTTTTTATGCACTTGACTGTGAAGCATGAGCTGGTGTCCTTCGGTTGTCCTGCACACAGAAAACGACGAAATAAATGGAAGAAGGTAAAGAAAGACAAAGAGGAAGTGTCTAAAATCGAAATAACTTGTTGTGTAATGACAACGGCATGAATTACATTATAGAAGCACGAATGTGTGTTGTGTAAAGATGGAGGTGTGTGCATGGCGCATTGTGTGTTTGTGTCATAGTCTACTTCCTTTCTATGGTTTAGCCTTCTCGCCTCTCCGGACAAACATCTGAGACCACAAAGCCTCGCAGTCACTTCCGTTTGCTTCATTGTCTGAGACAAAAACTAACCGGCCACTTTAATGAATCCGGTTAGCCGAAAAGTAGATTAAACTACATTATCACAGCAGATATTAACTAATGTGAACAATGACTAACATATTGATCTGGATCTCAGAACCTGATGAGAGGTGAGATGTTTTTACTTTTATCTTACCACATTGGCCCTTTCCTGTTAGAAAGAATTACAGACTACATCACACTCAACATTAAGTTGCTTTCTGAACAATTAGGTTGAAGTACATTTAAATACATTTATTGTGATATATGGTTTTTAGCATGCAGTAAAACTATTGGAATGCTTACACTGCACTTTAAATGATTGAATTTGATTTGCATTCGATGTGGCATCTGCAAACAAATTATGCTTTTTTTCCCCCCCAGAGCTAACTTCACTTTTCTGAGCAATCTCTGTAATTGCTTTTAACCATTTGATCCCATAGTAATTTTCTCAAAGTAAAGTGACTTGCTCTCAAATTCACACTGGTGTCCTAGCAGAATAACTGCCAATATAGTCCATTTCATTAGCTATGAACACACACTAATGTTTGACAACCAGAAAGTGTCCAAATATGTCTTAATTTTAACATTGTTAGACAGTATGTTGTTTTTATAATTTAAAACTCAACCATTATTGAAGTGATTGGCATGTGCTGTCTTTCTTTTAAATATATGCAATTTGGTTTGATACTTAATTGAGTGGCATTCAAAAACTTTTAGTGTCCAAACACTGTTTTACTTTTGATTTCACCATGTGAAAAATGTCTAAGGACATTAGACATGCTTTAAGGAAATGTCATAGGCTTGTTGTATAGCGTGCATCAGTGTATTATCATTAGTCATGGCCAGCTTTTAATGTCATCATTTGCCAGTTGACTTGTGCTTGTTGTCACTTGATTCTTTGTGCATGTGATTCTGAATGAGTTTGTCTTGCAGTACAGTGTGTGTGTTTAAATGTCACCCACAGGTAAAAGATTGTTGGCGATTCAATGTGTGCATGTTGTTACCATCTCACTTTTTTCAGAAAATCTCATCCACAATAAAATTCAGGCTTAATCACATATTTATTTCCACAGTTTCAGCTTGGAAGGACTTGCAGCAGAAAAGGAAAGAAGGAAAAGCCTGATCCAGCACGTGGGGGAGGCCATCCAGGAGCCGACCTGTCCGACGAAGCTGGACAGAGAAGAGAGAGGATCGCTTGTGTCCCTGACAGAAGAGGAGCAGGAATCTGACCTGGGCGACTGCAGCAGTTTGGACAGTCAGGTAAGGTACTGATTAAAAATGGATAGATCCAGCATTAATCTGAATGGTTGTACAACATTCATAGACAATATATGCACCTGTGACCACACATCAGTTGAATATTAATGTAATAAAATCTATTAAAACTATATTACTTGAACCATTTAAATTAATAGAATTTTTTTTTTTTTTTTTTTACATATACATTTATTCATTTGGTAGATGCTTTCTCCCTTAAGCCATCCTAGGTGTATATGATGGAAGTATATGAGTTATATAAAAAAATGTCCTGGCTCTTCCAAGCTTTATAATGGCAGCCCAAAATTTGAAGCCAAAAAAGTGCATCCATCCATTATAAAATGAATCCATACGGCTCCGGGGGGTTAATAAAGACCTTCTGAAGTGAAGAAATGTTTGTGTAAGAAAAATATCCATATTTAAAACTTTAAAAAGATAAATATCTAGCTTCCGGCGGACCACATTCTGTATTAAAATTACAGAAAAAGCATAACTGGCGCGACATATCATATCAGACATAGCGTGTGAGATTTTTAAACGATAAGAGGCGTTAAACTTTCTTCGTAAATTGAATGCGTTCATATAATTTGAATTTATGGAGCCATGTGGATTACTTTTATCATGGATGGATGCACTTTTTGGGCTTCATATTTTGGGCTGCCATTATAAAGCTTGGAAGAGCCAGGACATTTTTTTTAATTCGTCTGAAAGAAGATTGTCATATACACCTAGGATGGCTTGAAGGTGAGTAAATCATAAGGTACATTTTATTTTTGGGTAAACTATCCCTTTAAAGACGCAATAAACTTGAGAAGTGCTAGTAATACAAAGTTTCAGCCATCACTCAGGATACTACAAACTAGAATAGGGTGGGAAATTATAAGAACAATAATATATAGTGAAGTAGATGGTACTCTGTGATGGTACCACGAGGCACTGCTCACTTACCAACCACAGGTTCCTGGAGGCATGTAAACTCAAAAGAAAGATTGGAGATGAGGAGGGGCGGAGCCAGTGGCCATCCTATAGGCAAGCACCAATGTCTTGAACTTGATGCGAGCTGTAACTGGAAGCCAATGCAGAGAGATAAACAGCGGTGTGACATGGGCTCTTTTGAGTTTGTTGAAGACCTGTTGAGCCGCTGAGTTCTGAGTCATTTAAAGAGTTTTGATTGCACATGAAGGGCATTGCAATAGTCCAGCCTAGAAATAACACATTTTTATATGCTCAGTAAGGAAGACTGATCTTTTTGGTGCTGTACAGTGCAAACCTGCAGTGCAAATTACCCCAAGATTCCTGGTCGAACTCGATGAGATTATTGTTGCTAAACCTAGCTGGACAGTGAAAACTGTGCAGTCTTGATGAAATGGCTGAGAAGCGCTTTCTTTGCTAGGTAAAGTTGCATGTGATGTTCTTTCATCCATGCTGAGATGTCTGCCAGGCAGTCTGAGATCTATGGAGCTACCGTAGGATCGTCTGGTTGAAATTAAAAGTAGAGCTGTGTGTCATAAGCATAGCAATGGTAACCATGTACCTGTATAATGGGTCTCAGTAATGTAGTGTATATGGAGAAGAGGAGGGGTCCCAGCACTGATCCCTGAGGTACCCCGGTGACCAGTTGATATGTTTTGGATTCCTCCCTTCCCCAGGCAACTTTAAAAGACCTACCTATGAAGTAAGATTTAACCCAATAAAGTGGAGTTGCAGTTATGACCAGTGATGAAAGGGTGGACACAAGGATCTGATGAGTAACTGTGTCAAAATCTACAGATAGATCTAGGAGCATGAGAACGGATGATTTGGAATTAGCTCTTGCAATCCGTGGAGATTCTGTAACCAACAAAAAGGCAGTCTCAGTTAATATTTTATCATTTTAATATTGATTTTAATATATTATTTAAATTTATATTCATTTTATAAATATATTATTTAAACAATTTAAACTACTTAATATTACTTTTGTAGATTTGTTTATATTTGAATATGAATTATTTATATATAAATATATATATATTCAAATTAATATTCAGATATATTAGATTGATGTGTGTGTGTGTATGTATGTATGTGTGTGTGTGTGTGTGTGTGTGTATAAATGTGTGTATGTGTATATGTATATATGTGTGTATGTGTATATGTATATATGTGTGTGTGTGTATATGTATATATGTGTGTATGTATATATATGTGTGTGTGTGTGTAATATATTTATTTACTGTGGTTATTTTTATGATTATAAAGTTTTTTTTTTTTTTTAACATTGTTGTCTTTTATCATATAACAACTCCATGTAAAGATTTAGTTTAAGCGCAAAGATGACAATCATTATGCATCTCATTTACACTGTTTTACAGTGACCTGTAAATGTCCAAAGAGCACAAAACCCCCATAAATGGCTATATGACTCTATGGACGCAATGTTCATGGTGTATGTACACTCACCTAAAGGATTATTAGGAACACCATACTAATACTGTGTTTGACCCCCTTTCGCTTTCAGAACTGCCTTAATTCTACGTGGCATTGATTCAACAAGGTGCTGAAAGCATTCTTTAGAAATGTTGGCCCATATTGATAGGATAGCATCTTGCAGTTGATGGAGATTTGTGGGATGCACATCCAGGGCACAAAGCTCCCGTTCCACCACATCCCAAAGATGCTCTATTGGGTTGAGATCTGGTGACTGTGGGGGCCATTTTAGTACAGTGAACTCATTGTCATGTTCAAGAAACCAATTTGAAATGATTCAAGCTTTGTGACATGGTGCATTATCCTGCTGGTAGTAGCCATCAGAGAATGGGTACATGGTGGTCATAAAGGGATGGACATGGTCAGAAACAATGCTCAGGTAGGCCGTGGCATTTAAACGATGCCCAATTGGCACTAAGGGGCCTAAAGTGTGCCAAGAAAACATCCCCCACACTATTACACCACCACCACCGGCCTGCACAGTGGTAACAAGGCATGATGGATCCATGTTCTCATTCTGTTTATGCCAAATTCTGACTCTACCATCTGAATGTCTCAACAGAAATCGAGACTCATCAGACCAGGCAACATTTTTCCAGCGTGCTCGTGCAAATTGTAGCCTCTTTTTCCTATTTGTAGTGGAGATGAGTGGTACCCGGTGGGGTCTTCTGCTGTTGTAGCCCATCCGCCTCAAGGTTGTGCGTGTTGTGGCTTCACAAATGCTTTGCTGCATACCTCGGTTGTAAAGAGTGGTTATTTCAGTCAAAGTTGCTCTTCTATCAGCTTGAATCAGTCGGCCCATTCTCCTCTGACCTCTAGCATCAACAAGGCATTTTCACCCACAGGACTGCCGCATACTGGATGTTTTTCCCTTTTCACACCATTCTTTGTAAACCCTAGAAATGGTTGTGCGTGAAAATCCCAGTAACTGAGCAGATTGTGAAATACTTAGACCGGCCCGTCTGGCACCAACAACCATGCCACGCTCAAAATTGCTTAAATCACCTTTCTTTCCCATTCTGACATTTCAGTTTGGAGTTCAGGAGATTGTCTTGACCAGGACCACACCCCTAAATGCATTGAAGCAACTGCCATGTGATTGGTTGATTAGATAATTGCATTAATGAGAAATTGAACAGGTGTTCCTAATAATCCTTTAGGTGAGTGTATAAATCGTATGATCATGACCATTGGAAAGAAAATGTAATTATTTACTGACATTTGCCAGTGTGCTGGTTTTAATATGCTGAATGAGATTTAAGAGCTGCATCTGCAGGTTTTCCATTTAATTTTGTAGTAATACATTTATTGCGTTTAATTACATTTGATTGACTTATTTGTCATATACACTGCTTTCAGAAGTCCATCCAGTCTGGACGAAGATATGTCCCACCTTCACAACCCATTCTCACCAAGTCTGTCTCCATGTTGGCCATCAGTCAGAAAGACCTGGATGGTGAGTTTAACACCCTTTCTGGTTTTCTATGCTGTGTCTCATTGTGCCACTCTGAGCTCTGCAGCACTGCAATGCAAAACATTTATTTTATATGTTTAAAAAGCTATTTAAATAAAGCATATGAATGCGCTTGGATCAGATGTTGCAGAGCTCAGACAGTTTATTTTCTCTGCTGGCCTCTTTTCATGCCCTTGTGGTATGATAAGGAGAGGAAGCATTCAGTTATATATGACCATACACTTCTTGTCACTCATAGTCTAACACCCTGATTTCGTGTCCTGGGATCTTTTTACTACAAAAATGTCCTGTATCAACTGGGATTGTTGGTATTCTTCAACTTCTCAGATTTGGACCTCCCGTGGTTCCCTTTCACTGTGGTGTCTCTTTAAGGGAGTGGACATTTACTGGCAGTGTATTAGCACCCATTTTTATTATAACGCCTGCTTTGATCTTTTTTGCTCATGTGATCATGGAACCCACCAGCAATCGGACGGCCGCGACCCAAGCGACGAATCTCCTTCTCCTTCAGCATCTCGCCCATGCTCCCCAAATCTAAAACTCTCTTTTCTATTGGCTCTTCATCCAGTGATGAGGAGGAGGCAGTCAGTAAGTAAAAGAATATCCCACAATGCCTGGCGTGGCCCCTGCCCGACCCCTGCTTAATGTGAAGTGTGCCCCCTACTTCCCTTGTGTCACTAAGTTATTGATCAGACTGGCTCCTTGAAATTATTTTTAAAACACCTATTCAATAATTTTATTTCTTTATCTATTCATTTATTATTAAATTGTCCCATGTGTTGTTGACTGAATCACTTTTATGACAGTTTTGAGAGGTATTGATCTCCCTAAATGATTTATCTAGCTGGATTTATCTAACCTATGGGTTATAAAAAATGGTAGAAAATGAATGCTGATTGACTGAAGTGTCTAAACAGTAAAATATTTTTGATATATATTCTCTATGCAATAACTTAATGAACTTTGTGCATAATGTGCATGCTGTCTGGTGATGCATTTATTGCACTTTTATATCACATTCTTTGAAGAAAGTCTTGCTGAGCGGGTTAAAGTTAGTTTGACAAGTTGTTGACAAGTTTATAACTAGCTTTCTGAATCATAATACATCTGGTTTGCTTGCACAGATATTTAAAGGTACATCACCCCCTTGAGTATTGAGGTTTGTTACTGCCGCAGTAACGCAATAATGCTCATTAAGTATGTGCAGCTGAAGCGCATGCTTGCGATGCATTTGCCAAGAATCCTTCATAGTCCCTCGTCTGACAGAAAAATGGTATTTTAGTAAGCACATACTTTTACTCAAGTCATTCCTGCAGATTATTGGGCGGATGTCACGGGTCTCCCAAATGAGACATTGCCACGTCTGTATAGCTTCTTTCCATTGGCTCCATCTCTCGCCATGTCTTTCAAAGTCATTCAAATCCACATAAACACATTTCATAGCACTGCTTTTAGATTTTACAGCTGCTTAGAGTTCCTTGTAAAAAGAAATGTCTAGAGCGTTCACCTGAACATGGTATTTCAAAGCAAATACCTGCTTACATCATGGTTTGTACAGCATTTTATTATTTTTTTATTTAAGATGTTTTTTACTCACCCTCAAGCCATACTTGGGTGTATATGACATTCTTCTTTCAGACGAATACAATCAGAGTTATATTAAAAAATGAATGGTGCCAAGTGAATGGCAGCCCAAAATTTGAAGTCCAAAAAAGTGCAACCATCCATTATAAAAGTAATCCACACGGCTCCAGGAGGTTAATAAAGACCTTCTGAAGGCCTTCATATTTAACACATTATAAAGTAAAATATCTAGCTTCCGGCGGACCTTCCATATTCAATTTACAAAGAAAGCATAACTGCTGTAACGATGACGTCGGACGTAGTGTAAGTGTTTTGAATTACGAGAGGCGTTACGCTTTCTTCACAGGTTTAATACAGAAGGTGGTCCGCCGGAAGCTAGATATGTTACTTTATAACGTGTTTAATATGGATATATGGATCTGGAATATGGATATTTTTTTCTTACAAAAACCCATCACTTCACTTCACTTCAGAAGGCCTTTATTAACCCCCCGGAGCCGTGTGGATTACTTTTATCATGGATGGGTTTTTTGGGCTCCCATTCACTGCCATTTATAATGCTTGGATTAGCCAGATTGTCCGAATGTATTCGTCTGAAAGAATGTCATATACACCTAGGTTGGCCTGAGGGTAAATTATGGGTGTGGGTAATTATTATATTATTAATATAATTTTCATTTTTTTGGGTGAACTATCCCTTTAAGTTATACATTCAATTTTAAATCTTAATATGCAGCGTGAGTTATACTGACCCTACAGGCTAAAAGTAGTAGCTGTCAACATCATACAAATGATGTTTTTGTATTTCATTTTTATTGATTTAATATACTTTTATACTCTGAACATAGCTGAGCCAAACCCATCTGTCACAGGCATCACAAAGGAACTACTGTAAAAACACAGTGTAATAGTTTACTATAGAAGGCAAAAACAATGGAAGCAAGTTTCTTCAGTCCTTCCAAAACACAATCAGTCATTTCATCTTCAACAGTTTTTGTGGTTTCAGAACAATGGATACTTTTTTCAATGATTTACAAATGTGGCATTTCACTTGTAAAATTGCCACACTAAGACTGCGCCTTAGAGTCTATTTGTACCATAAAACGGCTTGTGTAATTTCTTTTGTACTAGTACAAAACTCCAGAGGCTCACTGCAAAGTGATTAATAATCTCAGTTGTTCTATGGTCTCGTTCATGTCATTTATTTAGTGGTCCTGTGCCCACTGTACTTTTGGTTTAATCAATTGTTTTTCCTCTCGTTTCAGGATTGGCCTCGTTCACAGGTACATCAGGATCATTAGAGTACAGGTACGACACTTGTATTGCATGCTAATAGGCTACATGCTAACGTGTGTGTGTGTGTGTGTGTGTGTATATAATGCTGGGTAGATTACTTACAAATTGTAATCCAATACTGAATACAAATGACATGATGAAAACTTGTTAGTAACTGACTACTTTTTTGATTACTTTTAGATTGCTTTTGACTACTTTTAGCCTTAACTTGTTTATCACATAGATTTGAATAGGATAATCGTTATCGTTAATATAATTAACAATAATTAATTAAAAGATAATCATTAAAAGTCCATTAAACATTACATTATGTCAAGTATTCCCAAACTGGGGTTTTTAAGGGAACAACTGCACTGGGGTTTGTAAAATGAAAACAAAATCAAAATAAATCACAAAAAGATTAAATATTTAATTTGTTATAATGTGTGGCCTATATTATAGTTAATTTATGTAAGTGAGGATAGTAAAATAAAGTAAACTGTGACATACCCAACAATTCTTCATACAGTGGACTACCAGTAAAATGTATACAATTTTGGGACCAAAATTCTTCAGACACTTTGACCTGACCATGTTTTGCTGAAGCGTTTTTTCTTTAATTGCTAATGCGACCTTTCACACCACAGACTGAACAAAATAAAGCATTGCTTGGTCATTGGTTGACCTAAATTGGTATTATCTAATTGTGAACTTAAATTTAAAAGCTGACAGCTGATTGGTTGATTGTAATCCCATTCCATACCTTTCTATCAGTTATCTGACATTATCAAGATGAATTTGTTCTGACACAGTTTAATTCTGAGTTCTTGTCATATTTTATTACCATTTTCTAAACTATAGCGAATAAACTGTGATAATGTGAGAAAATGTTGAAGGTGTCTGAATGAATTTTGGTTTGATTGTAATTAGGCAATAGGCTGTTTGAAGAAGGACAATTTAAAAGATAATATAGTTAGTGAGAAATTAATAATTTACTGCCATTTTGTGAATATTAAGTACCGTATATACCCGAATATAAGACGACCCTGAATATAAGACTACTTCCCCCATTTTCCATACTTATTTTTGGGGGAAAAAGGTGCTCGCCACCTCCGAACATTGCATTCTGTGACTCCAAATTTTTTGGCAGCTTTGCAATTATTAGATGATTCTGCCTCATTCACGACCATAAGTTTAAAGTTGGTGTCATAACCGTTTCGAACGTGTTGGTTTATTTGACCAACTTTTGAAGCTCTTTTCTCAAGATGATCTCTTGACTTCTCCATGGCGGCACTTTACTGTTTATTTAATTCATAACACTGTCACTAATTACGTAGCCTTGTAATCTTGTTGGCGCTCTCTACTGTTTTCCCCTGCTTTCTCCCTTTCCCCCCGTGATTTTGTCTATATCGTGAATATAAGACGACCCCCCCCATTTTTCAGCCTGTTTTTAGGACACAAACCTAGTCTTATATTCGGGTATATGCGGTAATTATGTAATCAATAAAAAATACTATCCGGTTACTATCTTAAATCAAGAAATGTTGTGAGCAAGATTCAAAGTCACAGTGTCAGACTCAAAACGCATGTATAACTGCTAGGCCACAGCCCTGACATTATTCCCAGTTTCTAAATGTACCCGTTATATTCCGTTTTGTCTCATTCAGTATATCAGAGGAGGATCCAGGTCCATTACGGAGTGACAGTGAAGGCAAAGTTGTAGGAACCAAAGTGAGCAGGACATTCAGTTACCTCAAGAGCAAGATGAGCAAGAAGAACAAGGTTGGTATATAATGGATTACATTTTACGATTTTTTTAGGATATATATGCATGCATATATATGTGTGTGTGTATGCGTATATGCATGCATACATATATATATAATTTGTAGCGGAAACAGATGTTATCGTTTTAGTTTGACACGCATCATTCTGAGCTAATGGCTTTGATGCAGCAGCATGCACCTGCTATTTAACTTTGAGGTTTTCACCCTGTGGTTCCTGTAGATGGTGAGGTCTCTAATGGTGTGAAAGCTTTCAGCAACCCCTGCACTATCCGAGGTTGTTAGATGTTTGCAGAGTTTTCTCTTGCGCAAGCAACTTTGTGCACTCTTTGTCTGTCTTGTAGGACTCGCATTAGGGAAGTTCAACAGGATGTAGAAGCAAGCTGTGGTCTCTATATGGCTCTGTTTAAATATACTCTTTCACAGACACATAAGCTTTAGAGCTCCTGAAATTCTGTGAAAACAAATACATGTTAAAATCGATTACCTCATAGTTTCAGAGAACCTTAATGACACAGCTGAGCCACCATATATGGTTTAGTGCTTTACATATGACACTTTTTTTGACCTAAGAAAACCACACGTCTTGAACCATATGCTAACCATATGCTTAAACTTTTGGTAACTATGTTAGTGATGTGGACAGGAAATGCATTTTAATGCAGTTTAATCCAGTGTCAATTGGAATTTCAATTCAGATTTAATGGGCAAAACAACACCATGCAAACAAACAAGCTTCCTTGTGTACTAGGGAGGTTCTACGGTAAAAGGAAGTGCACTGTGTCTTTAAACTGAGCCTGAATGTGAAAGACGACAGAAAGAAACTGCAGCAGTCTCTAAACTCTCTAAGTCACTTCCTCTGGCTGACTCGCCTGCTCTCCGTCATGGGAACTTATGTGTTTGTGTAGACAGACAGATACAACCGCATCTGCTATACCTTCAGGCCAGTGCACTTACTGGCTACCTGCTTCTGGGATGTCTACGTTGTGTCGTAGGTTTTTACCGCAGGGTCGATCACTGAAGATCAAGAATACTGGTGGTCTGGTTGAGGTAGGACTGTGTTACCCAACTGTTGTTACTGTTATTGTTAGAAGTCATGAATATTGAAAAGAGACATTTGTTTGATGATGTGGTGTTTGTGAATATTATGTTTAAAGGTTAGATGTGACATTTATTTAATTTGCTTGGCAATTTATTTAAGCTGAGATGGTTTCACCCCAGTTGAGAAATATGTGAATTACTTTTATTGCTTTGGCATGTTTTTACAATTTAGGCATGTTTAAACTCTTTGGGAAGTGCACTGACACTCTTCCTTCCAATAAAATTTGTTACAACTTTTTTTAATGTTGTAATATTAAGCCACCCATCCATACTCACTGCCATACTAGTTCAGTAAATGTGCACTTTTATCTTTAACTTATTTAGCAGGTATGGGATACTAATAATTAATCCGACACCTTTTAATCCTTTTTTGAGTGTTTTTTTTTTTATTTGATCATAATCTTGGTATAGGATTGTTTGCTGTAGGAGGAATTTGTAATCAGTGTGCTCTGTGAAAATGGCCACAATCAGTGGTTTATACGTGTGGTTCCACTTGCAATATACAAGCGAGTTACTGTAATGGATTGAGTATGCTGTGGTTTTGAAACTTGATGCAATTTGTCAGAGAAACATGGATGGATGGATGGGTGGATAAGTGGATGGATGGATGGATGAGTGAATGGATTGAGTATGTAGATAGATGGATAGGTTGATGAATGGATGAATGTATAGGTGAGTGGATGGATGAGTGAATGGATGAATGGATTGGGTATGTAGATGGATGGGTGAATGGATTGAGTATGTAGATAGATAGATGGATAGGTTGGTGAATGGATGAATGTATAGGTGAGTGAATGGATGAATGGATTGGGTATGTAGATGGATGGGTGAATGGATTGAGTATGTAGATAGATAGATGGATAGGTTGGTGAATGGATGAATGTATAGGTGAGTGAATGGATGAATGGATTGGGTATGTAGATAGATGGGTGAATGGATGAGTGAATGGATGAATTGATTGGGTATGTAGATAGATGGGTGGGTGAATGGATTGGGTATGTAAATGGGTGGATGAGTGAATGGGTGAATGAATGGATGGATTGGATGTATCGATGGATAGATGGGTGGATATATGTATAGGTGAATGTATGGGTGAATCAATGGGTGGGTGAAGGATGAGTGAATGGATGGGTTGGTGGGTTGATTGATAGATAGATAGATGTATAGGTGGGTAGATGAATATGTGGATGGGTGGATGGATGGGTGGATAGATGAATGGGTGGATGGATGGGTGGATAGGTGGGTGGATGGATGGGTGGATGAGTGAATGGATGGATGGATGAGTGAATGGATTGAGTATGTAGATAGATGGATAGGTTGATGAATGGATGAATGTATAGGTGAGTGGATGGATGAGTGAATGGATTGGGTATGTAGATGGATGGGTGAATGGATGAGTGAATGGATTGAGTATGTAGATAGATAGATGGATAGGTTGGTGAATGGATGAATGTATAGGTGAGTGAATGGATGAATGGATTGGGTATGTAGATGGATGGGTGAATGGATGAGTGAATGGATGAATTGATTGGGTATGTAGATAGATGGGTGGGTGAATGGATTGGGTATGTAAATGGGTGGATGAGTGAATGGGTGAATGAATGGATGGATTGGATGTATCGATGGATAGATGGGTGGATATATGTATAGGTGAATGTATGGGTGAATCAATGGGTGGGTGAAGGATGAGTGAATGGATGGGTTGGTGGGTCGATTGATAGATAGATAGATGTATAGGTGGGTAGATGAATATGTGGATGGGTGGATAGATGGATGGGTGGGTGGATGGGTGGATGGGTGGATGGGTGGATGGATGGATGGATGGATGGATGGATGGATGGATGGATGGATGGATGGATGGATGGATGGATGGATGGATATATGATACAGTAGATAGACGATAGATATATGTGCAAGAGATGTTGAGAATGTATCAAAGTGTGTTTCGTCCCTGCAGTTGGAGATGAATGATGAATATGAATGAAAGTATTGATTGTGGAGCTGATGAGGTTTCTCCTCTGATAGATGCAGCAGTGGTCTGCTGACACTGTGAGTTTTATGATGGATGTCCCCCACTCCCATTTAATCTCACATCTGTGCTGGGACCCTGCTGTAATTGAGAGTCTAATGCACAGCTCTGTCCGTCTGCCAGCTGCTGAAAGCACTACACATCACACATCTACACTTACATTCATTTATTCACCTCTTGTTTTGTATTTTGCAGGAGAAGGAGAAAGAGAAGAACAAGGAGCGTGATCGAGATGCCAAAGACAAGGAGAGGCGATCCTCAAACGGGCATCTCTTCACTGCCATAATGACAGTACCCTCAATGCTCTGCCACCAGTGCAACAAACCCATCAACACTAAAGATGCTTTCCTCTGCACCAGTAAGAGCGCATCCCTTATTATAGAGTATAGAACTCTTTTATACTCTCTATAATCTTCTTTACCATCCGATACTCGATTAACTACTATTCTTTTCTGTTTCATATTCTTCTCTCTTCTTCTCTTCTATATTCTTCTTTACGGTTTATTCTACAACTATTTTGCACTCTTTTCTTCTATGCACTTCTTTATTCTTCTATTGTACTATACATTCTACTCATCTACAGTACATCTACTTTTTTTCAATTGTATACTTTTATACCCTACTGTTCTATAATTCTATTCCTATCTTTTCTACACTCCATATTTTACTCTTATCCTCTTTACCTTTTCTATTCTACATTGTTACACATTCTTTACTCTTTATTCTGTTACACTCTATTCTTTACTATTCTGTACTTCATTACTCTATTCTACACTCTATTTTGCTCTATACTTATTTTTTTTACTAGTTTGTACTCTTTTTCTGTTCTACATTCTGTACTCTATTCCATTATATGCTGTGCTCTGCTCTGTACACCTATACTTTAAAACTTTATTCTAAACATCATACGAACAATAATATTCATATTGTCATCACTCCTGACATAACACTCCTGTACAAAAAGGAAACGGCATGTACTGTGATATGAAAATAATAAGCGTAATACAGATGCAGGGTATTTGTTTGATTCAAATGTATTTGGATCGATATCAGTTGTGTTTTATATTAAATTAAATGTGTGCACAAACAAAACATTGGTAAAATACTGCTCCATTCTACTCTATGCACTCGTTCCGCTCTTTTGTTTTGCCATAGTCTTTTTTAGGCACTTCCTTCTTTACTGTCATTTGCAGTGCAGCCGTGTGCTTCAGAATTTAATTTACCGCTGTGAAAGAGTTTTTTGCAGAAGCTTGCATCGTAGGAGATTCACACAGGAAGTGTCTTAAATAAATTGAATCCATAGAGAAATTGCCTACGGATTGTCTCTAGAAATAACATAGCCATTTTAATTAGACAGTCAGCCTTTGTGATCTTATTTGTGATTTTAATCCACAGGTTTCTAGAGACACTGTTGTGTATAATATGTGTGGAGAATTTGGGTTGATGTGCATCTCAGAATGTGTACAGTATTAAAGAAATGAAGGGAAAAATATGGGGTAAGAATCATGGCTATCTGCCCAGTCAGGCATTACACAACGTTGCATCACTCTGTCGCTCCACCCGCACACAGCTGGCGAGGTTCAGCGCTGCACTGAGACGAGTCAGCGCACTGGAACATCCTGTCAGCGCGCCGCTAACACCATACTGTAGAACTCTGTTTATTGTTCTCAGAGGATGTGCTGGCAGATTCATTACAGTTTCCTCTCATTACAGTTTCCTCCAGACACTTTTTTTTTTGTGGGTTTTTATTTATATATATATAAATAAATATGGAAAATATATATATATATATATATATATATATATATATATATATATATATATATATATATATATATATATATATATATATATATATATATATATATATATATATATATATATATATATATATATATATATATATATATATATAAATGTATATATATATATATATATATATATATATATATATATATATATATATATATATATATATATATATATATATATATATATATATATATATATATATATATATATATATATATATATATATATATATATATATATATATATATATATATATATATATATATATATATATATATATATACAAATATATATATATATATAAAATATATATATACCACACCCTTAAATGCATTGAAGCAACTGCCATGTGATTGGTTGATTAGATAATTGCATTAATGAGAAATTGAACCGGTGTTCCTAATAATCCTTTAGGTGAGTGTGTGTGTGTGTGTATGTATATATGTATGTATGTATATGTATGTGTGTGTTATACATAACATATACTATATAAATGTAACAAGAATTTAAAAAAAGTTTTTTATGATCAGTGACATCATTTAAATTATTAAATATTTTAAATTCACAATTATGTTACTGTGGGTTGTTAAACATATCCATTGTAATCCAGTTGTCAAATATTTTATGTGTAGCTTATCTTACCACACACACACTCTTTCACTATAAAAACTAAAAATGCTGCGCTGGAATTCAGTCATCATCAGTAAACATTAAGCCCCTCATCCTTTGATCTGATTGGCCATCATTTTGACATTGACAAGCGCTGTTAGACCACTGAGGCAGACCAGTCTAAAAATGTAAATTTTTAAACTCTTTGCCAATCCAACAAATGAAGCGGTGCATAATGGAGAGCAGCATTAAAAAATATCTAATAATGAGGGGGACAGTTTGGCCATTTCAAATTATTGGGGGGGCTTGACTCCCTCAATGTCTATGGTGGTTACTGCCCTGATGAAATGCACTTTACATTTGAAATTAAAATGTTTAAATTGTACATTTTAGATATGTACAAAACTGCATATTTTTTAAATATTGGTTGCCTGAAAATAAATTACTTTTCTGATGATGTCATCAAGGCCATGTGGGCGGGTAAAAAAATATATTATTAATGTCATAGCATGACTTTTACTGGAAAATTTGGAAAAGTGAAGTCCAACCCTTCATTACTTCCAACTCAATACTCCATTTTATCATTCAAAGTTTAGTAAAACTGTAATATTTTGAAATGTTATTAAAATTCAAAATAGCTGTTTTCTATTTTAATGCATTTTAAAATGTAATTTCCATTACTACAGTGTCACATGATCCTTCAGAAAATGTTCTAATATGCCGATTTGATGAATATGATTATTAAACATTTCTTATTGTTATCAGTGTTGACAACAATGGTGCTGCTTAATATTGTTTAATTTTTTAGGAGAAAGTTTAAAAACGGCATGTATTTGAAACGTGTAGCAGTGAAAATTTCTTTACCGTCACTTTTGATCTGTTTTATCATCTTTGCTCAATAAAATTATTCATTTTAACGCTTGAAAAAAATCTTACTGACTCCACACTAGTGTATGTTTGTTGTCTTATAAAATCACTTTCCGTGACTTTGTGAGGTTTGCTGTCGTGTAGGAGTGGGGAAAGTTGTGAGCTTGCAGGAAAATGATCATAATCTCTACGCCCTCGGACATGTGACAGTTCTAGCAGCCCTTGATGCCATCGTGCACACAATCTTGTTTGTGGTTTTGTTTTTTTAAAGCTTGTCAATCTCTTTTGGGTGTGTCTAACTTTGCTGTAGTTTTGTGGTCATGAGGTGCAAAGTGCACTGACAGAGAAAGGCAAAATAATATGTGCAGGTATGTTTAGACTGAGAATTAGCAACATTTAAAGTTAGCGTTTTTGTTTAGCATTACATTGATGGTAAATGTGCATAATATCAAATCGGTTATACATTTGAAATAACCAATCGCTTATGGCAAATGTTTTATATATCGTGTCTGAATTTTAATTCAAATTAGCTTCTGAAATTCAGAGAAAATTATTATTTCATAGAGAAAATTAGTATAAACAATGACTCAACCCTGAAGTGTTTGTGGCTAAATTTGTGGTAGACTTCAGCTTTTCGGCAGAGGTGGAGACCTCTCTCTCCTACACGAAGGGGGAAGCAGGAAATGGCACAGTCTTAGTATACCACCACTTTTCTTCCAGATGTCTCCTCCGTTTACTGCTACTGTTCAGCTCATTCTATCTGCTTTTGAATGAGATCAAGTGCTGTGAATTCAGTACTGACCGTATGGTTTGTGTGTTTGTTTTCAGATTGCAATGCACATGTCCACAAAGCTTGCAGAGAAAGTCTCCCTGTTTGTGCCAAGGTCAAAATGAAGGTAATTCATTGACTTTTATCTTGGTTCTCATATGACTGTCATAAACAGGACTATTGCGTTTCATAAATGTCCTTGTTATATTCAAATTACTGTCGTTCTATGATCAAAACTGTTGGAATAATACGATTAAAGAGAATGTTTACCCAAAAATAAAGATTATGTCAGTATTTACTTGTGCTTTCCAAACCCGTATGCTGTTATTCACAAAATTATGACATGAATGTGATTACAGAACTTTTTTGGAGTCCTGTTTCTTTATAAAAAATATATATTTGTATGAAAATGTTTCTTTCAGCAGCAAAAACAGCAGCAGACCGTTACAGATTCTGCCTCGATGCCTGGTGTCACGCTTCGAAGTAAAAGTAAATTCCTCACACAATCATGCATTTCTTCTTTATTTGTATCTTCTGATAAATCTGACCAGTTGTTGTTGTTGATCTGTTTAGCCCTCCCGGCACGGGAACGTCCATGGTCCGCCATTTCTGTTCCCGATGACCAACCCGCTCCTCTCGCCCCTCCTCGGAAAAGCCCCAGTAGTATCATGTCTTTCAACAGCAACCCTCTGTCCAAGAGCATGTCCATTAATAACATTGCAGGGTCAGTGCCGTTGCTAACTGAAAACGTACAGATGTTTTTAGATGTAATATTGAAATTACTCTTAAAATCATGTTTATTCTTGGATTATCTACAGGACTGCATCCATATTAGTTTATGCTTTACCATTGGATTTAATTCGTCATTATTAAACCATTAAGAATTGTGTTGTCAATATTTTGATTGTATAGTCATGGTTTTATAAAATCAGTAAGGCATTAAAACATGCATTATACAATATATCTTCTGCTCTTTGCACATTCAGACAAATGGAAGACCCTCCTCTAAAGGCTCATAAGTTTCTTTCCCAGTCTACCGACTCCCTTCACAAGACCAGTAAAGTCACCGAATCCACAGAATCTCTTACCGATGAGGGTAAGTCTCTTCATCCTGTACTGGAATCGGTGCCAACATTACCAAAGGGTAGTCATGTCTTGAAGTTCTGAACTTTTTTAATATTCATAATACATGTGTACGGCAGGTACAGAGATGATGGACAGTCAATTGATGGGAGAATTTGAAGCCGATGCCAAAGAGCTGGAGGCAGATTCTTGGAGCTTTACTGTAGACAAGAAATTCCTGAAACAGCTTAAAAAGGATGTTATCAAGAGGCAAGATGTCATCTATGGTAAGAATAACAGCAGATCCTTTCAAGAAGCTTCTGCTTTCACTTTCAAATTTTGTGAGAAACTGTTAAATGAGGTCATTAACACACTTGTAAGGTCATATGGTAAAATTTCTTCCTCCTCTCATTATCAGAGCTCATCCAGACGGAAATGCACCATGTGAGGACCTTGAAGATCATGGCTGATGTTTACAGTAAAGGGCTACTGAGAGAGGTTCAACTGGAAGTCCAGACTGTAGAGAAGATGCTCCCCATGTTAGACGAAGTTCTGGACTTGCACACACAGTTCTTCTCGCACCTGCTCGAAAGGAAGAAAGAGTCAGGGAGCCAGGAAGAGGGCGGCATTGTTATCCAAAAGATTGGCGACGTGCTGGTCTCTCAGGTAACATCAGGCTCAAACCTGTGGTGGAGCATCTGTTGAAGTTGAGAATGCGTTGATTTGTAATGTCTGGAGCATTTAGTATAAGCAACTATTTTTCCACTCTTTATTCCTCCCTAGTTCTCAGGTTCCAGTGCCGACAGAATGAAGAAAGTCTATGGGAAGTATTGCAGCAGACACAATGAAGCTGTGAACTTCTACAAGGAGCTTCTCACCAAAGACAAACGTTTTCAAGCTTTCATCAAGGTAGCATCTGAAATTATTTTGCCTATACAAATTTCTCATACTCAGAAATGTTAGTTTGTAAAAGTAGCCAAAAGCGTTTATTCTTTCACTTCTTTTGTTTCTTTCTCAAGACACTAAAATGGAACCGCTCCCATGTTTCACATCTGTTTCTGTTTTCCAGAAAAAGATGAGCAGCCCTGTTGTCCGACGGCTAAGCATTCCTGAGTGTATATTGTTAGTCACACAAAGAATCACAAAGTATCCTGTGTTACTACAGAGAATATTGCAGCACACGAAAGGTACAACTAGTTACTGTAGTAGTAAGGCTATTTTTAATACCCTTATTTGTGGTGCTTCTGGTAATATTTATGTTTCATGACAGAAAATGAGGAGGACCATGAAGATGTAAGCCAAAGTCTGAGATTGGTAAAAGAGGTGATTGCTGCTGTGGACAATAAAGTGAATGAACATGAAAAGAAAAAGAGGCTAAAGGAAGTGTACATCCGGACGGACAGCAAGTCTATCATGAGGATGAAAAGTGGGCAGATGTTTGCCAGAGAGGATCTGTTACGTGGGCAAAAGTTAATTCACGACGGGCCACTACAGCTCAAGAACACAGCCGGCAGGCTCAAGGGTAAGAACCAGTGCAATGGGTTTGTTGGCTAACGGATATATCAGCAGAAGTTAAAAACCACTCAGAACACCACAACCACATAGCAACATCCTGCCAACCACCTACAACACCCTAGCAACTACATAACAGCAACAACATGATAAAACCCACTCAGATCACCTTAGCAACACCCTGGCAGCCACCTACAACACCCTAGCAACTACATAACAGCAACAACATTATAAAACCCACTCAGATCACCTTAGCAACACCTGGCAGCCACCTACAACACCCTAGCAACTACATAACAGCAACAACATGATAAAACCCACTCAGATCACCTTAGCAACACCCTGTCAGCCACCTACAACACCCTAGCAACTACATAACAGCAACATGATAAAACCCAATCAGAACACCTTAGCAACACCCTGGCAACCCTCACAACACCCTAGCAACTACATAACAGCAACAACATGATAAAAAACAATCACAACACCTTAGCAACACCCTGGCAAACACCTACAACACCCTAGCAACTACATAACAGCAACAACATGATAAAACCCACTCAGATCACCTTAGCAACACCCTGGCAGCCACCTACAACACCCTAGCAACTACATAACAGCAACATGATAAAACTCAATCAGAACACCTTAGCAACATCCTGGCAACCCCCTACAACACCCTAGCAACTACATAACAGCAACAACATGATAAAAAACAATCACAACACCTTAGTAACACCCTGGCAACCCCCTACAACACCCTAGCAATTATGTAAAAACAGCAACATGTTAAAAACCACATGGCAACACCCTGGTAACAACCCACAACACTTTAGCAGAACTAAAACAAGCTATACACCTTAGCATATGAATAACAACCACCTGACAACCACCTTCAAGACTTTAGCAGGCACGTAACAGTAACAACATAATAAATAAAATAAAAAACACTCGGAACACCTTAGCAACTGCCTAGCAATGCCCTAGAAACAAATCACAATACCCTGCCAACCATGTAACAACAGCAACATGCTAAAAACTTCCCATACACTTTCGCAACCATATAACACCCTAGAAATTATCCACCACATTTTAGCAACAGCAGAACAGAAATGAGCTAAAAAACATTCAGAACACTAGCATCTGCATAACAACACCCTGGAAACCACCCACAACAGCCTACATTTGTGGTGCCGAGTTCTGCATTCACATTTTATTCAGGTAATGTAAAAATCTAGTATACAGTACATGGATAAACAACCTTGACATTTCACTGACAGAGCGCAGTCATGTCTATCACCACAGAAACATACACCCACACTAACACAAACATGGCCTGTTTTTTAATCTGATGTGTTCTTCTCCAGATGTCCAGGCTCTGCTGTTGAGGGATGTGATTGTGTTCCTGCAGGAGAAAGATCAGAAGTACATATTCGCCTCTTTGGTATGTTTATCTTTATTCTTCTGCTTGTGACTCCCAGAACAGTGTTCATCAATAATATGTTTACTTTACACGTTTGCTGTTTGGATGCTGATCCAAACAATGTAGTGTAATGTCTCTGCTGCTCTGTCAGTCCTGGTTTTAATTGGAACATTGGCATATCAAGGTCTTTGGCACTTTCTTATTATGGCCTATGACCTCGCTCTATGATTTTCTACCCTCCTCTCATCTTCTTGTTCTCCACTCTCAGGACCAGCGCTCCACCGTCATCTCTCTGCAGAAACTCATCTTGAGGGAAGTAGCCAATGAGGAGAAAGGTCTGTTCCTGATCACGGCCGGCATTGAGAAACCTGAGATGGTTGAGGTGTATGCAAGCTCCAAAGAGGAGAGGAACACGTGGATGCACCTCATTCAGGAGGCCATGCAGTCAACGTGAGTCTTTGAATCTGTTTCTCATTTTATTTATATATACACTCACCGGTCAGAAGTTTGGAAACCATTACTATTTTTCAATGTTTTTGAAAGAAGTCTCTTATGCTCATCAAGCCTGTATTTATTTGATCAAAAATACAGAAAAAACTGTAATGTTGTGAAATAATATTACAATATAAAATAATGGTTTACTATTTAAATATACTTTTAAATATAATTTATTCCTGTGATGCAAAGCTGAATTTTCAGCATCAGTCTTCAGTGCCACGTGATCCTTTAGAAATCATTCTAATATTCTGATTTGTCAATGTTGGAAATGGTTGTTCTGCTTAATATTTTTTTATAACCTGTGATTACTTTTTTCAATATTCTTTGAATAAAAAAAGGGGAAAAAAAGAACAGCATTTATTTGAAATATAAATCTTTTGTAACAATATACACTACCGTTCAAAAGTTTAGGGTCAGTTATTTTTATTATTTTTTTAAAGAAATTAATACTTTTATAGGATGTTTTAAATTGATAAAAGTGATAGTAATGATTTATATTGTTAGAAAATATTTCAGTTTTGAATAAATGCTGTTCTTTTTAACTTTTTATTCATTAAAAGAATCCTGATAAAGTATCACAGTTTCCCAAAAAATCAGAATTCCAACATTGATAATAACTGAGCATCAAATGAACATATTAGAATGATTTCTGAAGGATCATGTGACACTGAAGACTGGAGTAATGGCTGATGAAATTTCAGCTTCGTCACAGAAATAAATAGTATTTTAAAGTATATTAAGAAAGAGAACCATTATTTTAAATTGTAATAATATTTCACAATAAAAAAAAAATCTGTATTTTTTTATAAGAGACTTCTTTCAAAAACATTAATGTTTCCAAACTTTTGACTTTTGCTGTATAGATAAAAACCGAACTTGGTTTTACTAGTTTTTATTAGATCTATAAAAATGGATATTAATATTAGATATTTAATTGTATTTAATTTAATTCCCCTATACTTACTTTTTAACCTTTGCTATTATCAAACGCTGTAATCTTTAACTTTTTAATATGCATAAACATTATCATTATAATGTTGTAATACACTGTTTTTGGGGTTTTAGGTTTAATCGATAAGGATAAAATAATGTCAATAATAGATATAATAAAGTAAAAATAATTGTCTGCTTAACATCAAATAATTGTGACAAAAGACACGTTAAACTTCACAATTTGTGAGAGCTGGTAGTCTTTCTTTACAGACTCTCGATTTCCTCCAGGGAGAGAGATGATGATGAAGGCGTGCCTAGTGAAAACGAAGAGGACAGGAGACTTCAGGAAATCAAAGTCAAGGAGTTGAGAGGTACAGAGTTTCTTATTCCTTTCATTCTCTGTGTAGATATGGTTTGTTTGAAAAAGTTTAGGAACATTAAAAAATGCCCTGATATTTCCAGATTTTTCCAGAAATCTTAATGAATATTACTTTTAAGGAGAGGCCACAGAAATTAAAGTATTAAATTAATGGAACTTTCTAATGAATACAATATTTCATTGTATAATTTTTCATTGGCTAGAAACTGCTCTTTATTAGTGCAGCCTGTTTACATTTTTTTCGTCTTTTTAATTGTGATGAATAGATGAAGTGAATCTTGCCCATCATAAAATGAACATATGTCTTTACAGATCAGCTGCACAAGAGGGATGAGCAAATCTTGACTTTACTAGAAGAGAAAGTGAAGTTGTTCAGAGACATGTGTGACTCTGCCGTACCCGACGAGACCGGCCTCCGCAACAGAATGCTCTTCAGGGCCACGCCCGATGACATCACCAAAGGGGAACCAATCATGAAGGAGGCTCTGAAGGAAGGTGAGACGACTAGCAGTTATATAATGCTTATTATATAAGTAGGAAAAACACTGTGGTCGTCTTACAAACATATGGCAGCTAGTAAACTCGGATACATGGGGAATATGTTTTTATAAATATTGCAATCTTAGAGGGTGAAATGTAGAACATAATTTTGTTTTATTATGACTCAGTGAACTCGAGGGTGTTAGCAACATGTTGCATCAGATCATAGTACAGCCCGCACATATGTTCCCTGGCCAGTTACACAAGCTTTCTTAAAAATCACATTAAATTTGTGAGCGTCTCTGTCTCTGGAAAACTTAAGTACTGGCTGTGCTTGTAGCAGGTACCAGTTATTGGAATAATGAAAATAATAAAACGCAATACATACTTGCAAAAATGATTTATATACTGCTCAAAAAGCATAATTTTTTTTCAACTTTAAAATACAAATAAATAAAATATGAAAATAATAAAACACAATAAAGGATTGCAAACATGATGGTTTATTATTTACAGCCCAAATAATGTTTTTTACAATGATAAAATACAGATGAATGCAGCACACTTGTAGTGATTGAGAAAACTGAGTGTGAGGAAAATCACTATAAATGTAGAAAATTGTTTCTCAGTGTTATTTTAGTCAATGTCCAAAGAACGTTTAACAAAGCCATTTATAGGTTTATTTCCCAAAATATTACAAATCTCTATGGCTCTGTGGCGCTTTCAAAACATTGCTGTTTGTTTGCACATTCCGACCAGCCTGGCATAGCAACAGCGGTGCAGCCAATGGTGTGAGTTTGGGGCGGGGCTTTGTGCTGAGCTGTAGCAGTTTGGGGAGTGATTGGGGAAACTTGTTGGAAAATAAAATTGATATTAGTTACACACAAATTAAAGCCCGTTCACAACAAGAACTATAACTGTAAAGATAACAGTATTAGCGTCCACACCAGCATCGTTGTTTATTCTAAGCGTGTGCTTGTCTGTCATGTTTAAATGCTCAAGCTCATTACAGCAGGATTGATTCTGATTGACTGTCAATGTTCTTATCGTTCATCAGCTGGATAAAATCGTTCTGAAAGTAATTTCTAACATTATCGTTTCTCTGTGCCATTGTTGCTGTGGTGTGAACTCTGCTATTCTTTAATATTGAGAAAAATTTTTAGAATCTTTATCGGTATCTTTACAGTTAGGGCTTCTTAATACCTGGTCACTTAATGCGTTTTTGCTGATCGGATAGCTATCAGATTTGCTACTCCGCATCAGCACTGGTATGATAATTTAGGCTCACTATTTTTAATGAAGATTACAGTGTTTTGAGCTCCAGGATGCAACGCCAAACTTTGTTTCATTTACGTCAGTTTGATTGTCGGCTTGCATACTCATCTGCAACAGGCCATATCTGTGGTGAATGTGATGCGTGTTGCAGTAGCGCTGTCCTGTTTTGCATATGTGGTTACATTTTGTCCAGTTTCATTTGGAATGCGTCTCAACCGCCTTTTGAAGTGGTTTGAGTGATCGGAAAGTGTTTCAGAGTGTATTTACACCTTGTCTTTTCCCGATCATATAGCTATCCGATCAGAGCAAATGCGTGACCATGTGTATCCATTGAAAGTGCCTTACTGCATTCTGATCATACTGAGGGACAAATTATTTTCAGTGGTAATTGACATTATACTATTAACTTGTACTGAACCCGGAACGTTCCTTTGAACAAACAAACAAAGCAACATTGAAAACTGAATAAATGATGTTCCTGAACTGCATTTGAGAGTGCACTGAGCGAGAAATATCTTCAGATTGCTGAGAAGACACATTGGCTTTGAATGTGGGAGTGATAGATAGTGCTTGTTTCAGTTCATACTGCAAGTAGGAGTATTCATTAAAAGAACGTAGACATTGGTGGAATCGATATGTAATGCTGGTCTGATTCTGCAGGGCAGGAACGGATAATGGATTCCTTTAATGTTGCAGGTCAAGAACTGGAAAGAGTATTGATTACTGTCTCCTCTCAGCTTATCTTGAGCTGTGGGTGTGTGTTTGATTTTTCTAGAAGCATCAGGTTTTTCACAAAACCCTAAAATCTTTAATTCTGTTAATTTCTGCAGTTGAGACGTTACAGGTTCTGGTAAACGACAGTCTAGGAGGGGCGGTGCAGGATGGCGTATGTGCAGCGGGGCCCGTGACTTTGCCACGACGGGCGGAAACCTTTGGAGGCTTTGATAGTCACCAGATGAACATCTCAAAGAGTAAAGGTGGGTGTGTTTTCCACGTGTGTGTAAATGTGGGAGTGTATGTGGGAGTGATGTGAGAGCTTTTTGGGATGTGAGTGGGTGTTTGTTTCAGAAAGAGACTGATTGTCTGTGTGTATGATCTCCTGCAGATGGAGACAGAGAGGAGATGGAAGACTCCGCAGAGCTCCGCAGGACTGAGTCAGACAGCGTTCTAAAGAAGGTACAAACAGGGTCAAGCCAGGCTACTATTAGAAATTGTGTGTGTATACGAAAGATTATGATGGGGAAAAGATATGTTATATGATTTATATATAATAGATATTTTTTAATTAATTAAAATATTCTTAAATATGCTCTAAATATATTATAGGAGATTGTAATGTATAATATTAATCAAATAAAATTTTATATATATATTAATATATTAGCTTTCCTGTAGCTCAAACAATAAGAGCGTGGCGCTAACAACGCCAAGGTCATGGGTTCGATTCCCAGGAAAGCAAGAACTGACAATATGTAAAAATGTGTACCATGAATACAATGTAAGTAGCTTTGGATACAAGCATCTGCCAAATGCATAAATGTAAAAAAAAAAAAATATATATATATATATATACATACACGTGTGTGTGTATATAATATTTGATAAATGACATGTTAAGATGTCCAATGACTGAGAAATATTTAATATTCCACATTATTTCTAGACCACTAAACAAACAAATTAATAATGCAGATTAATTTAAAATGTCAAATGAATTAAACATTTTTGGACAATGTTAAATAGAATAAATGTAATTGTTAATATATATAAATGATGATAAATACAATTTTATATAATAAATGCATGTTTTATAAGTACATTGTTTAAAAGCTCTTCTTCACTCTTATTTCAAGTGCTGTTCTAAGATCCCCATTAACAACCTGATTCATGTTTAGTCATCAGTGCCTCACCATATGCCTAAGCCATTAAGTGCTGAGCATCAGAATATATGTTCATTACCTGAAATGAACTGCAGGTTTACACACACACTCATCGTAGAACATAACTATATAATAACTGGATAATGAGGACACATGAAGACTGTCATCTGCCCTCCAACAGCAGATTAATGTGACCCGTCATCACAGCGTCTTATTTCCAGCGGGGGCCTGCAGGGAAGAGCACGTGGATTGCTGATTATTAATTTATGTACTGTACCCTCTTACCAGTACATTGACCCTGTGACCTCCTCTCTCTTCCACAGGCAAGCAACACCAACCCCCTGCTCCTTCTCAAGAGGAACAACGAGGTAAGTGTTTCTGTTTAAAAACGGCTCAGGGCAAATTGTATACAATTATTAAATAATATAATATATTTAAATATCTAAATGATATCTGAAAAAATACAGGAAAGAAAAAGTAGACTAGCTGTCTGCATCCCAGTTTAAATAGATGTGGCCGCTTTCGTTCTCTCAATCCTTTTATCCTCCCACAGCAGGTTCTTCAAAGCGTCGCTCATCTTCATGACCTGCTGAACACATTACAGGTGAGTCATTCTCTTTTTTGTCTTATTTCTCGCTCTCTGCTCTGTTCAGGCCAGCAGCTCTCATCCCCAGCATGACAGAAGGCGCATGAAAAGAAATGAAATTTACAAATGCAGGGGTTTATTTTGCAGGCTTGTAATCAAGCAGAGTGCATTATTATGTATTAAGATGCACTCTGATAGATTTGACCCAATGGTGACCTTAAGTGGGTGATTATCAGCCTTTTCCTGGGACAGGTGCTCGGTGGCCACCAGAAATGGGGCCCGTCTCATCTCAATTTGGGTTTTGCACCTTAAAGGAACACTCCACTTTTTTTGAAAATAGGCTAATTTTCCAACTCCCCTGGAGTTAAATGACCAAAGAGTTTTAAAACTTGACTCTTCTGTAGTTACATCGTATACTAAGACCAACGGAAAATAGGCTAACTTCCATCAACATGACCAACGTGGCAACCTGCTTGCACAGAGACCGTGCTGGGGACTATTTTCAGACGCTGCGTGATATCATTGCGCCGCTGCACCAATGGTACGGCAGCAAAGTTCCTGGATTATTACGCAGGAATGAGAGTGTCATTCCTAGCCATATCAGTCTAAAAAAAATCAGCTTTTCATTTTCCGTCGGTCTTAGTATACGACGTAGCTACAGAAGAGTCAAGTTTTAAATAGGAAAAATATTGAAAGATATTTTTGAGCGAAATGCTAACGGTCTAATCAGATTCAATGATGTATGCTAAAAGTGCTACCACCAGAACTGGAGATCGGCTGAATGGATTCGAAAACGGTAAAACTCAACTTTCTCACTCTAAGGGAGTTGGAAAATTAGACTATTTTCAATAAAAGTGGAGTGTTCCTTTAAAGGGATAGTTCACCCAAAGATGCCATCCTAGGTGTATATGACATTCTTCTTTCAGACGAATACAATCCTTTTATATTACCTTTATAATGGATGGATGCACTTTTTCTGGACTTCAAATTTTGGGCTGCCATTATAAAGCTTGGAAGAGCCAGGACATTTTTTAATATAACTCTGATTGTATTCGTCTGAAAGAAGAATCTCATATACACCTAGGATGGCTTGAGGGGGAGTAAATCATGGGCTAATTTTCACTCTTTCCAGGTTAGAGTTTTACCTCTTTCCTACTTGCAAGCAAATTAAAACTCCTTGCTTTTCTCTCCTCCAACAAAGGCTGTTGTCGTCCAGCAAGACACCTTCATCGAGGACCAACGGCACGCCCTAAACGAACGCCCCCAGCCCTCTTCACGTCACCCATCCGTCTCCTCCTCCACCTCCTCCTCTTCCTCCTCCTCGTCAAGGCCCAGCTCGCTAATCGAGCAGGAGAAACAGCGGAGCCTGGAGAAGCAGCGGCAAGAAGTCGCCAGCCTTCAAAAGCAGCAGGCTGCCCACGCAGAAGAGAGGAAGCGCAGGGAAAAAGAGTGGGAAGCACGTGAGCGGGAACTGACCCAAAAGGAGTCGCAGCTGCAGATCCAAGAGGAAGAAGTGCAGAGGAGATGCAAAGAGCTGGATGAGGAGAAACAAGACCTCCAGAGTAAAAAAGAGGAGTATCAGAGAGACCTGGCACGGCTCAGAGACAGCCAGAAGAAACTGGAGAGGGAACGAGAGCAAGTGCAGAGAGAGGCAGAGCAGATCAGACAAACAGAGGTGAGGCTGGAGGTCAAGGAGAGTGATTTAAAGGGATAGTTCATGAAAATTATTTACTCACCCTCAGTGTTGTTCACAATATCCTGGCCACTCTTTTTCAATATACACTGCCGTTCAAAAGTTTGAGATTGGTCAAATTGGTTTTTGTTTTTAGAAGCCTCTAATGCACACCAAGGCTGCATTTATTTTATAAAAAATACAAAAAAAAAAATTATTCAAATGTAAAATAACTTTTCTGTTTGAATACATTTTAAAATGTAATTTATTCCTTTGATGACAAAGCTGAATTTCCAGCATCATTACTCCAGTCTTCAGTGTCACATGATCCTTCAGAAATCATTCTAATGTGAGGATTTGATGCTCAAGAAACATTTATGATTATTTATTTATGAAAGTCATTATTTGCTTAAACTCTGCCCTATAGCTTACTGTAGCATATTCATGAAAGTTTATGAAAGGCGTGATATCTGAATGATTCATATTCATATGTCAGTCAGATGTTTTTTAAGCTTCAAAGCTTCTGTCCCCAATCATTATATTTAATTATAAGGAACAGAGTGATTCGCACGGAAGAAAGTCACACTGGTTTGGAATGACACGAGGGTGGCGACTGTTTCAACTGATCATTTTCATCAGCGTTTCAGTTTTCTATAATCTGAATGGAAATATGTTGAAGATGCATTTGTAAGTCATTATTCTGTGATGGTACAGTACACTTGCACTATGTATCATTGATTAGTTGAGAAAAATCACTAATCTTTTCCATTCCACCCCAAAATTACATAACTGTTCTGTAATTATGTGAACAAAAGGCCTGCACATTCGATTATGTAATTGTACCATCTTGTTTTTAGCATGATCTTCATCTTAAATATAATTCCTTTTTCCTAAAACCTCAAAATGAGTTGAAACTTAATAGCAGCTGGAGTAACTTTTCTTCCTCTTTGGCTAAAAAGAGGTAGTGTTTCTTCCGTTTGTTCATGTTTAAACAATTTCTTTTAAATTTCTGCATCATCATCATCATCATTACCTGCAGGCGCTGAGGAAGAACCGGACCCCCTCCACCACGTCCGAGGACTCCTCAAAGTTCCAGAGCACTGGTTCATTGGACCGCGACCCCTCAGAGGTGGAGCTCTCCTCCTCCCCGTCTGCCAAAGACTTCCTGTCCCGCATGGACTCCAAACGCAAAGGGAAGAACCTCAATCCATTCTCCTCCAATTCAAGCCAGAAAGGCCAGAACAGCGAGGCGCAGAGCCAGATCCCCAGCCGCCTGCTACAGCTGGCCAAGTCCAAGGAGAAGAAGGACAAGAAAAAGAAGAAGGGAAAAGGGCAGCAGAGCCAGACTGCAGGTAGAGTTTCACACACTGCCTTAATAGTCAACATGAAATTAAAACATTCTCAATTAATGTCCCTGGTCTTACTGGCTATGTTCACACTGAATGTGGTTGTCACTTTCATATAATTACCACTACACCGTATAATTAATCGTTTTTTCCATAGCTTTGCTTGTTGCATGTCTCTCCTGTCTTCTCACATTTGAAAATTTCAATTCAGATCATTCATTTTGATCAAATATTTGGTTTATTTATTCTTTGTTTATATGAAGATTGTTTGGTTTATTTTATCTTTTGGTTCCTTTGGATTAATAAATATATTTTCTTTCTAGATATAGATCATTTATTTTGGAGATTATTTAAAATTTATTTAATAAAAAAATGTTGGTTTATCCTTTTAATATTTTTCATTTATTTTATGTGTGAATATTATTTAATGTAATTCATGTTATATAGATTTTTTTGTGTGTGAACTTTAATTTGATTTACATTTTATTGTATGAAGATTATTTTATATAATTTTTAGTGCTGTCAAATCGATTAATCACGATAATATAACAATATGTGTGTGTGTACTGTATAATTTTTATGTATATATAAATACACTCATTCATATTTAAGAAATATTTGCATGTGTATATACTGTATATATATTTATATTGCATATAAACATAAATATTTTATATATAATATATTTTTCTTATATATATATATATATATATATATATATATATATATATATATATATATATATATATATATATATATATATATATATATATATATATATATATATATATATATATATATATATATATATACATATATATATATATATATATATATATATATATATATATATGCATACATATATATATATACACACACATATATACATGATGCATGCACACACACATGTGTATATATGTGTGTACTGTGTATAATTATTATGTAAACACACTTTTATTTTGGATGCGATTGATCGATTTGACAGCACTAAAATGTTATATGGATTAAAAGAAATATGAAGGGAAGGGGTTGTTTGTATTTATTATTTTATATTTTAGTGCTGAGATCGCATTAAGCAATTTACTATTATTTATTTGACACAAAATCATGCATTAAGCAGGATAATGTACAATCAGTTACGTTTCACAATAATGACCGGCTGACTTCACTTGTGACTTTGCAAATATGACACATTACATAAGTTCAAAGTGTTGCAAATGCGATTTCATGTTGTCCAAAGTGACCTAGTTTTTGTCTCTCTGCAGACTCTCAGAGCACTGTGGTTCCAGGCACGACCCCGGACGGAGAGATCTTTTTCTGCTGATTCGGCCCCCTCTTCATCTTCCACTATCCCACAATGCCTCCATGCAGGGCTGCCGGTCTCTGGTCGTGGACTTGTAAACCAGAGTTAGAAGCACATACCTGTGGTCTTGATGGGCGTCAGGCTTGGACAGGAAGTTTAAACTGATCATTTCCTGTGACCTGATTTCCAGCAGCCAGCGTACTGCACAGTGCCTTCCATCCCTCACATACACCTATGAACACAAGCGAACAATACGTGTCGGATAAGGCACTTTTTTCCACACACGGACTTCCTGTGAGATTTAGCAAGTGGCATCACGCTGGAAGACAGCTGGCTTTCGAACGACTGTAAAGTCACCTTTTGAAAGCTCTCCGAAGGACATTTGACTAATGAAGATACTAATAATCAAAGTGAGTGAACTCAAATGCCAGTTTGCAATGCAGTGACTAAGTTTCTACATGTTTCCATCCTTCTTCTTTCACCCCGTCATGTTACCATGTGCCTCACTAATATATACTTTCAGTAGAGACAAACCGAAACAAGACTTGATTTAAATATTTAAAAAGGTTTTACTTCTTTTAAAAGGTCACAAAATGCCTTTTATGAATAAAAGGGATGCATATGAAAACGTGCAAAAGAGCATATTGCCGTAAAGAAATGCTGTTTTTGTTTTAATTTATTGGGTTTGTTAATCACGTTGTCATCCCTAAATGACTGAAGGAGAAGAATGAAAATGTGTTTCACTTAAAAGATGGTTTTGTTGTGACTCTGAAGGCTTCACAGACCCCACAGAATTTCTTTCTTCTTCTTGTAAACCTCAATGCAATTTTAATCCTTAGCACTTTATAAGCACGTCAAGTGGGGAAAAAAAATGGCTGGCTTTAAAATGAGACAATCGATCAGCTCCACTTAACTGGTAAACGGCCTCCTTTGTACCTGTGAGGTTTTATTTGATAATCTTTTACTGTACCATATGAATGTTATGTAAATTTGTTCAACCAAACACAAAGCTGGCTTTCAACGTAAGCTACCAAAAGAGCGGGTGTTTTCAACTGCAGTATTTTTTTTTAAATTTTTTTTACTATTATTAAACACAAATTGAAAGAGATGAGGGAATCAGCTTTACAGTACATAGGCTAACAAATGAAAGTTGTATTAGCCACAGTGCAGTTCAACGCTCAATTTCAAGCCAGAAATGTTGGATTTGACAGGCCAATGTGGTAAAAGTATGAATATACATTGTGTTTGTGTATTAAGCGCCTGGTTTGTACCCTCTAATCACTAGATTTTAGCCAGTCAAAAAGCCCTCGCCTGCTGGCCAGGCTAACCGTTCTGTTGAACACAAGAAAATATTGTGCAGATAAAAGTGTTAATTTAAGCTTTCTGCTCTGTTTTTAGTTTCTTTCCATTAAACTTCTACCTAACACGCCTCTCTAATGCATTAGAGTGATGAATGTCTCATGATTAATTTATCGATCGTTTCCTCATGACCTCTTGAGGTTTAATTCATATGTCCGAGAGACTTTTATGATCCGTCAGCATATTCCCACAAAGGAAAAGTTGCTGCTGACGCTGACATTCTCTGCATGCTGTTATGTTATGCTGCTAATCTGAGAATTGAAATGCCTTAACCAACAGAGGGCGCTGTGGCGATGTGTTCCTCCTCTGTCATTTCTTTGTCCCTCTTAAAGCATAACAAAGTTCAAACTCAAACGCATTTTATTAATATGCTGATCATATTCTTTAACTTGCCAAATCTTTCTTCAGGGAAACGTATAATTCAAGATGAATTATTACTAGCACATTGCCATCTACTCGGATGTGTTCTTGCTCATTTGATATAGGCTATGGCTGCACTAAAAGAAAACAAATTGTCACGTTAATACAAATCAAACTTGCGTCTGCTTCACGCAGTGGATCTTAAAGACGCTATTTTCATTTTTCACTAATTAAATTCGTTGTTTATCTGTCACAAAAATCAATAATTAAAAGACGTGATGTCAAAGAACACAGAAATAGGTCTAATGTTTTGGGGGAAGTTACACTGCTTTTGTCCTTCACACAGCCTCGATTTTACTGCAGAAAAGTTTAACACGGCGTCTACCCGCGTTAGGTCCGTGATACCGTCATTTCTTAGTCAGTTTTGTGTAAAAAAAAAAAAAATTACACATATTTTGTAAATATCTATAATGTAAAAAAAAAAAAAAAAAAAAAAAAAAAAAAAAAAAGGTAAAAGTATTAATTATGGATTTACTTTTTGTGCTTTGATTTTAAAGCTTTTTTATTAGCTTTATTTATCATTCTCTGTGTTGGAGACATGACAAATGTACATTTAAAAAACAAATCTTAATAAATAACTATTGTACTTCTACGTGTGCTTGTCTTTTTTATGCTCTGTTGAAAGTTCTCTGTGGGAATGAATATTAATATTACTATATATTAATATATGATTACAAACCCGATTCCAGTTGGGACACTGTACAAATTGTGAATAAAAAAAAGTAAATGCAATAATTTATAAATCTCATAAACTTATATTTTATTCACAATAGAATATAGATAACATATCAAATGTTGAAAGTGAGACATTTTGAAATGTCATGCCAAATATTGGCTCATTTTGATTTCATGAGAGCTACACATTCCAAAAAAGTTGGGACAGGTAGCAATAAGAGGCCGGAAAAGTTAAATGTACATATAAGGAACAGCTGGAGGACCAGTTTGCAACTTATTAGGTCAATTGGCAACATGATTGGGTATAAAAAGAGCCTCTCAGAGTGGCAGTGTCTCTCAGAAGTCAAGATGGGCAGAGGATCACCAATTCCCCCAATGCTGTGGCCAAAAATACTGGAGCAATATCAGAAAGGAGTTTCTCAGGGAAAAACTGCAAAGAGTTTGAAGTTATCATTATCTACAGTGCATAATATCATCCAAAGATTCAGAGAATCTGGAACAATCTCTGTGCGTAAGGGTCAAGGCCGGAAAACCATACTGGATGCCCGTGCTCTTCGGGCCCTAAGACGGCACTGCATCACATACAGGAATGCTACTGTAATGGAAATCACAACATGGGCTCAGGAATACTTCCAGAAAACATTGTCGGTGAACACAATCCACCGTGCCATTCGCCGTTGCCGGCTAAAACTCTATAGGTCAAAAAGAAGCCATATCTAAACATGATCCAGAAGCGCAGGCGTTTTCTCTGGGCCAAGGCTCATTTAAAATGGACTGTGGCAAAGTGGAAAACTGTTCTGTGGTCAGACCAATCAAAATTTGAAGTTCTTTTTGGAAAATTGGGACACCATGTCATCCGGACTAAAGAGGACAAGGACAACCCAAGTTGTTATCAGCGCTCAGTTCAGAAGCCTGCATCTCTGATGGTATGGGGTTGCATGAGTGCGTGTGGCATGGGCAGCTTACACATCTGGAAAGGCACCATCAATGCTGAAAGGTATATCCAAGTTCTAGAACAACATATGCTCCCATCCAGACTTCGTCTCTTTCAGGGAAGACCTTGCATCTTCCAACATGACAATGCCAGACCACATACTGCATCAATTACAACATCATGGCTGCGTAGAAGAAGGATCCGGGTACTGAAATGGCCAGCCTGCAGTCCAGATCTTTCACCCATAGAAAACATTTGGCGCATCATAAAGAGGAAGATGCCACAAAGAAGACCTAAGACAGTTGATCTATCTATCTATCTGTCTATCTGTCTATCTGTCTGTCTGTCTGTCTATCTGTCTATCTGTCTATCTGTCTGTCTGTCTGTCTGTCTGTCTGTCTGTTTGTTTGTTTGTTTGTTCATGCCTCACTGGACCACCTGTTGCATCTCTCCTGTCTGTCCAGCTCAAGGTTTCCCCGTGTCAGACACCAACATGAATGCATTTGTCCAGCTTTGAGTTCAGCAATTGCCTCCTAAATGTGTATTTTTCTCTCTCACGAGGTTGGCTGGATGAGTTTGAAGTGGGACCGTGGCATCTTTCCCCTTTGGACTCCAATGACTTTGCCTTTGTTCCTGTTGCCAAGCTACGCTGTTCTTTTGGCAAGCACAAAGGTAGGAAACGGTGCTTGAAGGTAATGCTAAGCTGAAAAGAACTAGTTCCTTGTCAGATTAAAGACTGGATGTTCATTTTTCTGCTTGTTTACAAGGTGATTTTATCCATCCTTGGAGGAATGTTCTCATCCTTATTCATATACAGTAACTCAAGTCCAAGTCTTGGTGGCTTATGCTAGTGATACACTCTTTTTTTGTTTTGTTTTGGGAGCTGCTCTTAAAGCAGTAAAGAAGCTCAAAACTGTGTCTCATTGGTCTCTTTTGCTTTTACCAGTTTGTCTCCTGCACTGTGACCTTTCTTAGTATTTATATACATCACCTCCCAGTAATGTAATGTTTTGTATTTGTGAATGAGCCCTCAGTATCTGTCATTGTTGTCCCATATTGTCTATCTGTTGATTGGGTTTTGCTTTTCCATCTCTCTTTCTCTCGCTTTACAAAGAGAACAAAGGATCCACATGCAACCTAGAGAAACCTGAGCCTTTGTTGTGCGCTGACAGTCCGTGTATAAATATCAGTTGTATGTCAGGGAGAACAATAGCTCTGTGCTGCTGGTGTTTTCTGATATGTGAGGGACTGTGGCCTTTTATACGCCTAGAAAAACAGCACGCGTGAAATTGATGTTTGGTTTGGTTTGCTTGGGATAAGGTTGGCTATCTGATTGTTTCCATTCAGGTGTGATATCCAATCACAATATAGTTTTTTATTTTATTTATTTATTTATTTTATATATATTTTTGTACAGTTCACATCACACGAATTCATACGAAATCCCCACCTCATAAAATAGTTTCCTGTGAGATTGAGTTGGTGATATCTCATTTTGTATTAGGGCAAGTTCTACTGACAGATGCTAGAATCTCCAGAGAGAGTTTAATAAAAAACGGTAGAAAAACGATAGGACATTTCATTAAGTCCACTGAAGACTGCCAGTCAATGAGCAAGGAAGTGTTGATATATGAGAATATGTTAGGACATTTCTGTAAATCTACTTAGTGACTATTAAAGCACTTGAGATGGTGGTTCTTGAGATCATGTAGAGGTTTAATGGTCTGACTCATCGTGGTCTGATCTTACTATTGGTGAAGTCCATGTCCATCCCTTTATGACCACCATGTACCCATTCTCTGATGGCTACTTCCAGCAGGATAATGCACCATGTCACAAAGCTCAAATCATTTCAAATTGGTTTCTTGAACATGACAATGAGTTCACTGTACTAAAATGGCCCCCACAGTCACCAGATCTCAACCCAATAGAGCATCTTTGGGATGTGGTGGAACGGGAGCTTCGTGCCCTGGATGTGCATCCCACAAATCTCCATCAACTGCAAGATGCTATCCTAACAATATGGGCCAACATTTCTAAAGAATGCTTTCAGCACCTTGTTGAATCAATGCCACGTAGAATTAAGGCAGTTCTGAAGGCGAAAGGGGGTCAAACACAGTATTAGTATGGTGTTCCTAATAATCCTTTAGGTGTGTGTGTGTGTGTGTGTGTGTGTGTGTGTGTGTGTGTGTGTGTGTGTGTGTGTGTGTGTGTATATATAGTCTTCTTTTTTATTGTAACTCATAAGTGTGTCAAATAACTACAATGAATGAATGCACACTGTTAAATGTAATCTTTAGCAAAAGAAAATTCTACTGTACATTATTATGTGATGATGGCCATTATTATGATGGTACATTATTATGTGATGTAACATTTTATAGCATTAATTTTAGTTTTTTTTTTTAGAAAAAGGGTGTTTACATAACAACAATTTACTAAAAACAGAACAGGCAATAACTTTGTTGAAACTATCCCCGTTCAAATGGATCCGCGAGAACAACTAAAAATGCTGCTGCCACTTTGTAAAGAAACACTACGTGCCTCTAGACTGAACACGTAAGACTCACAAATTCGCATTTTTGTAGTTTACACAGAAACGATGACGGTATTGTTTTCAAAACTTGAAGTTTGAAACACGTTTTTAAAAGTTTGCATTTTCAGGCCCCTAAAATGTCATTGTTGTGTAAATGAACGGCCAAAACTCATAACACATCTTGAGCATAAAAAGTCGTGTAAATGGCCCCAATATGGTATAATATTTTAACACTGACCATTTATCAATTATCACTCTAACCACTAGACACTTTGGCAGGATGAATTTTATATATAAAATACATATTTTTCAGTTGTAGTATTTTAAAAAGACATCTTAAATAATAAACTATGTGCAATGTAGTGTTGTCAAAAATATAGGTTTTTCAATGCATAGCGATACTGAAATATCTGAAATGCTTCCAAAACTCATTTTCTGCAGAATGCATTCACAATATCAGCTGCGCTCTCTCATCTCTCGCGAGTTGACACACAAACCCACCTCCCCTCACTCGTTTCATTTGCTCCGCAACAAACTGTGATGCACTGTGTATTCTGACACCTTTCTATCAGAACCAGCATTAACCTCTTGAGCAATTTGAGCTACAGGAGCTCGCCTGTTTGATTGGACCACACGGGTCAGCCTTCACTCCCCCACATGCATCAATGAACCTCGGCTGCCCATGACCCTGTCTCCGGTTCACCACTGTTCCTTCCTTGGAGCACTTCTGATAGAGACTGACCACTGCAGACCGGGAACACCCCACAAGAGCTGCAGTTTTGGAGATGCTCTGACCCAGTCGTCTAGCCATCACAATTTGGCTCTTGTCAAACTCACTCAAATCCTTACGCTTGCCCATTTTTCTGCTTCTAACACATCAACTTAAGAGAAAATGTTCACTTGCTGCCTAATATATTCCACCCACTAACAGGTGCCGTGATGAAGAGATAATCTGTGTTATTCACTTCACCGTCATAATGTTATGCCTGATCTGTGTATATATAGCCTAACTAGGCCTCACTTATTTGTGAAAAATTAAACAAAACATTTTTTTCTTAAGTAATTGTTTTTTTTTAATAATTATCTTATTAAATGAATATAAATGTATTAATCAGGTTTAAAATAGTGTTTTAATATACTGTGTCTTCTTAGCACCAATCAACCAACCCAAGACTGATGAGAGATTTATGGCTGTCCGATCGCTTTGTTTTACAATGAGAGTCGTAGCTGGACAGGCCTCATAAAACCACCGTCCCGTGCCGTCTCGTAAATCAACACGATCCTTCGCTCTCGGTTCCGTTTATCTTTCTCATGCTGCCCCGCGTGCCCGTCTATCTCTCCATCTGTAGTTGTGATATTGTGGTGCTCCATCACTGTCTGCGGTGCTGCAGTGAGGGAGGATGCGTCTCATTCGTCTGTTGCCCCTCCCCCGGCCAGCGGTCCTGATGAGACTGCGGTGTTTGGGCTTCATCATTCGGTTTCCTGCCGCCCCTTGGCTCTCATCAGCTGTAATCATATTTCACCTGCTACCTTAAATCAGGAAGCCTCTGCTGTGCCTCGCTGTCATGTTTTGTTGCAGTTCTTCACCCTATTCACAGTCATTGTTCTTGGAAGAGGACAGACAAGAACAAAGAAATCCATTATTCTTTTACACATTTGTCTTGCTTTTTCTAAATAAGGTCAATTACGAGTAATAGGACATTACATAATGTTTAACCAGCTGTTGTATGTAGGCCTACTGCATGTCTGTGGTGTTTGAGTGACAGAAAATTGACAGGAAGCTGAGGAAAAATTATAATTTATATTATATTAATTATATTTAGAACTGTCAAAATTAACGCGTTAACTAATGCAATAAATGTTTTCAGTTTCATACACCGGGAGTTTGATTGACAGGCGGTCTGGCCAATCATAATCCGCCATCCACCAACTCAGCCATTTCGTTAGTAATTTATGGTAATCAGTAGCCTGGATGCCAGCCGAACTTAGCCCTGCCCACAACATTTGAGGTCAGCAAGTTCAGTCTGGACTTGATCCGTTGTGGAGCAACTATGCTCGAACAGGAGCTGTTCGGACCAATCAGATTGTCAGGGCAGGCTTTATACGATGATGGACAGATGATCAACAGTAACGTAATCATCCACGTCACCAAAGAGAGCTTGGGTTGAATTTGTTTACCAAATGGAGAACTTGCTCGTATATGTATTCACCTTTAATATTTCTCTCAAAAATGATGATCGTGTTGGTAAGTACTCCGTGTATCCTTAGATTCTTTTTGCAACACCGGCAAAGATCGTTTACACTCATCTTCTTCTTCTTCTTCCAGCGTGTGTGCAGTTGAGTTCTGTTGACGACTATACGTTAATGTGTCGTTCATGAACGATTCGTTCTTTTTTAACTAATCTTTAATATGACTCGGGAACAACGAGTTGTCTCAGAGAGGTGAACTAATACTGATGACGGAACTAACGACTCGAACCCGAAGACAGGAGAGGTGTGACGTTACTAATCTTTCCAGGGAACAGACGTAATTAAGTGTGAAGTGACAAAAGAACGACTCTGATTCGGAGGTGAGATGAACTAACAGACTGCATAGCCTGAAGACCCAGCTAAGAAATTAATGAATCACTTCTTTCTTAAACTTTGGCCTTGGCTGCATTAGCTTATTTATTTTTTATTCCAAATGTGATCATTGTTTGCATAAGTACTAGATGTGTTGGGGAATTTAACATGATGTTTTTAATTATATTCTAATGAAATGAACAAAATTAGAATGGTCAAGATTCAAAGATCCGAGTCTGTGAAAGGATACGAACTTCCCAGTACTATTATGTGTCGCTCAACATACGTCACTTACTCCGTTGCTCTGGTTGGTTGTAGGTCTGTCCAATTGAGTGCAGACACAGATCACAGCCCAGTACAGCAGTATCAGACTCATTCTGACTAGAATCTGAGTATGATGACGTCAGGCTAGAGTAATCAGCAGATTAACGTCTGTGGACTTGATCTTAAAAAAACCGGTGTGTGCTGATGTCTTTCCGCGTTTGAAACAACATTCCTTATAATGTTCATTCATGTTTATTTGGTGCTATAAATTAACTAGAATGAAGGTTTTAAAAAGGCGAGATGCTGAAAATCTGTAAAATTGCAGCGACATTTCTTTTTCTGATAACGTGTTTACTAGCATGAGGGCGGGACAACCTGTCACTCACATGAAATCCACCAATAGCAAACCACAACCATCCAATCAATTCCCAATGGACAAAATCAAGTCGTGCCCTACATATTTTTCTAGTTCGAGAAGCCGTTTCACTAGGATATACATCATAATAGGAAAGAAAAGACTATCGCAACTTCCTTTTCATGCTGCCTTTACACCATTTAAATCTCACATTTACCATGTAAATGCTTTGCACAGCTTTGGAAAATTCCTTGATGACTTATTCTGTGGTGCTTCATATAACAAGATGTATTACTCTTTTCTATTTAAAGCTGACTGTGTACTTTGCAACACTCGTCAGAGCGACGAGCCATTTGACCCATCTAGACTGGCTTTCCCAGCACAGAGCCAGGAACTAGTGAGAATAAAGAGGTGAATTGATGAAAGACGAGAAACCTCTCTCTCCTCTAACAGGAAAGAAAGGTACTATACAACAATCTTCTCCCAGCCAGTGCCACAATAAGACCCAATGGTAAGACATGCAGTGGATGGGGCAGTATTGTTCACCGACCCCCTCTCTCTATTATGGCTGTCAGTTGCTCTCTTTTAATGTGCCTGTTTTGAGGGAGATTAGAGCTGGGTGATGTGGGGGTGTTTGGCTGGCTGTCCTGGGTTCTTTGAGGAGCTTCTGTGCGGTGATTGTATGCGCTGGGCTATTCCATTAGCGTCAGGATGATTGGGTCCTCGCTGGAACAGCCACACAGAGCTCGGCTCCTCTAGTCAGCAAGCAGGAAATTTCAATTGGACCGCCGGCCCCGTCACAAAGGATCAAACGGCGAGTCTGCTCTGCAGTTAATGCTGGGGAGGAATGCAGTGACCCAGTCTGAGACTAGAATGGAGGACTTCATCTGCATACCTCTAGTCTATGATGGTATGCAGGGTTATACAAGCCTTGAACGATTATAATTCTGATTAGTTTGTGTATATTTCTTTTGCTTGTATATTAAAAATCTCTCTTTGCTGTAATGCTGTAGAGTGAGTCAAACCAGTAACTCATATTTGTGAACTATTACACATCTCTTATGTCTGTGTGCCGAATATTCGCTGAGCTTCAGTTAATTTTTGTGACACGTTTCAGAAAGACGTTCACAGAGACTGAGACGGCAGGAAGCACACCCTGTTAATTTTCGTTTTGTTGTTATTGTGAGTGTACGCAAATAAAAGTAGACCCTTTACAGTTTCTAATGCTGTATTACTCGATGACAGAGTATTTTAAGTTCTTGCAAAAATGCAAGTAATCGCACCGGCGCCTCAGCCGACACCAGAGGGTTAATAGAACCGATTTCTGGAAGTGGGCTACTCAAATTGCACTGTACAGTATGTTTTTGATTAGCTAAAATAATTTGGCTTGTATGAGACATTAGTTCAAAAATTTTTTTTTTTTTTTTTTACCATTTTTTTAGTTAAAACACTGTTAATTAGTTTGATTCAAGATTCAAGAGTTTTATTTGTCACATACACAATTATATACAGAATATACAACCGGCAGTGAAATGTAAACAGGTCCACTCCATGGACAGTGCAAATTCACAGCTAAAAACACAAGGGGGAAATTATAATATATATATATATATATATCTGTAGAATTATAAATAAATCAAGTAGAAAAAAATTAAATAAAAAAAGTGGAATAAAATAAGTGAAATAAACTGTGCAGTGAGTAAACTGTAGACTTATAAATATGTGGTTAACAAATGTACAAAGAAGTATAATGTGCAAAAAGGTTTATAACAGGTTGTTACACAGTAACAACGAGAACAGAAAGTGCAGTGCAATGTCAGTATATCGATGGTCACGTGATGTTAAGTGACTGAGTTCAGGAGTCTGATGGCCTGGGGGAAGAAGCTCCTCCTGAGTCTCTCGGTTTTGGCCATCAGGCTTCGGAAGCGCTTACCAGATGGCAGCAGCGTGAAATGAGGGTTTGCAGGGTGATTAGAGTCCTTGATGATTTTAGTAGCTCTGCCTTTGCAGCGTTTGGTGTAGACGTCCTGCAGAGACGGAGAGCTGACCCTGAGATACGCTCGGATAAGCGCACGACTCTTTGCAGGGCTTTGCAGTCATGACTGGTGCTGTTCCCATACCACGCTGTGATGCACTGAGTTAATACACTTTCTATCGCCCCTAAATAGAAAGTTTTCAGGATAGCTGGTGAAACCCTGAATTTCCTCAGCTGGCGCAGGTGGTACAGTCTTTGCCTGACTCTCTCTACTGGTGGAGTATGTCCGTTGATGAACTTAAAAGAACTGCTTCATACTAATTTCTTAATTATATGGTCGTGAAGATGGTTTATGCATTTAACTTGTGCCATGAGAAATAGATATCGTTCCCTCAACATAGGATCTTGAGGCCACAACTTTGCATTCCCATAGCATAAGGATGTTGTTATGATCTTGTGGCTACTATCACGTTCCCACAAGTTAAAGGATTAGTTCACTTCAAAATGAAAATTTGTTTCAATCAATGGCAGCCAATGGGTTGAAGCTCCAAATCAATGCAGTTTCGAAGAGCTTCAGAAGCTCTGCACGATCAGGGTCTTATCTAGCGAAACCATCGGTCATAAAAAAAACAAACAAACAAACAAAAAAACATTTATATACTTTTTAAACTCAAATGCCTGACTTCAGTGTTGGTCTTCCTCACGACGTATGACATCATCACGTCGAAAAGGTCACTGGTTCAAAATCAAAGCTGAATTTGTCTTTTCTAGTTGTTAAAGTACCTGTAGGCAAACTGTAAGCCAGTAAGCTTTTTAAAATGAAGAATATGAACTGTTTTGCTATAGCCAAGATTTCCTGCTTCCTGTTGGGCAAGGTTCCCTGGTTACAAGGCTGTTGATATACAATAGCTGATGTCTGTGAACCGGGAATCTTCTCGCTGACAGCTGCTTGGCAAATACCACTCCATAGTGAGAAATGGGATGGGAAGAGTGGTGAGAAAGCGAGTAGTTGAAACTAGGATCAGTCACTTGAGGTGCGAGACAAATACCTATAATGTAATGTATTTTTTTGCTATTGAGTTTTACTATTGGACATTCCTGAAAATGAAAATTCTGTCATTTATTCCCCCGTGTCATTCTAAACCCATGTGACTTGCTTTGCCTTAAAACACAGAAGGGGAATTTTCGCAAAATAGGAAGCCTTCAAGCATTAAAAAAGGCACAATAAAACAGTGGTTCATATGACTCAGATGCAGATCTAAGATAAACAAGATATTTGTCTGAGGAACAGACCAAATGTGTATGATGCTATATTTACTGATAATCTTCTTCCAGTGAATTGTCAATTGCTGCAACTGAATCGTTGAGTCAGTAAGTTGAATTTGAATCAAATCATTCAGACTGATATGAACTGATTCATCCAAACATCTAAGGGGCCATCTACACGACACAGTTTTCAACTAAAAGCATAAAACTTTTAATGCGTTTTGGTGTTCATTCCAAGCCTGCCGCACTCGTGTTAAAAACTGAAGCCTCCGCACCTCGATCGCTCCCAGGTGGTTGGTCCCAGTATAGGTCATAACCCCCGCCCCTCCGTGTATTCTAATGGACGCGAGACAAACTAAACAATCAAATTACACTTCAAATAATTTTTGTCCAAAGTTGGTTTCTATCATTTCAAGTGTTCGTTTTTTTAAATAAGTTTGGTTTTAGTTAGTTATTTGATGCTATAAAAACAGGGGGTGTGATGTCATGATTGACAGCTGAGATAGACGGCTTCTTCAAGTGAAGTCACTGAGGCACTAACCGACTTTTTTCGGGATTTTCCAGAGGATATTGGAGTTTTAGCTTTAATTTCTACATTTCCATAACTGTTTATTTCACACGACATAATGAATTGTTCTACGCCTATAAAGCGCGGTCACTTCCAGCTTTCGGCAAATCGGATCATGCCGCCATTTTCCTCACACCCGAATACAAACAAAGGCTCGTTCAGGAACCCCCGGTGAGGCGGGAAGTTAAGCGCTGGTCACCCCATTCAGAGACCGTGCTACAGGCAGCTCTTGATGACGTCGACTGGGACATGTTCCGGGCGAGTTCAGCTGACGTTAGCGAGTTCACGGATGTGGCGCTGTGCTTCATCAACACGCTTACAGAGCAAGCCACACAAACAATAACAATAACGTCCTTCTCAAATCAGAAACCATGGGTGGACAATTCAATCCGCGCTGCAGTGAACACACGCACTGCCGCTTACAATGCCGGTCTCCTATCAGGGAACATGACTGAATACAGATCGTCCTGCTATGCTCTGCGAAGTGCAGTTAAAGCCGCAAAGCTCCGTTATAAGGATCGAGTGGAGTCTCATTTCCAACTCAACGACTCGCGGCACATGTGGCAGGGTCTGAGGTCCATCTGCTCTTTTGGATCTAAATCCTCTGCAGAGGTCAGAGCTGATCCGTTACTTGTGGATGAGTTAAACTCTTTCTACGCTCGCTTTGACTGTAATTGCGGCAGCGCAACTCTGCCAAGTGGCGCATCAGAGGGAATCACTCAGAGCAGCAACAACCACGTGATCTCCGTCTCGGAGGATGAAGTTCGGAGGGCACTCAAGCGTGTGGACGTCAGGAAAGCTGCTGGGCCGGATGGTATTTCAGGCCGTGTTCTGCGGTCCTGTGCTGATCAGCTCGCCGGGTTGTTTACATCTATCTTTAATGAGTCCCTCACTACATCTGTGGTCCCCACCTCCTTCAAAAAATCCACCATCATCCCTGTCCCTAAGAACAGTAAACCCTCTTGCCTAAATGACTATCGTCCAGTGCCTCTCACGTCTGTAGTCATGAAGGTCTTTGAGAGACATTAAAAACACCATTTGCGCCTTCATTCCTGACACTTTGGACCCTCTTCAGTTTGCCTATCGTCCCAATAGATCGACTGAAGATGCCATCTCTCATGTCCTCCACTCCTCCCTCACTCACATCGACAGCAAAAGTGGGAACTATGTAAGGCTGCTATTTATTGACTATAGCTCAGCCTTTAACACCATAGTTCCCATTAAGCTAACCGCCAAACTCCTGGATCTCGGCCTGAATTCTTCTCTCTGCCACTGGATTGAGGACTTCCTCACTGGCAGGCCTCAGGTGGTGGGAATAGGCCAGTCCACCTCCACCTCCATCACCCTGAGTGTGGGAGCTCCACAGGGCTGTGTCCTGAGCCCCCTGCTCTACTTTCTCTACACACATGACTGTTTGTCCACACACAGCTCCACCTCTATCATCAAATTTGCTGATGATACTGTTGTCCTGGGCCTCATTTCCAACAACAATGAGACGGCATACTTGGACGAGGTGGAGCATCTAACATCATGGTGCCAGGACAACTGTCTCTCTCTGAATGTTGGCAAGACCAAAGAAATGATTGTGGACTTCAGGAAGAGACAGCAATGGACATACTCCCCCCCTCATGATCAGCGGGTCACCAGTAGAGAGAGTGAGCAGCTTCAAGTACCTGGGTGTAAACATCTCCGAGGACCTGACCTGGACTGCTCACATTCAGACACAGGTGAAAAAAGCCAAGCAAAGACTGTACCACCTGCACCAGCTGAGGAAATTCAGGGTTTCACCAGCTATCCTGAAAACTTTCTATTTAGGGGCGATAGAAAGTGTATTAACTCAGTGCATCACAGCGTGGTATGGGAACAGCACCAGTCATGACTGCAAAGCCCTGCAAAGAGTCGTGCGCTTATCCGAGCGTATCACAGGGTCAGCTCTCCCATCTCTGCAGGACGTCTACACCAAACGCTGCAAAGGCAGAGCTACTAAAATCATCAAGGACTCTAATCACCCTGCAAACCCTCATTTCACGCTGCTGCCATCTGGTAAGTGCTTCCGAAGCCTGATGGCCAAAACTGAGAGACTCAGGAGGAGCTTCTTCCCCCAGGCCATCAGACTCCTGAACTCAGTCACCTAACATCACGTGACCATCAATACACTGTCATTGCACTGCACTTTCTGTTCTCGTTGTTACTGTGTAACAACCTGTCATAAACCTGTTTGCACATTATACTTCTTTGTACATTTCTGTTAACCACATATTTATAAGTCTACAGTTTACTCACTGCACAGTTTACTTCACTTATTTTATTCCACTTCTTTATTTTTATTTTTATTTATTTATTTTGTTTTTATTTTTTATTTTTCTACTTGACTTGATTTATTTTATATATATATATATATATATATATATATATATATATATATATATATATATATATATATATATATACTTTTTATTCTATTTCTATTATAATTTGTAGAACAGTTAACAGTTTACTCACTGCACAGTTTATTTCACTTATTTTATTCCACTTCTTTATTTATTTTTATTAAATTTTTTCTACTTGATTTATTTATAATTCTACAGATATATATATTATAATTTCCTCCTTGTGTTTTTAACTGTGAATTTGCCCTGTCAATGGAGCGGACCTGTTTACATTTCACTGCCGGTTGTATATTCTGTATATAACTGTGTATGTGACAAATAAAACTCTTGAATCTTGAAATCTGCGAGAGTGTGGACGGGCTTTTGATATCGCGCCTCTACTTCCTGCGCTCTACTGCGCAGACTCCGGTCCCAAGATCTCTACTGCGCAGACTCGGTCCCAAATCTGCGCAAGATGTCAGCGCCATATTCAGACCTCCGGCGGCTTCAATTACCTCAGTGGAAGAGAATGAAGTTGTGTTGTCCATCTTTTTTTACAGTCTGTAGTCGCATAGTCATTTATGCAGATCCATGTAAACAGGAATCGTTTTGACAATGGTGTCGTCGGTACGAGAAAAATGCGAAAGAAAAACATTTCTGTTTTTAGTATATTGTTCTTGTGTAAACATACCCTAAATTAACCATCCCCAAACCCTCCCTCCCTCCCCAAGAGTATCATCAATTATCAATCATGCTTTATCCAAAATCGCATACTCTCTGAATAGGTACAGTACATCTTTTAAATAATAGCTTCACTAAACAACATTCATTAGAGCTTTTAGTCCAAAAGTGTACATATTTAGAGAATCTTAATATAGTACACACACTTCTTTAAACTCACTCATTATGTCCTTGCATTTTTCACTGAATTATGCGATCTGATGAGTTGAAAAGAACAAGACTTGTATGAAATAATGTCTGAAAATTTGCTAACCGGTTCTGCAACGATGAAAATATCGTACTGAGGATCCATTAGAGAAGAGAAATACCTATGGATACGGACTTGACAAGACCTCCTTTAGGAGACCCTCAAAGCTAATAGAAGAATAATGGTTTGACTGTGAGGGGAACCTCTGCACTTTACCATTGCCATTATCAGTCTTCCCCTTCCCTTCCGCAGCATACGCCGCTACAAGTCCTTTCAAATGCTAATTTATATAGGGGACAGGAATGAGAGGGGGTAACGTGCAAGCACAAACTCTTGTTGTAGATCTTTCTCTAACCATTAATCCTTCAGAGGCCCTTTTTGGGGCAGAGACAGGGACACCAGAAGGCCAGAGAGCTCTAAGGCTATACAGGAAATTATATGCATAGAAATGTGACCTTCAGAGACAAGGGAGAAAGGAAAGGTGAGAAAGGTGTAGATGATGACTCAAGGAACAAGCTCATGCCTCGGCTTAGCTCTGCCTGGCTGCCCCGAAGACCCTGAAGAGTACAGCCTGTCTTTTGACAGGTGCTATTCCCCATGGGAGCCGGGCCAAGGCGAGCTGCACGGTCTGTAATGCGGTGTGGAAAGTGCTTGTTAATGGTAAAGGATTTCTTAAACTCAAGCATGAATTCTTCAGAAGATTATTCATGCACCATAAGCAGTGTTAAATGTTAATTATGTTGAACTTTAAAGGATATTGAGTGTTTTGACATGAGGCCAGAGGGTTCACGTCCACGGCAGAGTGCAGCTTTGGAGATTCCAGCAGCTCTGAGGCAGCTTAGCCCCGGGACGGCCGCTGTTTTGTACAGTGCTGTCTGAAAATAGCACTTCATGTTTTTAATACCTTCCACTTGACTGGACCTCTTCTGCCTGGCTCTAGCAAAAGAAAGGCTTCAGTGCGTCTGAATCCAAACTCTTTGCAAAAAGCATGTTCTGTTTTGACTTTATCCATTTTCAGATGTGCTACCACAGCTTGCTGACTGTAGTTTGTTTATGCTTATAAATAACTATACTCAAAACTATAATCATTTAATTGCATTAAAAATGATAATAAAAAAAAAAATCTTCTGGCACAATGCTAAGTGTGTGTATATATATATGCTGTGGACGTGGTCCCCCTTTTGCTGCCAAAACAGCCCTGACCTGTCGAGGCATGGACTCCACTAGACCCCTGAAGGTGTGCTGTGGTATCTGGCACCAAGATGTTAGCAGCAGATCCTTTAAGTCCTGTAAGTTGTGAGGTGGGGCCTCCATGGATCGGACTTGTTTGTTCAGCACATCCCACAGATTGGAGTCAACACCTCAAACTCCTCAAATCATTCCTGAATAATTTTTGCTTTGTGGCAGAGCGCATTATCCTGCTGAAAGAGGCCACAGCCACCAGGGAATACCGTTTCCATGACAGGGTGTACATGGTCTGCAGCAATGCTTAGGTAGGTGGTACGTGTCAAAGTAACATCCACATGGATGGCAGGACCCAAGGTTTCCCAGCAGAACATTGCCCAAAGCGTCACACTGCCTCCGCCGGCTTGCCTTCTTCCCATAGTGCATCCTGGTGTCATGTGTTCCCCAGGTAAGCGACACACACGCTATGTGATGTAAAAGAAAACATGATTCATCAGACCAGGCCACCTTCTTCCATTGCTCCGTGGTCCAGTTCTGATGCTCACGTGCCCACTGTGCTTTCGGCGGTGGATAGGGGTCAGCATGGGCACCCTGACTGGTCTGCAGCTATACAGCCCCATACGCAACAAACTGTGATGCACAATGTATTCTGACACCTTTCTATCAGAACCAGCATTAACTTCTTGAGCAATTTGAGCAGTATTTGTCTGTTTGATCGGACCACACGGGTCAGCCTTTGCTCCCATGTGCATCAATGAGCCTTGGCCCCCCATGACCCTGTCGCTGGTTCACCACTGTTCCTTCCTTAGAGCACTTTTGATAGATACTGACCACTGCAGACTGGGAGCACCCCACAAGAGCTGCAGTTTTGGAGATGCTCTGACCCAGTCATCTAGCCCAGTGGTATTCAAACCTGTCCTGGAGGCACCCCAGCCCTGCTCATTTTGTGTCTCTCCCTCATTTATCACACCTGATTCAACTCATCAGCTCGTTAGTAGAGACTGCAAGAAATAAATTGAGTGTGTCTGATAAGGGAGACATACAAAATGTGCAGGGCAGGGGTGCCTCCAGGACAGGTTTGAAAACCATTGGTCTAGCCATCACAATTTGGCTCTTGTCAAACTCGCACAAATCCTTACACTTGCCCATTTTTCTGCTTCTAACACATCAACTTTGAGGAAAAAATTTTCACTTTCTGCCTAATATATCCCACCCACTAACAGGTGCCGTGATGAAGAGATAATCAGTGTTATTCACTTCACCTGGTCATAATGTTATGCCTGATCGGTGTATGTATATATACACACATACACACTATATTTATACTTGCATTATTGTAATAAATACATTACTCATATGTAGCATATAAAATTATGCAAATACAATTTGCAATACTTATTTGTGATAAATATTTAAAATATTAAATATTGAAAAGTTTTATTTAAATGTATTTTATTAAAATGTATTTAAATTTTATTAATTGCATAATTAAAAAATAATACAATATTTAACAAAATGGTTTTAACTTTAGCAATGAGGTGCATTGTTTGTTTTTCTTCCAAAATTAAATTTATTTTCCATATTTTTATATAATACTTTATGCATGACAATTAAATGAACTTTTCTTAACTTTGAGACATATTGCATGTACTATGAAACCAATCCACTGGATACATTATGCGGTTTTTCAATTCTGCTAATGGAGGACCCCCAGCACTGCAACATTGTGAATGTTTGGCTTGGAGAACCACCGAGATAATGAGATTAAAGCCCAGATAATGTTCATCCGAGGCCACAGAAATGTTTTCCCGGAGAGACATTACCTCGCTGTTACACAATCTCTCCATCTCCTGATCACAATCTTGCCTGGCATGTTACTCTGATTGTGAACGAGACGCCTAACAAATTGCTGCCATTGGCTGTTTTGTTAATTAGGTCCAAATTGACAAAATTGAAGGAGATCACATTTAAAAATCAAGCATGCCAGCTGCATCTGGCTTGTCCACCTCATCAAAGTGAGATAAGAGACGCCCACTCTCCCTACAATGAAACGGAGAGATTTATCGTGCCAGAGAGGCTTGTGGCTTTAGGGCTCTGGGTAATTAAGCTAGCTAATAGTGTGTGACTAATTAGGATGATAGTTCATTCTTGCGAGCTCTTTTCACAAGCAAACAATGGCGCAGTGTCTGTGGCGAGGTTCGTCTTTTCATGTCAGCTCTGCTTTTGTCTTTGCACTGGATTTGTTGGCGTCTCTTCGGTGGCTTCCAGTACAGAACATCCTTGCTCTTGCAAAAGCACTCAGCCCATGATGTGGTCCTCTGTGTTTTGAGAGCCTGTTGGCAGGGCAGACACTACTACTATTCAAATTTTCAATGTAGCTTATGTATTACACTTTGTTCTGAATGCTTTACACTTATTTGTTATGTCCCTGCCAACTGATTGACAAATTTGAATGTACCTTCATACAAGCATGGCTGCAGTCTTGCCCATTATCCGGTGAAGAGATGAGGTGACGGGGAGGTAATTGAAGCGAGAAGGGTTATTCTGCTAACTGCTGAAGTGTGACGGAGGACTTTCAGAATCTGCCACAAGAGGCCATTATGGCACGTCATGTTTCTGTGCCGTCGGCTATCATGCTGACGGCTTGATAGAAAAGGAAGGGAGAAAAAGATCTAAGGAGTCAAATCCTTCATATATAAGGAGTCAAATATTAGCCCGACCACAGGCTATGTGTGACAAATTTTCTGTCTGTCTGTCTGTTTCTTTCTTTTCTTTCTTTCTTTCTTTCTTTCTTTCTTTCTTTCTTTCTTTCTTTCTTTCTTTCTTTCTTTCTTTCTTTCTTTCTTTCTTTCTTTCTTTCTTTCTTTCTTTCTTTCTTTCTTTCTTTCTTTCTTTCTGTCTTTCTTTCTTTTGTTGTCTTCTCTCTGTCTGTCTTTCTTTCTTTCTTTCTGTCTGTCTGTCTGTCTGTCTTTCTTTCTTTCTTTCTGTCTGTCTGTCTGTCTGTCTGTCTGTCTGTCTTTCTTTCTTTCTTTCTGTCTGTCTGTCTGTCTCTCTGTCTGTCTGTCTTTCTTTCTTTCTTTCTGTCTGTCTGTCTCTTTGTCTATCTGTCTCTTTCTTTCTTTCTCTTTGTCTGTCTGTCTCTTTCTTTCTTTCTGTCTGTCTGTCTGTCTCTCTCTTTCTTCTTTCTGTCTGTCTGTCTCTGTCTTTCTTTCTGTCTGTCTGTCTCTCTGTCTGTCTTTCTCTTTCTTTTTTCTTTCTTTCTTTCTTTCTTTCTTTCTTTCTCTTTCTGTCTGTCTGTCTCTTTCTTTCTTTCTCTTTCTGTCTTTCTTTCTGTCTCTTTCTTTCTTTCTTTCTCTTTCTTTGTCTTTCTGTCTTTCTTTCTTTCTGTCTCTTCTGTCTGTCTGTCTCTTTCTTTCTTTCTTCTTTCTTTCTTTCTTTCTGTCTTTCTTTTCTTTCTTTCTTTCTTTCTTTCTTTCTTTCTTTCTT
>CM031967.1:9499111-9554111 GCA_018749465.1 Paracanthobrama guichenoti
TATTATTACTACTACAATTAAAAAGGAAAAGCCAACAGAAATATCCTTGATTATGCTATTTTCTAATGTTTTATTCATTGTATACTGTGCTAGTCATTATTTCTGTAGCTAATGATCAGTCAGGGATCGGATATCGTCTGAAAATCCAGGCATCAGAGGAAGAGGGAAACTGAGATGTCTGTTCAGTGAGATTCAACACTGGAATGTCCTTTACTGTAGTTGAGTCATGCAGAAGCAAATCGCAGACAAAAGAACAAGTGTCATGAATCCTATTATTAGCCACGTGCCACAGGCGTCTGCTAGTGCTTAATGATCCCAGCAGATGCTTATCACCAGGAATGTTTCTTCGGGCGTGGGGATCAGCGCTTCATTGATCACTCACATAAAACAGACTCTCCTCTCATTTGTCGATACGCCACCGATCTGTTTGTGCCTGCAGTCTTTGAAAACCAATAAGCGGGTCAATGGTGGATAAGATGGCCTTCCAGCCATTCACATGATACACCTCATTAGCCGTTACATCATGCAGTCAGCCGGATTGCTGTTAACATGAGGGTTGACCACTACGTACAGTACTGCATCAGTACAAAAACAACATAACATAGACATAAACACAAATGTAAGGGCCTTATTTGAATTGGTTGTATTAATATAAAAATGTATAAAAGCCATTTTTAAAGTGTACTTTCCAAAAACAAAATCTTACTAAACAAACCTTTGCACATTTATATGATCCTTTTCTTTTTGTTGTGCATTGTCATTTGACATTCTTACTTTAAAAATGAAAGATGCTGACTGAATAAATGCAGTCATAGCAATTCATTGATCAGGGAATAAAATTAGGAGACATGCACATACACCCAGACATCAAAGAGTGTGGGCAAGCCTTTACTAAATCAGATGTGCACAGTAGTCCAGCTGAATAGAAGACAGCTGAAAACTGTGCGACTATAAATCAAAGACCCTTTTGAAGCAGTCCATGTACCGTGGCAGTCCATTTCAGACCTCTCTGAGTGTTTTTGTCTGTCTTGAACAATATGTTCACTTCAAAATGAAAATGGTTGTGCATTTACTCACCCTTGTGTGTTTCCAAATCTGTCTGACTTTCCTTTTTCTGCTTTTGAAATAGTCATACTGGTTTGGAATAACAAGGGTCAGTAAATGATGGTGATTTTCATTTTGAATTAACTGTTCCTTTAATACTGTATTAATGAAATGAATATATGACATGAGATCAGTTCACAGCCTTCAGCCCAGAAGCAGCAGCACGATGTCTTCTTGCTGTGCTAAGATATTCCTTCATGTTATTTATTTAATCTTTTATATTCTATTTTTTTACAAACCCGATTCCAAAAAAGTTGGGGCACTGTACAAATTGTGAATAAAAACAGAATGCAATGATGTGGAAGTTTCAAATTTCAGTATTTTATTCAGAATACAACATAGATGACATATCAAATGTTTCAACTGAGAAAATGTATAATTTTAAGGGAAAAATAAGTAGATTTTAAATTTCATGGCATCAACACATCTCAAAAAAGTTGGGACAAGGCCATGTTTCCCACTGTGTGGCATCCCCTCTTCTTTTATAACAGTCTGCAAACGTCTGGGGACTGAGGAGACAAGCTGCTCAAGTTTAGGAATAGGAATGTTGTCCCATTCTTGTCTAATACAGGCTTCTAGTTGCTCAACTGTCTTAGGTCTTCTTTGTCGCATCTTCCTCTTTATGATGCACCAAATGTTTTCTATGGGTGAAAGATCTGGACTGCAGGCTGGCCATTTCAGTACCCGGATCCTTCTACACAGCCATGATGTTGTAATTGATGCAGTCTGTGGTCTGGCATTGTCATGTTGGAAAATGCAAGGTCTTCCCTGAAAGAGACGACGTCTGGATGGGAGCATATGTTGTTCTAGAACTTGGATATACCTTTCAGCATTGATGGTGCCTTTCCAGATGTGTAAGCTGCCCATGCCACACGCACTCATGCAACCCCATCCCATCAGAGATGCAGGCTTCTGAACTGAGCACTGAGAACAACTTGGGTTGTCCTTGTCCTCTTTAGTCCGGATGACATGGCGTCCCAGTTTTCTAAAAGAACTTCAAATTTTGATTGGTCTGACCACAGAACAGTTTTCCACTTTGCCACAGTCCATTTTAAATGAGCCTTGGCCCAGAGAAAACGCCTGCGCTTCTGGATCATGTTTAGATATGATTTCTTTTTTGAGTTTTAGCCGGCAACGGCGAATGGCACGGGGGATTGTGTTCACCGACAATGTTTTCTGGAAGTATTCCTGAGCCCATGTTGTGATTTCCATTACAGTAGCATTCCTGTATGTGATGCAGTGCCGTCTAAGGGCCCGAAGATCACGGGCATCTGTGCAGTATGGTTTTCCGGCCTTGACCCTTACGCACAGAGATTGTTCCAGATTCTCTGAATCTTTGGATGATATTATGCACTGTAGATGATGATAACTTCAAACTCTTTGCAGTTTTCTCTGAGAAACTCCTTTCTGATATTGCTCCAGTATTTTTGGCTGCAGCATTGGGGAATTGGTGATCCTCTGCCCATCTTGACTTCTGAGAGACACTGCCACTCTGAGAGGCTCTTTTTATACCCAATCATGTTGCCAATTGACCTAATAAGTTGCAAATTGGTCCTCCAGCTGTTCCATATATGTACATTTAACTTTTCCGGCCTCTTATTGCTACCTGTCCCAACTTTTTGGAATGTGTAGCTCTCATGAAATCAAAATGAGCCAATATTTGGCATGACATTTCAAAATGTCTCACTTTCAACATTTTATATGTTATCTATATTCTATTGTCAATAAAATATAAGTTTATGAGATTTGTAAATTATTGCATTCCTTTTTATTCACAATTTGTACAGTGTCCCAACTTTTTTGGAATCTGGTTTGTATTTCTCATTTATTCTTATTTATTCTTTTATTTATTAATTCATTTATTTATTCTTTTATATTCTTTTATTTTTTATATCTATTTATTTATTTATTATTTTATTTATTAATTAATTAATTCATTTATTTATTTATTTATTTTATTTATTCATTTATTCTTATTTACAGGGTTCATACACATTTCTACCAATACATTTCCACGACTTTTCCATGACTTTTGAGGCAAATATTCATGACCTAATGTTCCACGAATGTCTGTGTATGTAAAATAAGAATAAAATAACACTGACACACCAGTAAGACGGTTAGATAAAATACTGTGTGTGACCCTCAGAACTCCACTTTCTAATTGATGTTGGTGCAAGATGATGTTTTATCTTCTTTTCATCAGTTTTTTTTATTTTTATTTTTTAGTTTATGTGGCTGTTTTAGATCATGTTTGGCTGTTGGTGCATTCACGCCATGTCATAAGTACCGCAATTACGTGATTTCACCTTGTTACAACTTGTAACCCAGCTAACAATTTTTGGTCCCCATAATGTTATTTTTAAAGGTTTGTTTACCAGTAAAAAGTTTTCTTAATGAAAATAGAATGTTAGTTTTTGGTTTGTAGAAAGTTATTGTAACGTTCCCCTAAAGTTATCCTCTAACGTTCCCTTAACGTTATATTCAAACTTTCCCTACCATTACCCTCTAACGTCCTCTAAAGTTATCCTCTAACGTTCCCTTAACGTTATATTCAAACGTTCCCCTACCATTACCCTCTAACGTCCTCTAAAGTTATCCTCTAACGTTCCTTTAACGTTATATTCAAACGTTCCCCTACCATTACCCTCTAACGTTCCCTAACAACATATTCAAATGTTCCCCTAACATCATATTCTAACATTCCCCAAACATTACACCTAACTTTTCCTAACATTATATTCTAACGTTCCACTAACATTACCCTCTAACGTTCCCTAACATTACCCTCTAACGTTCCCTAACATTATATTCTAACGTTCCACTAACATTACCCTCTAACGTTCCCTAACATTACCCTCTAACGTTTCCCTAACATTATATTCTAACGTTCCACTAACATTACCCTCTAACGTTCCCCTAACATTATATTCTAATGTTCCCCAAACATTACACTCTAACTTTCCTAACATTATATTGTAACGTTCCCCAAACATTACACTCTAACTTTCCTAACATTATATTCTAACGTTCCTCTAACGTTCCCTAACATTATATTCTAACGTTCCCCTAACATTAACCTCTAACTTTCCCCTAACATTATATTCTAACGTTCCTCTAACATTAGCCTCTAACGTTCCCTAACATTATATTCTAATGTTCCTCTAACATTACCCTCTAATGTTACCTAACATTATATTCTAACGTTCCCCTAACATTAGCCTCTAACATTCCCTTAACATTATATTCTAATGCTCCCTAACTTTATGAACTAACGGGAGTTAACATTCCCTCTAACATTCTCCTAACGTAATAATAAAATGTTCTCCTAACATTATAATCTAATGTGCCTCTAATGTTATATTATTTTTTATTCATTCCTTTTACTTTTTATGTATTCTTTTTATTCATTTATTTATTTTATTTATGTATTCATTCATTATTTTATTTATTTGTATTTATGTACGCATTATATATTATTATTATTATTATTATTATTATTATTATATTATACACTCACCTAAAGGATTATTAGGAACACCTGTTCAATTTCTCATTAATGCAATTATCTAATCAACCAATCACATGGCAGTTGCTTCAATGCATTTAGGGTCTGGTCCTGGTCAAGACAATCTCCTGAACTCCAAACTGAATGTCAGAATGGGAAAGAAAGGTGATTTAAGCAATTTTGAGCGTGGCATGGTTGTTGGTGACAGACGGGCTGGTCTGAGTATTTCACAATCTGCTCAGTTACTGGGATTTTCACGCACAACCATTTCTAGGGTTTACAAAGAATGGTGTGAAAAGGGAAAAACATCCAGTATGCGGCAGTCCTGTGGCTTAAAAATGCCTTGTTGATGCTAGAGGTCAGAGGAGAATGGGCCGACTGATTCAAGCTGATAGAAGAGCAACTTTGACTGAAATAACCATTCGTTACAACCGAGGTATGCAGCAAAGCATTTGTGAAGCCACAACACGCATAACCTTGAGGCGGATGGGCTACAACAGCAGAAGACCCCACCGGGTACCACTCATCTCCACTACAAATAGGAAAAAGAGGCTACAATTTGCACGAGCTCACCAAAATTGGACAGTTGAAGACTGGAAAAATGTTGCCTGGTCTGATGAGTCTCGATTTCTGTTGAGACATTCAGATGGTAGAGTCAGAATTTGGCGTAAACAAAATGAGAACATGGATCCATCATGCCTTGTTACCACTGTGCAGGCTGGTGGTGGTGTAATGGTGTGGGGGATGTTTTCTTGGCACACTTTAGGCCCCTTAGTGCCAATTGGGCATTGTTTAAATGCCACGGCCTACCTGAGCATTGTTTCTGACCATGTCCTTCCCTTTATGACCATCATGTACCCATTCTCTGATGGCTACTTCCAGCAGGATAATGAACCATGTCACAAAGCTTGAATAATTTCAAATTGGTTTCTTGAACATGACAATGAGTTCACTGTACTAAAATGGCCCCCACAGTCACCAGATCTCAACCCAATAGAGCATCTTTGGGATGTGGTGGAACAGGAGCTTCGTGCCCTGGATGTGCATCCCACAAATCTCCATCAACTGCAAGATGCTATCCTATCAATATGGGCCAACATTTCTAAAGAATGCTTTCAGCACCTTGTTGAATCAATGCCACGTAGAATTAAGGCAGTTCTGAAGGCGAAAGGGGGTCAAACACAGTATTAGTATGGTGTTCCTAATAATCCTTTAGGTGAGTGTATATATTATATATATATTATTTTTATTTAGTAATTCATTATTTAATTATTTTATTCTATTAAAAAGCGTTCATTCGCGCTTATAACCCAGCTAACAATTTTTGGTCCCCAGAATGTTATTTTTTAAAGGTTGGTTTTTGGTTAGCCAGGAAAGTTAGAATGTTAGTTTATAAAACAGAACGTTAGTTTTTGGTTTGTAGAACGTTATTATAACGTTCCCCTAGCGTTATCCTCTAATGTTCCCCTAACGTTATATTTTAATGTTCCCATGACATTATCCTCTAATGTTCCCCTGTTTTTTTTTAAATGTATTATTTCTTTTTACTTTATGCATTCTTTTATTTACGTATTCCTTTTTATTCATGTATTTATTTATGTATTCATTATTTATTTATTTAATATATATTATTATTATATATTTATTTAATCGTTCGTTCGTTCGTTCGTTCGTTCGTTCGTTCTTTCGTTCTTTTATTCTAATTAATGTGTATAGCATCTGTTACCAGGTCTGATTCTGCTTTTGGTATCACCTTATTGTCATTAAGTGACAGCAAGGTGACTCTTGAGCAGCAGACTGGGCGCTGTGAGGTCAGCCTGAACCCCAGCCGTCTGCTACATGAAGCCGCAAAACACAAGCTGTTTCAGGGTCGGTTTCACCTCCTGCATTAAAATGATGCAAATCAGTCTGGGCAGGGTGAAGAGCCTGATCCCGGATCAGTACCCCTGCAATGAGATTAATCTGCGATACGGATCCAGGCCCTCGAGGGAGGCCGTCCTGATAGCTGCATCAAGTTGGCTCAGGGCTTTGCAGATGAGTCATAATGCAGCAAACATCAGCATGGTTCTCTGATTCAGTGACTTGACTCAGTCGAGACAAAAATCACTCAAATCTCCTTAGATCCATTTGAATTACATTAGGGATTGCTGACTCGGTGGGATTTGTTTTCAGATCTGTCTCACTGCTTCGGTCGGGTAGCCTTAATTTATAAATTAGACCATGATTGGTAATGGCCTATAGATTTCGATCTCACTCAACGGGACTTCCCAGGTGACCACTGTTTCAGTGGCTCCGGAGGTTCAAATGCATACATTACTAGTCAAACGTTTGGAATAATGTTTGGAAAAATTATGCTCACCAAACCTGTATTTATTTGAATATTGTGAAATAGTATTACAATATCTGTTTTCTATTTTAGTATTTTTAAAATGTAATTTATTCCTGTGATGGTTTAATTTTTTAGTAGTCACATGATCCTTCAAAAATCATTCTAATATGCTGATTACAGGAATTAATTACATTTTGTTACATACGTTAAAATGGAAAACAGTTATTTTAAATTGTAATAATATTTCACAATACTACTGTTTTGATCAAATAAATGCAGCCTTGGTAATTGCATAAGAAACTTCTTACAAAAACATAAAAAAAATCCTGACCAGTAGTGCACATCTTTCCATTGACAAGATTTCAAGCATCTTTTCTCTTTGTCCCAGTATCGATTTTTAATTCAATACTCTAAGCGAGGCGAGAAAAGTCGTAAAAGCAGTCGTGAAAGCATCATTGTTTTTGTGTGTAAATTGCATTATTAAAAATGCATGAGCGAGAGCAGATATCAGGAAATCTGACTGTCAATCCTGCGGGATTCACCCTTGGCATGCCGTCCCTTCAGGCAAACGCTCATTTCCTGCATGGCTCCCTGATGACATTATTTCAATCTCACACCAGAGAGGTACGAGAGGTGTGAAGGCCACAGCGTCCCCTCAAAGCAGACACTTCACTATACCACCTGCACATGTGTGACAGGCTCCCTCAAAGTATACTTGTCTCTTCAGCTCAGCACTATTATGATGCTGCATCACTCTAAATCCTAAAAATTTGATTCAGCCACTATATCCTTGTGGATTGTGTTGTAATTCTATGATTTCAATGTGCAATGGGGCGTCGGTGTTAACGCCTCTCATGTACTTTGAATGGGTGACGTCATACTTTGCCGAACTTTTCCACCTGTCGTACGGAAGCCGTCGGCATCGCTGTCATTTTGTTATTAGACCACAAAATCAACAATGTCACTACAGAAGTGTGTTTCTGGTTGTGAAGGAAAGATAACCTTGTTCAGCTTCCCAAATAACCCAGTGTTAAGGGGTTAGTTCACCCAAAAATGCTGTCATTACTCACCTTCATGTCGAAAAAATAGATGCACCCTAGTGGCAGCAAATCTAATTGCCAGGGTAGTCTAGCAACTCTCCGTTGGCTTGCGAGCTGGAAAAAACAAACTCTGGTCAAGTCAATCACATCGTGTATAGAGTCGGTGGGCGGGCTTAACATAATGATGGCAGAGTTGCCGTGGTTCCGCATGCTACTTGTAAACAAAGAAGCTGGCGAACAGCGGTCTTTCGAATCGGCTTTGGCCGCGACTCTGGAAGAGTTGGAGTTAAGCTTTTCTTTGAGAAAAGAAAAAAGAACGACACTGAAGTCATTCTTAAGAAAGGAAGATGTGTTCAGGGTTTTGCCGACCGGATACGGCGAAAGTTTAATCTATCAACTGGCTCCGCTTCACCTTCTTCGTTGCTCTGGTTGGTTGTAGCGCTATCTTATTGCGTGCAGAGGGAATTTGAAAGACAACCGTTTATCCTGTTCCTCGGATTGAGCCCTGCCAATGGTGAGTTCCCGGACCCAACATCTTGATGTCTCACAAAACTCACTACTCACTGTCTCACTACAGTGGTTCTACAATAATTTTATGAAGCGACGAGAATAGTTTTTGTGTGCAAAAACCCCCCCCCAAAAAACTAAATAACGACTTACATAGTGATGGCCGATTTCAAAACACTGCTTCCTGAAGCTTCGGAGCTTTATGAATCAGTGTATCGAATCAGCGGTTTGGATCGCCAAAGTCACGTGATTTCAGCAGTTTGGCGGTTTGACAAGCGATCCGAATAATGAATCGATGCGCTGATTCATTATATAACTATATTATATTCACTATATAAGTCGTCATTTTTTTTTTTGTTTTTAGGTTTTTTTGCGCACAAAAACTATTCTCGTCGCTTCATAAAATTATTGTAGAACCACTGTAGTGAGATGGACTTTGTAACAACGTCTTTAGTACCTTTTATGGGTCTTGAGAGAGGAAATGTCATTGCTGCCAATGGAGGCCTTTCTGAGCCATCGGATTTCAACAAAAATATCTTCACTTGTGTTCCAAAGATGAACAGAGGTCTTACGGGTCTGGAGCGGCATTAGGGTAAGTAATTAATGACAGAATTTTCATTTTTGGGTGAACTAACCCTTTTTCCAGAGCAGCAACAGAGTTCTGCAAGTGTGTTTGTTTGTTCCCGGTCATGATTCAAAATCTCAGACGGTCTTCTGAGATATGAAGGATGCAGTACTACTCTATAGGTACTCAAGATTTACATGAGATTGGCAGAGACTGTGTGTGTTATGTACCCTTAAAAAAAATAAAATTGTTGTTATAGGCCATTATTTATTTAATTTATTTATTATATTTGTCAAATAAGCATATTATTATGATTATTATTTTAGGCCATTGATTTTATTGATTGATTAATTAATATATTTATTTATATAAAATAAGCATTACCTGAAACTCAAACTGTATATGGTGCAACGTTAATATCATGGGTTCGATTCCCAGGAAATTCCTGAACTGATGAAATATACAGTATCCTTTGAATGCAATCTAAGTTGCGTTGGATAAAAGCATCTGCCAAATGGCTTCTTTTTCTATATTTACATGTTTGAAGTACCACCTTGATAGCTAGTGATAATGTATTTTTGCTTCTTATGTGCAAAAGAAACATTCTTAATTTAATGACAATAAAGCCTTGACTTTTTTTCCATACAAGTTTGTTCTATGTTCTGTCCTTTCATTTTATTTGTGTCACTGCAGCAGGCCCATCTGCCTTTCACCATGTCGTCTTTTCACGCTGAGTCTACGCGTGCTTCACGAGCCACCAAAATAGCTTTTGTTCATATGGCATGAGGGTTTGAAACCCTCTGCTCATGTCCATGCTCGTGTGCTGGCAACCTGACTTACATAACTCTCCCTCCATTCCCAAGACAATGGGAAAGACAGCGCAAACAATGGGAGTAAACAAACGTGTGTCCTACTTTAAAAAAACAGAACGGCAGTGTGAACGCAGCTCCCTCTTGTCCCCTAACTCTCTGGCCCTGCATCCTCATCTGCATATTCATCCTAAATAATGTGCAAGACTACAGTCAGTGCATCCCAGCTGAGGGAATGCTGAATGTGGTGTGCCAAGCAGGATGGTGCATTTTGTTCCAGTGGGTTCTCGAAATTTGCATCCAAGGATACTTTGCAAATGGTTACTTCCCAGAAGAGAAGGGAAGAGTTTGACAAACTTTTGCAGTTTGTTATTAACTCTTCCTCTTCCTTCACAAAACAGCAAGGAATGTGACAGCAGTTTTTTCATGTATATTTATGAATCTAAAAGTAATAATGCATTTTAATAATGAATTTTGCTGTTTATTGTTTATTAAAGAATATTATAATTTTATTTCATAATGCATTTTTTTTTTTTTTAACACACCGATCAGGCATAACATTCCTAATATTGTGTTGGTCCCCCTTTTGCTGCCAAACAGCCCTGACCCGTCGAGGCATGGACTCCACTAGACCCCTGAAGGTGTGCTGTGGTATCTGGCACCAAGATGTCAGCAACAGATCCTTTAAGTTCTGTAAGTTGCGAGGTAGGGCCTCCATGGATCGGACTTGTTTGTTCAGCACATCATCACAGATGCTCGATTGGATTGAGATCTGGGGAATTTGGAGGCCAAGTTAAACACCTCAAACTCGTTGTGCTGCTCAAACCATTCCTGAATAATTTTTGCTTTGTGGCAGGGTGCATTATCCTGCTGAAAGAGGCCACAGCCACCAGGGAATACCGTTTCCATCAAAGGGTGTACATGGCCTGCAACAATTAGGTAGGTGGTACGTGTCAAAGTAACCAGGACCCAAGGTTTCTCAGCAGAACATTGTCCAGAGCATCACACTGCCTCTGTCGGCTTGCCTTCTTCCTTCTTCTGGTGCTATGTGTTCCCCAGGTAAGCGACACACACGCACCTGGCCATCCATATGATGTAAAAGACATGATTCATCAGACCAGGCCACCTTCTTCCATTGCTCCGTGGTCCAGTTCTGATGTTCACGTGCATAATGAAATGGTGCTTTCGGCGGTGGACAGGGGTCAGCATGGGCACCCTGACTGCTCTTCAGCTATGCAGCCCCATACGCAACAAACTGTGATGCACTGTGTATTCTGACACCTTTCTATCAGAACCAGCATTAACTTCTTGAGCAATTTAAGCTACAGGAGCTCGCCTGTTTGATTGGACCACATGGGTCAGCCTTCACTCCCCTTGTGCATCAATGAGCCTTGGCCATCCTTGACCCTGTCACCGGTTCACCACTGTTCCTTCCTTGGAGCACTTTTGATAGATACTGACCACTGCAGACCGGGAACACCCCACAAGAGCTGCAGTTTTGGAGATGCTCTGACCCAATCGTCTAGCCATCACAAAATGGCCCTTGTCAAACTCGCTCAAATCCTTACGCTTGCCCATTTTTCCTGCTTCTAACACATCAACTTTGAGGTTGATTTCAACTTTATATGACTTTAAAAGTATATTTCATTGTATTCTATTTTAAGATTTATTGCACAAATAATCACTCTAATGTGTTATATATATTATTATAAATATTATATTATAGTCAAATCACCTTTTTTATATATTGCTCTATACAATACATAGTGTTTTTTTTTTTAACTGTGTGTTATATATTATATTATATTATATTATATTATATTATATTATATTATATTATATTATATTATATTATATTATATTATATTATATTACAGGTCGTTCTCTTAAGTGGTGTATACAAAACATATCTTAACTTGGGCCTTTAGTGCTTAGGTTGTTGCATTTTTCTTTATTCATAGCAGAGGGTTCATACATGCTTTCCCTGTCAGCAGATGGATGACATCAGGGGCCAGTAATGTTTGGAGAACCTGGGCCGGAGGGCCCTGTATTTACAGACACTGATGTCTCAGACTATGGAATGTTGTGTAAACACTGGAAAAGAAGCCGGTGAATCCCTTAAACCTGAGGGTTAAGACTGTCCTCAGACTGCCAACACTTCATCTCTGAGCTTCTCTGAGCTTGTCTGAGCTTGAAAATATGCAAGGCAATGATTTTTTTCCTGTTCTGTTCTTTTAGATGAGTTTAGAGTTTTAGAAATCCAAAAATTTCAAACTCAAAAGATTTCCATGAGTACAAAATCAGTTTTATTTGACAGGAATCCAAGTGCATAATTCTTGCCATGTGGATTATAGATTTCTGCTGCGTCTTCGCCAAATCCTTTCAAACGTCAAATGTGTGTGTGTGTGTGTGTGTGTGTGTTTGGCAAAGATAAAAAAAAAAAAAAAAAAAAAAAAAATATATATATATATATATATATATATATATATATATATATATATATATATATATATATATATATATATATATATATATATATATGTGTGTGTGTGTGTGTGTGTCTTGTGATATAGTATTGATTTTGTGGAGAATCTGAGGAATTGTTTTTCCTTTAATTTATTAAATGAATAACACTGTACAAAAATGTATTCAGTGTACAGAGTTTTTGTAGCTGCTAAGAATTAGAATTAGAAACTCATTAGTTAGGGACATTATATTGGGGAATATTGTCTACATTGTAAACCCTAACACTCAAAATAATTAATTGTTTTGTGTAGAGCCAACTCAAATTAATCAAATTAGTTCAATCAAATGAACTTTTATGAGTATTTAGAACTTTCTTTGGCTCACCCGTAACACCTCCGTTCATCTTCAAAACACAAATGAAGATATTTTTTATGAAATCCAAGAGCTCTCTGACCCCTCCATAAACAGCAATTTAATTAACACTTTCAAGTCCCAGAAAGGAAGTAAAGACATCAGTAAAATAGTCCATGTGACTACAGTGGTTCAACCTTAATTTTATGAAGCGACAGAGAATACTTTTTGTGCTCTAACAAGTTCTAGCCTGTGTCAGTCTCCTACGCAGTTTATGTTGTAAGTAGGAGACTGGCACAGGCTAGAACAAAATATAAAAAATAGAACGCACAAAAAGTCTTTTCGTCACTTCATAACATTAAGGTTAAACCACTGGAGTCACATGGACTATTTTAATGATATTTTTAATATCTTTCTGGACCTTAAAGGTGCTAATTAAATAGCTATGGAGGGGTCAGAGAGCTCTTGGATTTCATCACAAATATCTTAATTTGTGTTCCGAAGATGAGGGTGAGTGATTAATGAAATAATTTTCATTTGTGGGTGAACTAACCCTTTAAAAGCAATTAAAATGTATGAGTACAAAATAAAAATCTACAAGTTCTGCTTACTTAAACTTTAAATTTCCTAACTTGAAAAACTGATGTAATTGATTGGCTCAATTTTTTTGAGTTTTGCCAACTTATTTGTGTTTACAGTGTATTAGTGTAAAATAGCTTTTTGAACAATATTATTGATTTGTGTGCTTTCCGCATGCACTGCAGCTGGAATACGTTGTGTGGAGTTCTAAGTCTGCATAATAACGGGCAACAGAGAATACAATTTGTCTTTAAATAGTAGCAAACTTGACTATTTTACCATTACACACTAGTTTGGGTGTCAAAAACAAGAGATTTAAATGAACACCCCCAGTTTCCCCAAAGACAAGGATTCAAAGTGACAGCGTCCAGAAGAACAATATACTGACAGTGTTTACCCGTAGCTCCATTTTCGTAAAAGCGCAAGCACAAGTTTTATGTTGTTTGGTTTTCTCGTTTGACTCTAAAGTCCGCGTTTGTTGACAGAACATTGACCCGCAGAGTATCCTGTTTTCTGCATTTTTTACTGTCAGCCTTGACCTGAAACCAGCAAATATTTTGAGTCTTTTCTCCACCCTACTCAGCTTGTAAAACTGACAGCAAAAAATCTAACATAAAAATGCCTTTGAGTTTGAAAATTGTCTCAGACTGAAGAATCAGTGTGCTTACAGATTGGATGTGCAAACCTTTGCCATAAGAAGTAATTCAACAGGCCTGTCTCGTCATAAACAATAAAATGAGAGACACAAACACTTCTGAACATCCTTCAGAACCTTCAGAGCTCAAACTCAAAGCCTAATCCGTGACCTCTGCTTCCCCCAGGGGTGTCTGCATTTCTTTGAGTCTGTGTGTGTGTGTGTGTGTGTGTGTGTGTGTGTGTGTGTGTGTGTGTCAGTCCAAGCCACATATACCACATAGCTGCATGCCGTGTTCAGGCCCTTAAAAGCAGGGCAGCGCAGGCTACTGTCGATCGCATCACTAGGGAAATTAGCGGCTGATGTCGTCCGCTTATTCTGTCACAGATGTATTGGAGCTAATGGAATATATTGATCTTGCATGTCTGCTTTAATTAAATGTGAATGGGTGATGAGCTAGTGGTATCCATGACGGCTCGGATCACAGAGAGGGTGAATTCAATGAAGAGTCTATGAATGCTGCTTTGTGCCTGTTTTATCTCCGAGCTCTCATACTGTACGCGTAAATGAGCTGGGCCGCTGCCAGTGCTTCTAGGATATGTGTGGGCGTCTGTAATTATAATTGATATTATATAATTAAAGTTGTCTTGTGAAAGGGAAAGTCTTGCAACATGCTGTGACTATCTTGTTCCTCCTCATTTTATAATGTCCAAGAGTGAAAAAAAATACTTGCACTAACTTGCCAATACATTTTGTGTTACTATTGAGTTGGAATGGGCTATACATTTAAGTTTGTAATCTTAATTGGAAAATAATAGGCCTAATGTTGAAAGGCTGTAATACTGTTATATAGATAGTGTGTATGTGAACTTTTATTCAGCAAGGATGCATTTAAAGGGTACATAACACACACAGTTTCTGCCAATCTCATGTTAATCTCGAGTACCTATAGGCAGGGTGCGAAATACGGGGTGGGACCCCCTGAAAGCCCCAAAAGCAAAATTTAAAGGGGGTCTCAAATTGTCAATTTTTTAAAAATATTTTATTGTCACTAATGGACACTAAAATTTTTGTAAGCTCACCATGTCCAGTATTCAGAATTCAAAACATTTATTCACAAAAATATTATTTTTTTTGCCAAGCGTTGCCAGCCAGTCCTGTGCACGTATGCAAATTAACCATGTGCACCAAACAGAAGAAATGTTAATAAGTCATACTAAAAATGGGTAGCGAACGAAAGCTAAACCAGTGTCTAATTTAAGGTAAGATGTAAGAGGCTTTTTCCCCCCCCAATCTTTGCAGTGATTGAATTGTGATGATAGAACTGATTGTACATAAGATGAGTGTGTGCGACTGTGCATGTATCTGGCTTCGGCATTCTGCATGGTTAAGGCCTTGTGGTTAGTTGTGGTCTTAGTGAAGCAGCCTAGCCTTGGAGCTGGAGAAGTTGGAGTGATTGTGTGTGTGTGTGTGTGTGTAAGAGAGAGAGACAGAGAATGTTAGGCGAATGTGCTTTGATGCATCTGTCTGATCGTATTTGCTGTAGAACAGTGGATCCCAACCACGTTCCTGGAGGCCCACCAACAGTGCACATTTTGCATGTCTCCTCAATCAAACACACCTGATTCAAGTCATCAGCTCATTAGTAGTGACTCCAAAATTTGATGTGGGTGTGTCAGACAAAGGAGACATGCAAAATGTGCACTGTTGGTGGGCCTCCAGGAGCGTGTTTGGGAACCACTGCTGTAGAATGATGGCTAAATAATGCCACACGATCGGTCATAGGCTACTGCAGGCTCTCACATGCAAGTGCACTGATTGCGTCTCCGATAGGCTATAGGCTACCTGGCATTTATTCAGTTGATTGCTCTTGTAAGTGCGCCATATTGGTACCAATTATTGTCATGTCTGTGTTGTAATGCACAACTTTGCCTCTCATTGTTATAAAACAACTAGCATCCAAACAACTTTATCCAATGCAACCTCCTATGTCAGTAGCCACGTTTACATGCAGACTTTTTTTGTCATTTCGATTAAAATCATTCCGATTGAAAGATTCAGTGGACTGTTTATGAGACGTTATCTAAACCGATCTGGTGTTTACATGTGCTGACGCTTTCAATCGGAATCCTTTTGCGACATGCGCACATAGTTTAGCTGTGTCCCAAATCTCACGAAAATGCGTATAAATAATACGAGCGTGCAATGTCGTGGAATATATCGTTTAACGCATGCATATGATAGGCACTTTATGGCGTATTATACGCACGAACCCCCCACCCAAGAGCGTGTCATATACACGCCATATAGTGCGTATCATATGCACGCCAAAACGTATACATTCCACGACATTGTGTAACGGAGGCCAGCTAGTAGTTGCTGTGCGAGTAAACCTCACTCCTCTGATCTCAAGAGACGCTCTAGCGACTGACGCTAGAGGTTGCAGCCTTTAGCCTCCTTGTTAGAGCGTCTGACTCTCATGCCGGCGGACCCGAGTTCGACTCCCGCTTGGAGCGGGTGGTTCGAACAGGAGGGGTTACAATTGCACACTCGTACTATTGATACGCATCCTCATGTGATCGTGTTGCCCACTATTCTATAACGTTTTTAAGTATAAATAGTGTAATTAGCGTGTTCACACTGAAAGTTCCAAAATACCCGGATGATGCACTAAATTAACGGAAAAAACGAAGTGTGGAATGTTGGACACTTCGTGCACTCAACTGTCGCAGCTTTTATTACGTAGTGATAAACTAGGAGCACTTTTGGCACTGTGAGCCAATTCACTCTCTTAAAACACACTTAAAACAATCTTCCTAGCTTCATTAATTTGTCTTCTAACACAATAGTGTAACAGTAGGCAGTTGTAGAATTCCATGGAATATTTTTATTTTATAAGAGCGCTTTCAAAGATGTCATTTCCACCACTTTTCAATTTATGTATTTTATTACAATATAATATTGTAAAACTGATTATATAAGATTATGTATCAGTCAACAACATCAGTGGCTACCTAATCATGTAACAAAATAAATCTTAATACTTCATGAACTTAATACATTTTTATTTAAAGTTGCTAAATGCCACGAGTTGGGATTTTTGCCTACAGCATTTCATTTTTAAAGTCACTCACACATACTGTATATTGTAATTAACTATTAATATTTGATTTAAAATACATTTAGATCCACATCATTGGTTATTCTTATTTATTTTATTTTATTTTTCTTAAAAACTGTGCAGTGGTGGAAATGTCAGTTTATGGTAGAAAGATTGTTTCTGTTAATTTTTACTTAAATTGCCAGTCCAAAATATTTTGAACCATGTATTTTATTATTTAACATATATAAATTGAACAGTATACCTAATAGTTTAAAAAATAATGATTACAAATGATATGCAAATGATATGAACCTGCTCAAAACATTAATTTCATTCAAAAAAGCTGTACACTGTGTGTCATAGTGTCTGTGTGCATGAAACATAAAAATGCATGGAATGCCCCAGCTTATCAATCACGTTGTGTGCATTAGACATTAAAATGCTACCATCATGAACAGTTAAAAACACACGTGTAACATCTTAGCCATAACCACATAGCGTAGCGTAAAAGACATAACTAACATGTTTTACATAACAGTAAAAAACAGTTATAACATTATGTTCATCAACCATATGTCAGGGGTGAGTTGGGCATGCTCTTGCTCTTGCTCTGGTTGATGTGCGCACGCCCTCATCCGGGAGAAGTGGCCATACAAGCAATTATGCCTTTTATGACCTCATACAGGGCCATACTTGAAAAATTTAAAAATGCGCCTTCATTTTCTCTAAGTGTTTGTTTTAAATATCTCTTTAATTGGTGCAAACCATGTTTATCCTTATATAGTGTCTTGTTTTCTTTTACCTGGCATAATTTGTATTGATGCTTTTTGGGGGTGAGGCAATGTCATGCAACCTGCCCTATGTTAAGAACTGCCTACTGAAAATGTGTACAAAGCAGTATATTCCTTTTATTCTTGTCTTCACAGATGTAAAAATGAATGATGCAGTGATGTAAATGGTGACTAAATCTACAGAGCTTCCAGTCTTGGATAGCACGTTTCATTAGATTTGCAAATATTAAAGAGAATATTTATCATTTCATTAAAATTATCTTTTTTTTCGCAAAATGTGCCAAGTGTGAAAACCACTCAAGGCTTCTGAAGTTAGCGAGACTTGTGCTGAAGTGTTTCAGGGAGTTTTCAAAAGGGCAGGAGAAACCTGTTCAAATATACATGAGCGAAATGCTTTACAGCCTCAATTATGCACTAGTTCAAAGAGAACCGGGGAAAAACACATTTCTGCATTTCAATTAGCAAACTGTCTCTGCATGAGATTGCCAATGCTGATCTGCCAAACAACTGCATTCAAAGACCAAACATCTTATACACACAAGGGGGAGGCTGAACTTGCAAATGTGTTTTAAACTCGTTCATTACAGTGTTCATGTGATTTATAAATGCTGCTAAACTGCAAAAAAATTCTTCTGAACTTTCTGTTTATCATAGAATCCTGAAACAAATAGTCCGTTACCATATTAAGCAGCATAGCTGTTTTCAACATGGCTAATTATAAGAAATGTATCTTGAGCATCAAATCAGCATATTAGAATACATTCTGAAGGTTCATGTGACACTGGAAATTGGAGTAATGATGCTGAAAAATCAGTTTTCATTTTTTTACAGAAATACACTCAGGACACAAAGGGGAATGGTTAACAGAGTTTATTTAGTCAGCACGGACCAACAAGCAGTTGAACAGGTGAGTAAACACTCGACAGCATCTTACAGGTGCAGGGACTTGTGAGATTCGGGAAGAGGAACCAGGTTGGATACACACCTCGTCTTCAGACGGATGATCGTGGGGAATGAAGGTAACTCTCAGAGATAAACAAAGGAGAATAGGACTCAGGAGAAATCGCTGGAGATACAGATAAGTAGTCTGTGTAGCATGAACGATACCGGACCAAGAACTGAGGTGAGGTGTGAGCGTGCAGATGAAGGACCAGACGAGGTGCAGGTGTGTGTGATAATGAAGTACATGCAGGTGAGAGTCAAGGAGGATGCTGGGAAGTGAAGTGCATAAATGACAGGTGACCATGTGACTGTAACATAATTACATTTTAAAATATATATTAAAAAATAAAACCCTTAAGTGCATCAGTGTTTTGCCAATCAGTATTACATATTCGGGTCTTTTGTGACCCAGATCTATATCTAACATGGATGGATCTCTACCTGTCGCAATAATATAAAATTCTTGATATTAGAGTAGCAATTACAGAAGAATAAAATAAAGCACATTTTGTCACCTATTGGTGTTTGGAAGGGTTCAGATGTCACTGTTCTCATCAGAGCTCATTTCCCAGTGCATTAAGCATTTGGCTCGCCATATCAAATATATTGTCAAAACTATCGTTTTCAACATCTTCAAAATCAATATTTTGATCGCTGACAGCTTCTTCACCAGATCCACCATCTATGACAGTGACACTAATATTTGATTGCATTCAGTACTTCAGTAAATCCCTGAGCCATTTCAAGTTTTGCTGATGATACTTCCTATTCTTTTGTTTTCTGCCTGCGGTAACTATGAGTGAAACATCACTTCATCACTGTGTATCAGACATTGCGACCTTGTGGAATAAAGGTGAATTGCACTTATTAATTCATCAAAGATTCAACTATTGTTGCGCAGAAAAAAATTACACACCTTGGGTCGTTAGCGACCCCAGGGGGACCGCTAGCAAATTTTGGGTCCTATGAAAGAATATGAGGTTGGGCCCCCTACCGCACTCATTCCGCACCAAAAACAAATGAACCTAGCTATTAATAATACTGACCTTATTACCGATATTTTTGCTGGAAATGCAGAAATAAGCCGTAATTTTGTTTTATTTTTAACTCTTAGTTAGGTAGATTATACATTTATAATTTCTATTACATTACTACTAGTACTGTTACTACTAAGAAAACCGATCTCTGGGAGCCCCAAAAGTGTATGGGCCCTTAGAATCGTTCTAATTTTTCCCTCCTTAGCGGTGCCCCTATACAATTTTTGCAAAAAAGTAATGGGAAAACAAGCATTCTTTTATAATTTTATTATTCTTTTTTTTTTTTTTTTTGTTATATTGTTTATAATGAATTCATTGAGGAATACTAAGAAGGTTAATGTCTAACAATAAAAAATTGAGGAGGAGGATAGTGAATGACGTCCCGGGTCACTAAAGACCCGAGGTATACGTTTAAGGGTTAAAGTCTGCATGAAATAGAAATTGCAATAGTCTTTTCTTCCCTTTTGTGATACAAGTGAAACAACCTCTCGAACAAGAAAAAAATGAACACATCACAAGAGAAGAAAAGAGCTGTCGCTGTAAGAGGGAGGGGAAGTTATTTTGATTAAACATTATGAGAGCACATGCATTTTTAAAAGAATGATGTGCATGAATAAATATTGTAAAAGTACTGCAGTATTCCATAAAAACAAAACATTTATTTTATGGTGACTTCAAATTTTTATAATATTCACAATATACTATATAGTTTTTAATATATTTTTGATTAAATGTAGCTTTGGTGAGCAGTAAATTCCCAAATGCGTGTGAAATATGACCTGGCCATATATTTCAGAAGGTTTACCCAAGGACTGTGTGGTTCAAGAATATACTACGGCAAAATGTCAACATTTATATATTCTTCAACGTAGTATATTCTTGAACCTTGTGGAGGGTCTTTTTCTTTGGTGTCTAAGTAGCAGCCTGGTGGCTGTTATTTGAGCCTAGACCTCAGGGCTAGCAGGTGGCCTGAAAGGCTAAATGAGTGGCAGGAGGGACTGTGCTCAACATTCCTGCTTGGCAGAGGATTTACCTTCCATTTACCCAGGGTGCTTCGTCTCCTAGCTTCTGTTCCCTTGCCTGTCTGTCCTCCTCACCCCCTCCCAGAATCCACTGGGCTGTCAGCCACTGTACCAGATTAGAAGCTTGAAAGGAAATTGCAGAGAGTCTTGTCTAAGATGACAACACTATTTAGATGTTGGAAACATCACAAATGTTCCACTGCCCTTACTGCACATGAAGTGGTTAGTTCTCCATAAACACAAATTGATATATTCACACAGCTCCATCTCACTCCAAACTGACTAGTAAACATTCTTGCTGCAGTGCACCAGTGTATCCGTCAGTCAGCGTCATATGTGCTAATAGCTTCTCAAAGGCTCAAGAGTAAACATGAACCTAATAAAAACTTTGCAAACAGAGGTGCCTCAAGGAATCATTATGAAATGCCAGCCTCCGTTTCCAGACGACTGCACAATTTCCTGGACTCAGTGCCCTCTCCTATTTTAGGGATTAGGAAGATGTTTAAAAAACAACCACAATAAAGCTACGCCTTTGGCATTGCCATTGGCATAGCCATCCTATAAAAGAGGCTGTATACCAATAAATGTATTTGATATTCTTTTTTATAGCTTCATTTCATGTAAATTTCGAGACCTATTGCACCCAAACAAATGACATTCTAGGGTCAACAGTATTATATTGAAAAAAAATAAAAATCACTACATATTTGTTCAAGTGTGCGTTCTAAAATGCTAATATATATATACAAATTACTATGTTGCTAGCATATTTTAACACATTGCTAGCATGAATTAGCATGTTGCTAACATGTTTTAACATGTCAACATTAATTAACATGTTTTAGCATTATTAACATGTTGCTAGCATGACTAAACATTTTGCTAACACAAATTAGCATGTTGTAGCATGATTGTAGCAAAATTTAACATAAATTAACTTTTTAACAGTTTGAACATGAATTATTATGGTAACTTGATGTTTGCTAGCATGTTTTACCACATTGTTAACGTCCTAAGCTAGTTGCTAGGCTTTGTTAGTGATAGATACATGGTGGATCTAGCTTGAACTCTTTATTGTATTGAAGTTTTGACCCCCACAATGTAAGTCTATAGGCTTTTTATGATTTTTAATCATTTTAAGGAAAGCATAGGCCAAGTCAGATCAGTTACTGTTCAAATGTTGGCTCAGAAGAATAATGTTTATATAGTGAATCAGTAAGTTGTCTTTCTCAAACCAACTTAAATATTTGTAATTGATTGTTAATATTTTTTTAGTTAATATAAAAAAAATATATATTTTTTAGTAACATAAAAATATGAACTAAATATTATGTTGTGCAACAACAAAGCACCTTACAATACACTCACCTAAAGGATTATTAGGAACACCATACTAATACTGTGTTTGACCCCCTTTCGCCTTCAGAACTGCTTTAATTCTACGTGGCATTGATTCAACAAGGTGCTGAAAGCATTCTTTAGAAATGTTGGCCCATATTGATAGGATAGCATCTTGCAGTTGATGGAGATTTGTGGGATGCACATCCAGGGCACGAAGCTCCCGTTCCACAACAGAAATAGAGACTCATCAGACCAGGCAACATTTTTCCAGTCTTCAACTGTCCAATTTTGGTGAGCTCGTGCAAATTGTAGCCTCTTTTTCCTATTTGTAGTGGAGATGAGTGGTACCCGGTGGGGTCTTCTGCTGTTGTAGCCCATCCGCCTCAAGGTTGTGCGTGTTGTGGCTTCACAAATGCTTTGCTGCATACCTCGGTTGTAACGAGTGGTTATTTCAGTCAAAGTTGCTCTTCTATCTGCTTGAATCAGTCGGCCCATTCTCCTCTGACCTCTAGCATCAACAAGGCATTTTCGCCCACAGGACTGCCGCATACTGGATGTTTTTCCCTTTTCACAGCATTCTTTGTAAACCCTAGAAATGGTTTGCGTGAAAATCCCAGTAACTGAGCAGATTGTGAAATACTCAGACCGGCCCGTCTGGCACCAACAACCATGCCACGCTCAAGATTGCTTAAATCACCTTTTTTTTTCCCATTCTGACATTCAGTTTGGAGTTCAGGAGATTGTCTTGACCAGGACCACACCCCTAAATGCATTGAAGCAACTGCCATGTGATTGGTTGATTAGATAATTGCATTAATGAGAAATTGAACCGGTGTTCTTAATAATCCTTTAGGTGAGTGTACATTCTATCTGTAGGAGCAGGAAACCAATGGATAATACTTCCAATTTGAGAAGCATTTCAAAAAAGGTCCCTGCAGATTTAGCTTGGGCATTATAAGATTTAGCTAACAATGTAAAGCTTCTTCCTGTTACGTCAAAAAAACCTTGGGTGTTTTGTGGAGTAGTTTTCAGAGAGGAATCCAGGCACTTTTTTTTAAAACCTCCAGGGTGCTTATGAAACCAGTCTGCAAGCATAAAAAAATCATTTATTCAAACCCTTCAATGGACTAACAGAAGACAAACTCCCCCTCAAAAAATTCTAATCCATATCACTTTTTTTAAGACTGTAAGTGAGAAAGAACCCAACCTTCAACTTCAAAATTGTGGTTCATCTCAAAAGGAATTTTTTAGGTTCAATACAAGTTAAACTCAATCAACCACAAACAATTTAGACTCTTCCTTCTTTTCTTTAAAAACAAGCAAAAAATAGGTTATGGTGAGGAATTTAAAATGGAAAGAAATAGGTCAGTTTTTGAAGGATGTAGAAGCAGAAGCTTATGCATGAAAGCAAATAATTTTTTTTTCTGTTAAAACATGTATTAGTTGAGCTGTAAAGCAGTTTATCTTTTATTTTTATTTTTTTAGGTCATTGTGCCATCCAGGCAAAAAGTTATTTAACACTTGGTATAGTCACTTGTGTATGGAAGCTTGTTTCAGCCACAGAATAAAACATTTTAAAAGATAATCACAACTTTTTATCTCACAATTGTGATTTTGTGATCTTTGGTCATCTTTTTTCCCTCAGAATTGCAAGATATAAACATGCAATTGCGAAGGAAAAAAAGTCAGAATTGTGACTTTATATCTCGCAATTCTGACTTTATAACTCACAATGGCGAGTTTATATCTTGAAATTCTGACATATTACACAATTCTGACTTCATAACTTGCAATTCTGACTTTCTCATAATTGTGAGATATAAACTCGCCAGAATTGCATCAGAACAGACTTTATATTACACTATTCTGACTTTATAACTTGCAAATTGCGACTTTATGTCATGCAATTCTGAGATTTTTTTTTTTTAAGAATTGCAAGATAAAAAGTCGCAGTTATTACCTTTTGTATTTTTTTAATTCTGTGGTGGAAACAAGCTTCCATACTTGTGACTATTGAAACTGAATATTTTATCGTACCCATTCACTTCCTTTGCAAGCACCTCATATAATCCCGACTAGTTTAAATTCATCCACAATATTCCACAAAGGCTGCTGACAGATCTTAATTTGCATTGGACCCAGAATATTCCTTTAAACATAATCCAGCATTCAAATCCAGAGGAAAATTGTAACAAACATCAAAACCCTCACCATCCAGCATGTAGTCTTGTGTGCAATTTTTTCTTTACTCTTTTGTTTGTCACAAACACATAAATTAAATGCATTTATCAAATGTTTAAACCTTCAAGAAATCTTAAAACGTGAGGAAGTCCTTGATAATACATTGTGCTGTAGAATCTATACAAGTTCCAGGATAAAACCCATTTCACAGATACTTAAATACGTTCCACAGGCATTTTACATCCTGCTCAAGTAAACTTGCACTTTCCCATGGGGATGTTCTGCATATCTGTAGATGTTTCAGATGTTTCGTTTAACGCAGTGTCCGTAAGGCGTTTTGGAAGCAACATGAACATGCTGTACTGCCAGTCAAAGTGAAGAAGGAAGTTTCATGAAGGAAAAACATGCTTTAGTTGTCGTTTGTCATGGTTCACTGGAATGTTCTTGACCTCGTTGGATTGCAAAAAGTCTCCAAAGAGCAGATATTGGTGCAAGAGTGTATTGTGTCTTTGTGCCTCTGTTTGGCAATGTACAAGCATGAGTTAGCGTTCTGCTGTAGGGAGAAGGCCTTTGTGGCCTCTCTTCTGGAGATTTTTCAGCTCTTCTCTGTGGCTCCTCTCAGCAGTGGATTGATGGTTTGTTTTTGAGAGTGGCCGTGACCGACCGCAGCCACACCACACCCACCGAGCAGAGGTGCTTCAGGCCAGCCAATGACAATCCAGCTCTGCTGCCGTCCATTCAGTGGCTAGAAGACCATGGCACCTGCAAAGAGAGACGGCACAGTATAAAACCAGATTTCCTCACAACTCCCAGCCAAACTCTGTAATTCGAACCCAGTCATTGCACTCAAACTTGACGCAATTGTAAGAGGCCATTCAAATTGACTGGGAGAAAAGAAAGGGAACACAGGAAAGCACATTATCAAGTTACTATTATCATCATATTGAGCTTAGTCAATTTATGATAAAAGTTTGGGATGGATAGGAAAGTGTAGTTTGATTCACAAAGTTGTTTGTAGTCAGTCAAATATATACAATGTGAAGAATGTAGTCTGATTCACAGATTCTTTTTAAACATACAAGGCCACATCCACACAAAGCCAGAACTTTCCCTATCCAATCTTTTTTTCCTCGTTCTAAAAAAAAAAAAAAAATTCAGTAAACACAGCGTCATCTCAAAAGATATCTTTGTACACACAAAACCACTGAATCAAAACAATGTAGTATACATGCCAGACCAGTATGTGGCACAGTAAGGCCCTGTCACAAATGGCACCCTAAACCCTCATGGTCTTCCTACGAGTCTGCACTGTCATGACATAACACCGCTTTGACTGTCGGGAAGAAGTCCGCTGCGGAGCTCAAATCAGTGCGGGATCAGCAAACGTGTGCATCGGGGGAGCATATCGACTGCAAAGGGGGCGCTTGTGAGCACCCTTCTGAAACCGCAAATGACAAATGGGACACCCCACGCTTGTGCTGCATGTGGCAGCCATTGTAAGTCCACAAGACCGAAAGTGCACATGAAGTGTGCCATTTGGGACAGGGCCTAATTCTGCCACAGTGATACACTACAAATGAAGAGGAAGACTTGGAGCATGTGTCGATGCGTGAAGACATCATCGTTTAACGAAATATATGGATTGGCTGTACACGATTTATCAACTCTGGGACCCAGTTTTTAAAAAAATAGCAGTTTCAGGCTCCCAAAACAGTGCAGCTATCTGGATGAAACGCAGATACAATACAACATTTTTATGTATACAGCTAAACGGGTCTGTACGCGTCTAAATCCTGAAACGACTCCTATGAACTGGGTCTTGTAATGAGTATACGAGAAACACTGTCCTGTATAACAGCATTGGCTGAATCAGAATCAAATCTGTATTGATACCCTAGGCCTACGGGAAACATGTATCTTGCATTGGCTGCTGTTGCAATGGAAAATGTTGTAAATGTACCAAGTTGGTACCAAAAACTATAGAGCTTAAAATAGAACAAGCAGATAGAAAAGAGAAAATGAGACTCAAAACCTGAATCTAAACCATTTTGAAATGAGAAAGTATCATGATCAATCAAAGCCCGATGACGAACCTCGTCCGTTGTTGTGTCCATTGAGAACAGATGGGATTTGCAGACTCGTAGCACTTTAAATGAGCTTTCCCCCTAATGCCCTCTCAACATCCCTATACGCTTACAGAAGATTTAAAATCAATCGCTCACATCAGCTTCACATCCCACCAGTGCAGCTTGCCCAGGGGTGTCTGACTGCCTTTAATTCAATTCACACCACCTCAAATACATTCCACTTTAATGCTAATGCGTCCCATAGAGGGTGTAAGTGTGTTAAGCCACAACAATGAAATTATTTCAGAGCCTGCATCGACAATGCCATTGCAATACCCATCAAAATTGACTCCTGCTTTTTATAAATCAAAAACAAAGTAAATATTTTGCAGATCCCAGGCGTGGGTTTCGCTTTAAATGTATCCATCTGCTTTATGATTCATTATGTGTGAGATTTTGATCTGGCATAATAGCTGCCACATGCACTTGAAGGGAATGTTGCTGATATGACAGTGGTTTTAAAATACTATTCAGATGTAGAGGCTAAAACTGTGTAGAACTGAGGTGTTTTTTTATGATGTGTTATAGCCTTAGGTGTAAATCTGCGTGTATAATTCTATGTTGAGAAATACTATACTTTAAAAGTCTACAAAGCTTTAATTAAAAAAAAAAATGTAAAGCTGCAAGCAGCGATGAAAGTGCCCTCGCACTCGGGGCCACTGCCACCCAGTGGCCTCAGGACAACAGCGAATAGTGGACGCATTTAAGCAGGTAAAAAAAAAAAAAAAAAAAAAATAGTAGTCATTCAGATGTGCCACACTTCCTGTTACCAGCAGGTGGCGCTTTGACTATAACTGAAAATTAACCGGTGGGAAAATTTCCTCATACGTCCCTATGGCCAATATATCGGCTTTCAAGTATAAAGAATTATCGGCATCAGCCAAAATTTTTATAATCGGTGCATCCCTAAAAAAATGGTTCAACATTTCTTCACAACTGGCACTTCTTTATAGATCAGTTGAACAAGTTGCAAACACTATATGCATATGCTTATTAAAAACCAGACTTTGTTGTCTAGATAGGTTAAAGTGGACATAGCATTATTCACTAATACAGTGATGGTAAAAAAAAATACATATAAGGAGTGATTATAGTGAGCAGTGCCACTCCAGGAACTTGAGTGTGCAAATCCACAGCTAGTTTAAATGGCCGGCACATCGACCAGGCAAAGCTTATCCAGCCTTCACCCAACTGTGTCATTGCTTGGTGGGTCAGAGAGGATAAAGTGCATGGGAAATCTGGGCTTTTGCTACCTGTATCGTCCTGTTTCCGCCAGTTGGGAGAACAGTGTACACTGCCAAAACATCATGTTTCCAGCTTTAGTAACATGCATGCCACAAAGAGAGATTAGATTAAAACAACCCAATCCGATTTATGGGCTCTGCAACAGCAAAACAATTAGCTGGTTTAGTTTTTCTGGGACAGGAGGTTGTAGTGGTTGGCAAAGGGTCAGAACTGTTCCAACTGGCAAATTACCTGGATTAGTTGAACACAATGCTGCCCAATGAAACTGCACTGTTGGCAGAAAAAGCAGTAACTAAGTCTTATTGAGGACATATGGTATGTGCTACAGGGCAGGCGTGTCAAAGGGAATGTCTTTACAGGCCAATGCCTGAATATTCCCTATTATATTTTCCTGGAGCTTCTGGTCATAAGTCCTGTAAAGTAAGTTGCAGTAAGTAAGCAAGTTTGATGTTACTTTTTAAAAGCATCATCGTTTATACTTTGGAAACAATTATGACATTTGAAAACAATGGTGTTGTTTGGGCAATTTCTGACCATTTATCCAGTGGTCACTCTGAGGAAAAAACAAAACTGCACCAGCATTTTCCTGCTGAAATCACACACACACACACAAATGCTAGTTGAGTCCATCAAACACGGCTTAGGGAAATTCCCAAACAGAAGCGGTTTGAGAAGTCGAATGTCAAGTTGTAGTGCAGAGAAAGGCCTTACTTCAGGTAAAGTGCTGGGGGTGGAGTAACTCAAAGGAAATGGCCTGAAACCTTACTCTGTTCACATGCACAGTCACAGTAAACTTGTGACTTTTTCTGTGGAATGGAAAAGATGATTTTTTTTTTCTATTGTTTAGTTTTGTTATTTGTACCACACAGTGAAAGCCAGTGGGGTTCAATGTTGATTGAGTTTTATTGTACAGCCAAAATCATTTTATTAAAAAAATTATTTAAAGGGCGCATTAGTAATATGTGCCTATAGGCGGGTGCACAACACGCGTACACAAACATTTTTACATATTAAAAATAAAAGGATTCCTCTCTGGAGAAGCGTTCAGTCTTTCCGCTCGCAAATTCCGACATGTAAATAGCAACTCCACCATGGTTGAAGTTGAAGTTGAAGTTTATTTGTCATTACACATGTACAAGTACAGTATAACGAAATGAAGTTTGGAGCAAGCCTCCGGGCCGCAGCCGATTATTCAGGCGCCGCCACACGCTCTCCAGAAATACAAGAATGCAGTTTAGCAAGCATTACATAGCAAAACACAACAAAACATAAACATAAACATGACACAGTACACGTGGTCACGTGATGGGATTTTTTGTATGGAGTGGGAGAGGAGATAGGTAAAGACAGGCAGACGGTTGTAGTGGGGGGTAGGTTGTGTATGGTGCGAGTGAGTCTGAGATTGTGTGTAAGCGCAACTGGCTTTTAAAGGGAATGGGAGATGAGACTCTGATTGGTTTATTGCACGTTATGCCCAAAACACACACACAACTCATTAAGAGACTAGAGACAACCCTTTTAGACCATGCGCCTGGCGCACCACCCATTTTTTATCTGTCATTAAAAACTAGCAAAAGTGGATTCGGACACACCCTATGTGCACCTGCGCCATGCACTTTGATCGTTAAAATTCTGCAGAAGAAAGTTAATTTGGAACAAAATGAAAGCGAGTTAATGATTTACATTTTCGGGTGAACTATACCTTTAAGTTGACACGGAAAATAACGTTCAGTTTATAAATAATACCATTTAGAAAAAAAGATTTGTTTGACAATGTGTAGCATAAAGGGAATAACATTATATAAGATTTACATAAGCCTTTTCATTTAATGGACAACCTCTGCCACCAAACTCTGAAAGCTTTTCTTTATTTTCTTTCCTTTTTTATGGTCATTAGGTCTCTAGAAAAACATAATATACCGTGAAACTTGATTTACAGTTTTCAACAAGGCTGTCTGATTAGGACTAATAACATCAAATTTAGATGGTGGGATTCAATTATCCTGTTGTCTAAAATGATGCACAGCTTTCTGAAATGGATTAGTCAGGTACTCCGCTCCTTGTCCCTGGCCGCTGCAGGTTTTAAAATATTTATAAACTGAAAGTGGAATCCCAACCCTGCACAGGCCTTTAAATCATTTATGAAGCTCATTCTTCTGTTTTGTGTTTCATAACACACAGAGCCATTCCACCATGGAGACCAACAGGCATTTTAAGTGTGAGACCATAAAGCTGGACCACCTATACTCCCCTCTATTCATTCTTCATTGCTTCAACTCAGTTGGAGTTTAAAACACACCAGCCTTTGCTTTCATCACCCACTTCTTCAGTTACTTTATCAGGAGGGAGAAGGTTGAGAACATGGTAAAGAGATGAATAGGAGTGTGGGAGGTCTGTATAATACTTGAAGAATTTGAGATCTGCCATATTTGCTCAAGGGTGGTCAGTTCTGCTGCAAGCTTGTTTTTGAGCAAATTACCTGAGCTGTAAATAACAAATCTCTCTAGAGCCGCAGGAAAACGGCATCAGAAGGAATCTGATTGTTGAACGTCATTAACTTTTTACAGTTAAAATAATATGGATATTTTTCTTACAAAAACCCATCGATTCTTTATTAACCCCCCAAAGCTGTGTGGATTACTTTTATAATGGATGCAGGGCTCGACCTTAAGCCTTTTCATGTGCTTGTCCTTATCGGTCATTCACTCGTCCGAGTAAAACATTTGCTTGTCCAGAAAAAAAATAGGATTGAGGGTGAGTGGGGTAATTTTCATTTTTAGGTGAACTATCCCTTTAAGCAAAGAAAACAGTTTGGCCCGACAGTAGAAGAGCGAGCGCAGCAGACAGAAAACAGCAGACAGAAAAATACCAGCTTAAATATATAAAAAAAGCATCCACTAAAAAAAACATCTCCTATAAAATATATGAGATATTTGCATTTTAAATGTTGCCATTTCACCATACACAGGTCATTTTGAATACACGTCAATGGAAAAAGATGCTTTTTGTAGTTATGTCTACCAGTAGAGTCTAGCAGGGCCATGCTAACTGTGCTTTAACCCTTTGGTTGGTACACATTCAACTACGTTTATTCTCTTCCCGTGGGCGTTCCTGGAGGACTCTGCTGCTGCCAACATCCTTCGGCAGGCCTGCCAGGGCGTCCTCCAGACATTCTGATTTTGTGCCCCCCCCGGGGCTAATTATAAAACCCAGCTTTTGCTGGGCCACCTGCTTCACTGTGAAATGAAGCACTTGTGGTGTGAACGGAGTTTCTGGCTGGTGAAGGGTGTTAATGATTACTCACAGAAGTAATCATTTTCTAATCACCAGGAGATGCAATGAGACGGCTGCGGTCCCTCCCCAGGCAGTCTAATTCAAATGACACAAGTGAGAGATGTTCAGCTGACTGTTGTGACGCATTCATAGAGACCATCGGCACAATTGTAATTCCTCAGCTACCTTTGCTGTATACATAGGCTAAACAAACCCATATGCAGGCATACCATCATTCAACTTCAGGCAGACAAGAAGCTTGCTGGCTTCTAAGAAAGGCTGTTCATGCAAATATTTTAAGTCTGTAATGACCTATTAGCCCTGGTCTTCAAAAGTGCTGAGAGGCAAGATATTATGATAGCAGAAATGATGATGAGTCTAAGATGCCTATAGAAGAAAGAGTATTAGAACACAGCTTAATGCATTTCATATAGTCAATAGCATTAATTTTTTACAGTTCAATGCAAACAAGTGCTTTACACACTTATGCTTTTGTTTGTAAAATAGGGAGCTTATAATGGAAATGATGGGGGAGCTTTCTTGTTTCTTGGGAGAGTGTAATCATTATCATTTATTAATACATTTAAAAAAAAAAAAAGACATAAAAAGTAAAATCACTTTATCAAAACGTAAAATACTGTATAGTGATGCACTGAAATAAATTATTGGCTGAACATACTAGGCCCCAAAATTTGAATTGTTAAATTCAAATTAACTGGTTTAGAATAACTAAACAAATTTGTATTTGTATACACAGAGAGAGGCTCAAATACAATTAATTTCATACAACAGATCTATAGCTTTAAAAACTGAAATTTGGCCAATATCTGTACCTTGTCAGGAATACACAACAGATAGAAACGCAGTTTCAATTTCTAAAACAAAGGTGGCAGGTACTTTAATTAAACTATTTTGCCTTCACACATAAGAAATAGTTCCTCTAATGAAGCACATAAATAGCTCTTTATTAATGCACCTACAGCCAAAGAAAATGATTGCTTCTGGGCATGGGGACTTCAATGTACAACTGGGAAATTCAAATTCTGCAAATTTGCAATCAATTGTTCGAACGGTTTCTGTTCACATTTTCAGCCAAGATTGTCCCATGGCCATAACATGCTTTGGCTTTAAATTTTCAGGGGTCAACATTTAAGTGCATTTAGATAGTACAGTTGATGGGAGACAAAACGCTTAAGCAGCTGTTTCAGCAACAATAAGCACCCTCCTCCCTAAATCTCTCTACACTGAGCCCCTCATTGCAGCCTGTAATTACAGAGATTAAGCCACTTTGTGCTCTCACTCTACCTAATAGCCAATTGACAGAATAAGCTTTGTAATGTAGATCACAAATCGATATTTCAATGACTCACTAGTGCTGACGCATCACTATGATCCTAAGTGAGAATTCATGAAATGTTTAAGCTTCAACCTTCAACCCTCTTTAAGATGTTGCCCTTCAATGACAGCAGCTGCTCTATAATATTCCTAGACATCCAGATGGTTTAAAACATTAATTTTCTCTTTGCTCAACCACTTTCAAAAACCTCAATAAGATGGGAGCACTCAGCTGCTTTAAAAGGCTGCCAAGCCCCAATTTAACATTTTGGCATGAAGTTATCTTGAGAGAAATCATCGTTTATGAGTCAAGGGTGACAACCTGCTGACTTCTGTTGTTACACTGCTTAGAATTATGATTAAAGCACTTTTCAATGGATGCACCTACACAATTGTATGTGTGTGTGTCTGTAAATAGATCAGATAGGGTAAGAGATATTTACACCTTCAGAAAGAATAATCATTTCTGTATAGTCTTTAAACACACTAGAGCACATCAAAAATTAGAAAAATGCCAATATCTTACCCAGATCAGCTCCATACACTTCAATCGGGGGTGACTATGCAGGAAGATGTTTCCAGGTGCTGACAAAAGCAGTTGGAATCAGTGAATAAGGCACGGTAGTGATACTGTTCCAGCTATCCGACGTCGGATCATAACAATCCAGGGTTTTACAACGCTGTGTACCGAAGTACCCGCCAACCACATAGAGTTTATTACCAGAGGCCACAGCATGGCAGCTCATTCTTTTAGAAGTCATGTCACCTACACGCGTCCATTGATTGGTCTCACAATCAAATCGGTATGCGGACGCTGCTGTGAACTCCGTGTCACCGCCCATTATGAATATCTGACTGCCGAGAACGGCAGCGGCGGTGTACCTCCAGGGTTGCGGGCACTCTGCAGCAATGGTCCAACGGTTCTCTACAGGGTCATAGCACTGGACCTTTGAGGCCTTGTCCCTGTGGATGGTTGTTCCACCAAACACAAAGAGTTTTAGCTTGGCACTGACCACTGCTGCATTGCTGACACCATCCCTAAGTGGTGCCATCATTGTCCATTTGTTGGTTAAGGGGTCATACCGCTCAACCTGTTTAAGAGATACTGAAGGGGAGGCTGGGAAGACACCTGCTATAGCAGTGTGACCCCCCACAACATAAAGGCAGTTTTCAAGTTCAGCTGAGCCATGTCCAAAACGTGCAATTAGCATCGGTGCACCTTTTGACCATTCTTCATGTACTGTGTCATATATCCAAACATCCTTCGAAACTCCATTTTCCGACCCCCTTCCTCCTGTCACGTAAACTTTACAGCCAATGGCACATGCACTGAACTCCTTCCTGGGACTGGGAAGATCTGATTTAGGGATGATCTCTTTTGCTTTGTGGTCCACTTGGTAGATCTTATCACACATAAACGTCTGACCCCCAAGAATGAGAAGTGTGTGCCCAGCTTTGCGAGGCCTAGCGCAAGGGCTAGTGACAACGCCGTCATTCTGCAGAATCTTTTTCTTGCACTGCATGGCCTCATCGACAATCTGTCGGCTCCTTTTATCTGACATCACAAGTTCCTCACATGCCACGGCCTCAATGAGGCATTCCGAGGGTAACAACGCGAGCCGTAGTCCTCGCAGCAGTTCAGGAAGATAGTCTCTGCGGCTGTCTAGGTCATACCTAACCCAGCGCATGACCGCGTTGAACACAATCTGTTCATCTTCAACCTCCAGCTCATCACTAAGGATGAGATCCAAAAGCTTGTCTTTCGAGAGGCCGCAGAAGTCTTCAGTGTCTCGAAGGGTCTCAAAGTGAATGAGGCACATCCTCCATGACAGCTCATAAAGGCGCTTGCACTGATGAGCGTCAGAGAGCAGCATCATCCCTAAGCAGTTTGATGCGTGCAAATTCTTCTCCAAAAATTCTGCTGCTGCATCACGGATATCATGAAACTGCAGCATATCTCCAGCCTCGAGAAGTGACTCTGCATTCTCCTCATTGATGATGACACGCGAGGAGTAAGCAAAGTCCAACAGCAGCTCCAGAACTTCTGGGTGAACACTGTCACGAAAGTTAACCTCATTGTCAAGGCTTTCACGGAGGCCACCGCTGAACATGGCTTCAAAGTAGCGACTGCAAGCGGCAAGCACAGCTCTGTGACAGGGAAAGGAGCGGTCGCCTGCCCATAGTGTTACATCTGTGAACATGCATTGTTTGCGAAGGGTATTGAGGTGGGTGAGCACACTGTCTGGATGAGAGGGCTTGTGGAAAAGCGAGATGTTCATGGAGCCTGTGCTCGTCCTCGACTTGCGGTTCTCATGGACGCTGACTGACATTTTTTCCAGCACGTCCAAATTTTCACTGGTTCCAATATCCCGAACTAGGAAAATAAAAAAAGCACAACACAAGAGGTTAGCAAGTGATCTATAAAATTATTTTTTCAGTATCGGGGATGACTCACTGCTGTACATGTTTATGCTTGGCAATAGAATCACAAGTGATAAAGTGGTATGGTGCTGTATCAACAAAATTTAGAGCCAACTAGTGCCACTTTTTTTCAGCTGCAGAAAACATAACTATTAGTCTTGGATGATTAGCATTAGCTTAAATGTGGTTGTAGTGTTTGTCATGCCTTGGCTCAGTAATCTTTTTTTTTTTTTCTCGTGTATAATGGCCAGAGATTCAAAATGTATTGCCTGAATGACATTTTTACATCCTTCAAATGTACATCCACAGCTCTTTCAGCAATGAAATATTACTTCAACAGTTAAGTTCACTGTAAATTCAGGATCTGAGAACTGTAATCCTTCTTTACACAGTTAAGCCAACACAAAGTGCACAATTAATCAACTCTTACATTTTATTCTAAAAGATTATAATACAATTTAGATTTGTAAATTAAATCAGTAATCCTTTGTTTTTGGCAAACAGAACCATGAGAACTATGCAAGAAATTCAATAAGCTCATAATTACAATGAACACCTAAAGAAAAAAAGAAACACAAGAGAACCCCGTCCAAACCATTCAATAGTAGTTTTACTAGAATTTCCGATGAATACAATTGCAAGAGAACATCTTTAACTTCATCTCTAAAAAAACATTTTATTTAGGCACCAAACTTTCTTTAGGCTATCAATCCTTGTAATTAACCAAATTACAGACATGTTTATTGAACACATAACTGGAGTGACAACAACCAGTCCAAATTGGTGTTACACAGACAGGCTTTAGCACTAAAGCGAAATTCACTGTGCAATGTAGACAGTGTAAAACCCAATACACACTTAGTGCAATACAGCAAAACTAGAATGCTCCAATTATAAATCAACAAAGCATAGATAGCATAAATTAGACGAGTTTGTTGATTAACATTGGGAGCATTCTCGAGACTTACTGTATAATGCCGTCAAAATTTGAAAAACAGTTCACAAAACAAAATAGTGATACTCATTTGGAAACAAAAATGGCATGCAGTTGCCCTACTAAAATAGTTAATGTTAATTATATTAATTAAATTAATCATCTAGATTACAATAATCTAATGCAATAATAGACAATTACTGTATAATTCTCCTTTTGTGCAGCCCTACAACAAAAAGACAAAAACCCTAATATTTTAACATTTGATAGGTTTTAAAGGCTGTGGCAGTTAAAGGTACAAAGTGCAGGTTACGTGGCTTGAGGTGAACAAACTGCCAGGATTTCCCTACATCACACACAAGTGTTTTGATTGGTTAGGCTTGCATTTATGCAGCACATGATTTGGTGAAATCCAGACAATTTAGTTCTTTCTGTCTAATGTTTAAAAACGGTTTCAGCTGCAAAGGTTCAATGTTACCAGTGGCTCTTTGTGTGAGTGAATGTGCTTACATGCAAACTGGATTCTTTAACTGATGTGGTTTGAGGTTATTGTGATGAGAGAGGGGGCGCAAGCATGCACAAACATCAGCAGGGTCTTTATGGATCACACTCTCGAGTTGACATGAATCACAATGCCAGAGGTTGACCACAAAGGATGCAAGGTCACAGCTATCCGTGCAGAAAGCTATGCAGGGGATAAGGGCAACTGGGAGGCTGGTATCGGAAGGATTGGATGCAGGGCTGTTGATGGGTGAACGACAACAGGGAGCAAGCAGGTGTCTAAAACCACTTACAGCGGCAAAAACTGCTGACCCACGCACAGGCACTGACAGTGAGGATCTGAGGGGGGGTCTGCATTGGTCCCAAAAAAGCGTCGCCTCAACAGACCAGGTCGACAGACTTGTCCTTAATGGGGCCAGGGAACAAAGAATGGAACAGAGAAATTTATTGATTTTTCCACATATAAATACGAGCGCCCTTGTGAGAGTTTCCAGGCATTTCTTGCAAGCTATGACTTTCCTGACAATATATTAAATGTTGTATAATTCCACAACAGTTGACTTATGGTCAGGTTTGTGGCTGAATAAAAGAGACCTGAAAAAGAAGCCCAACTATTATTTCACAGCTTGATGAAACTGCCTTGGAGTTCCTGCATGGTTCATCCCATCACCCATGGTAACCATCACTCAACAACAGCATGAGCCGTGCCAAAGTTGCTGAATCATTCAATACGAACAAACTAACTACCTATCCATGCGGATATTCTCACCAGCATGAATGACACCTTTTAATTGCAATGCCACTGAGAGGCTCAGGCACAAAAGTCTTTATTTCTTTGAATGTTCTTCCTGTGTAAACATCCAGGCTCCTCAAACTAAATAGCCGTTCCAGGTTCTTTTCACGGAGGATGTTGGTATTCTAGAGCTGTATTTCAGTTAAGCTACAGGAAGGAGGGAGGTGCGTTTTTTGTGTTTGCAGAAAGTCAAAAGCTGGCAACCTCACTGATTTGAAAAAGCTCAATGAATCACTGGTCTGCATGAAGTCCATCATCAGGACGATGTTCTTCTATCAGCGCTCAGCCTAAAACATTTCACGCAAGTATGTGGACACAGATGATTCTAGATATGCAAGCTTGATTTTGTGCACTTCTGCAATTCAAAATGTCGCAGTACACAGCCCATTCGTATCAGTTCCACAAAAGATGCACTATAGCATGTCTTCTGGCTAATTTAATTCACTGTCGAAAAACTATTTGCAAACATTGTACCTTTAGGAGGTACAACAGCTTGTCACTGGGACAGCACACTTAAAGAGACAACTTTGTACCTTATCTATCCCTAAAAGGTACATGCTAGTACCTTAGAGCAACAATGAAGGTTCAACAATGAACCTTTTAGGAGTAAAATAAGGTAAAAAGATGCCCCTTTGAGGGTATTATCTCCAAGCCAAACACTTCACTAAATAGTTGCTACAGACAGTACTTAAAATTGAGATGCAGAAATCCATAAATGCAGCCAATGTTACATAAAATTTCAATAGTATGGCCATATTGGTGGTGTTGACTTAAATAGTGAAAGCATGAAAGACATATAGTTCTTATAACTACATAAAACAGTGAAAGCAGCATTCCTCAACCCTTCAAGGACCCGCAGAACTGTCACATCCCTTATTTGACACCCATTTTAGGACATACATCATCTAAAAATGAGCTGATAAGTGAAACTGGGTGTTAAATTAGAGAGGCATACCAAAACGGTATGTGTCGGGGACCAGAACTGAAAACCACTGCAGAAATGTAACAGGCGAATAATTAAGACGGATATAATGGCAATGTTAGGGACTTAGGGTCATGAAAACTCTGAAAGCGCCAATATTAGGTTAGACAGGCTTGTTTACTTGAACTATGACCAATGCAAAAATAACTGGAATGAACGTCAAATACGGTTGAACATGAACCCTGAACCATGGATGATACAGTCTGAATTCCCTGACTCTTATGGTCACGCAAACATATTTTAATAGTGTAAATATTATGTAGGAGCAGGTGTACTGTGGCGCAAGGGTGAAAACAACACATAAACAATTTTACGTCAGTCATCCCCTCAGTTAACCTGTCGCCTCCTTAGACTATAAAAAGTGGAGAATATAGCATTTAAAATGCATAACGCAATAAATAAGGCTGTTCTGTAATACACGGCGACTATTCTCTGCGCTACGAGACTTCAGAAATGCGCGCACGAACTCAAGCTAGAGTTAGCCAGCTCGCTAGTGCGTTAAACAATGTAAAAAGATAACCAAATAACTTACAATTAAGTAAAATGTAATTGCAATACAAAACATGAACACAGTCAAAATAGAAATGACAGATTAGGCTGCGTTTAATCTTAAATCGACTGCTCAGTAACGCCACTGTGAATGAGAGGAGCTAACGCTGTTAGCGGAGAGTCGTAACTCAGCGTATTGATATGCAGAAGAAAGCCTGACAAACTCCTGGCGATTAGAGACACGTAAAGACGCTGCTCTCCCTGTAAGCGATCACTATCTTCCGATTTACACCCAGGTGGTCACCAGTCCCTATCCAGCTCACATCTAATCCTGACTGATTTGTATTGGCTTTCCCAGCTCTGCCAAAAACAGGAAGAACAGTGCAGATGTTGGTTAGAGTGTTATACATCTGAAGCTTCTTGCTCTAATATAAGACTATATATTTTTTTAGAAAGACATGACATACTTACAGTGTTCTGGGCGCTAGTGACAAATCCTCAAGTTGTGCGGTTTCAGAATTAGGGAAGGGATCATAGTTTAGTTCACCTCTTGTCTGGTTGGCTGTAGGTTACTACTTTGTTCACATTCCAGTCCTCACTGATGAAAAACTGTGGAGTCTCCTGAGGTAATATCTAAAAGCGGGGCAATGTGTAAGTGAGTGATTGACGTGCCCTTGACCAATCACGAACTGAGAATTTATGCAAATTTATATTGTAGCCAATAGGAACGTTGCAAGCTGAAAGTCTGCGCTGTTTTCAGTGCAAAGCAGCCAATGGCTGAACAGCGGGATGAGCGTCGCGGCGGGCGATGACACAAGGCATCACAACAATTAGCAGGGAAGTATTGTGACTTTTTGTTTTCATATACGATTTTAAGTTGGTACAATGAAAAATGTTCATCCGACATGGCAGTATGTTGTCAAATATGTGATTGTATTTGAATAATAGCCCTTGATTTAAAACGGGCCTTATATTTTGCCATTATAGAATTAGCAAGCCGTTCATAAGGCACTTAGGCTAATTAGTGATATATGTCCCTCTATCCCTTTCCATGTATTTGTATTTTATCCGTATGAACACAACACTTATAAATTTAGTTTTTTTAATGCAATGCCTTTAGCTCCATCTAGTGGGATCGTTATATTAATGACAAATCATAACACATTACACATTAAACTGTTTCCTCTCTGATGATAGTTCCAATGTTCCATCATTATGCATCCAAATACAAGTTTAATGGACCCTGATGAAGTGAAACCATATTATATATCTGTATTAATTGCATTCTGTATTAATCTTCAGTCCACATTAAATGTCTTAGTTAATACGCTGGCTAGAGCAGGTGTTTTCATGCTATTTGTATACACTCTGTCCTTCTGTAAAGGCCTATTTTAATAATGTATGAAATCCCATTTTATACTGAGTGTGATATTCTAATTATTTTAAAAACGTTATTTAAAATGTTATGTGTGTGTGTGTGTGTGTGTGTGTGTGTGTGTGTGTGTGTGTGTGTATGTGTGTGTGTGTGTGTCCTGGTAAACGGGGACAAAACGTCCCCACAAAGATGGCAATATCCGAAATCCTTGTCCTTGTGGGTTAATTTTTTTGGTCCCCATGAGGAAAAGAGCTGATAAATCATACTAAGTGATATTTTTTGAAAATGTAAAAATGCAAAACGTTTTCTGTGATGGGTAGCTTTAGGGGTAGGGTTAGTGTAATGGGATAGAATATACAGTTTGCACAGTATAAAAATCATTGTGTCTACGGAAAGTCCCTATAAAACATGAAAACACAACAATCTTCAAAAACCTCCATTTAGGGACGTCATCATTTGTAAAGCTGGGATAAAAATAAAGTAATTTAAGTTGTTTTTTAAATGTAAAAATGCAGAAAGTTTTCAATGATGGGTAGGTTTAGGGTGTGGGTTAGGTTTAGGTTATAAAATGTATGATTATCTGTATATAAAAATTCTATGCAATGTCCCCATTTAGCCCATAGTTAAGTAAATGTGTGTGTGTGTGTGTGTGTGTGTGTGTGTGTGTGTGTGTGTGTGTGTGTGTGTGTGTGTGTGTATCACTTGGTTGTTCTCTTTTTTAATTTTTTTATTCCACCGTTAGTATTAATGGTTTGCTTATAAATTATAACTCTTTGCTGGTATTTCATCGCTTGGTGTTCTGGGTTCATCTCTTGGGCCTGTGCATTTTAAAGTCTGTCCCTGTGCTGCTGAAGCATGTGTAATACGATCAAGTTCACTTCGATTCGAGTCTGAATGCATTTTCTGGGCCAGTGCATTGAAACCATGGCCCTGTCTCTGGCTTAGCTAAAGAGATGGTTGAATTTCATTGGTGGCCATAATTAACTATGTTCCATCTGCAAAATCACCAAGGGAGTATCCTCCATTAGTTGTGTAAACCTAATCTGAGACCAAAGGTTCTTTGTAAAGAAATGTGCTGATCTTTACTGTGTTAATACATGCAAGACTGACAGTTTTGGCGGCATATGCTGCGGTCGTTAGGAGATCATGAAATCGTAGCACCATAATAAAGCCACAGACTTACTGCAGTGCTTACAGCAGCTTTTGCTGGGGTAAAAAAAGGTTTAGGACTTAAAAGGCACGCGGTCTAAGACATATCTAATTTTACATGTTGAATAAGTGCCATATTAAACCAGACAGGGACAGCCAGGTGCCAAAAGAGAGGATTAAATAATATGTGTATATTTTAGCAATGACTACAAACATCTGTCTGTCTGTCTGTCTGTGAACAGAAAAACATCCAAAAGCATTCAAAACTTGTAATAAATCAAAATTTTTGTAATGAGTCTTTTGAAAGATGGCTCATCATCGTGGGCATTATATTTCATGTGGGTTCCACTTGATGGATGACCCTGATGAGAAGATGCTAATGTCCCTCATCATTTTAAACTTTATGCACCAAAGATATGCAGCTGGCCTCTAAGAGGGTCACAGGAGAACCCTTGGGTTATCCCGCCTCGACAAATGCGCCCGAAAATAGCAAGACTATAATCCTAATGATATTAGAACATCACTGTAAACTTTCCAGCAAGTGCTTGGTTTTATGTCAATCTGCACTTGATGCCAAACAGTAAAACCAGGCCCACATGATGTACTACTGGCGCTCTGAATTTCAGATGAATTGCTCTTGCTGTGGAACAGTTAGTAAAGAGGTTTCTATGCAACAGAGGTTGACTGCACTTGGTCTTTACACCTGATTTGATTAAAGGCCATTTAATTTTCTTCTAGCCAGTTCCTCTTCTCCTCGCAAAAAACGCAAGTTGAACATGGAAGACACGCGTGAAGTCAAGTCTGAACCTGATGCCCCTGCACAGGCCACCCAACCATGGACGTTTTCCAAATCATCTTTGATTAGAAAGCTGAGACAACACTTAACCAGTTGTAAGTACATTCATTTATTTTAGTCTTTTATGCAATTTAGTAGCATAATAATTTTTAAATACATTTATTCATGCTCCTTTTTTATTAAATGCATTGTTAAAAAATATGCAATAATATAGAATAAGATGCATACATTTAGAACTATTTTTACACTAAAAAGTATAGTAATCAGGTTAAAGTGATAGTTCACCCAAAAAAGAAAATTCTGTCATCATTTACTCACCCTCATGTTGTTCCAAACCTGCATGAATTTATTTCTTCTCCTGAACACAAAATAAGATATTTTGAAGAATATGAGCAAACAGTTGATAGGCCCAATTGACTTCTATAGTAGAAAAAAAAAATGCTATGAGGTCCATAAACTATTTGGTATATTCTTCAAAATATCTTCTTTTGTGTTCAGCAATTCAGAAATTCACACAGGTTTGGAACAACTTGAGTAAATGATGACAGCATTTAAATTTTTTGGTGAAGAACTATCCCCTTAAAGGCGCTGCATGTATGTTTTTGACTGTACTAAAGCATAAAAATACCATAATAGGTTTGCAGATATTTAGGAAGCATGCTAAGTTCACATACTTGTTTCTCCGAAAAACAATGCATCAGCCAGTTATTTTACTTTGAAATGTGCGTTCCATGTCGGAATGTCTGTTTTTGTTTTGGTCTGTGCGATAACGCACGCTGCCAATTTACTCAGTAGTGTTTCGACACCACAGGTTGCCATGTAGAGGAAAACACAGTGTATTGCAGCCATTGAAACCAGCAAACAAACTGGGTCAGAGATCGCAGATTCTACTGTCTCTACGAACGGTAGCACGTTAAAACGCAGATAAATCAACTCATCCCTCGTTTCATTGTTGCTTGCTCGTTCCTGTTGCGTATCCTCAAACTGGCAACCCGCATGAACATCGAGTCCACACGTCCTGAAAAATGAAGCCAAAGCGTCTAGATTGCCCCCAGGTGGTTGGTCCCAATATAGCTAATAAACCCGGCCCCTTCATGTGTTCTAATTGGACACGAGACAAACTAAACAATCAAATTACACTTTTCTAAAATGGTTTCTGTCATTTTAGGTAGTTTTTATCACGCTGATGTAAGTTCAGGTGTTTGTTTGTGTGTGCGTTTGTGTGACGTCATGATTGACAGCTTTTGTCAGCGAAGTTCACTGATCCACCAACTTGAAATCCACCGATTTCAGGATTTTTGACTTTCCATAACTGTTTATTTCACACCGACATAATGTTACTAACAGATACTGCTAGAGTGTGGGCGGGGTTTGATATCACGGCTCTACTTCTTAAACTGTAGGTCCCGAGGTCACTACTGTGCAGACGCCGGTCCCAAATCAGCGCAAGATGTCAGCGGCATATTTGGATTTTGCCGGCTTCACTTTTCTACAATGGAAGAGAGTGATCAGATTCGACCAGTCTATGGTTGAGTCTGAGGAGGTGGGGCGGGGCAGAAAATATTTTTAATTTGGACTGCAGTACCCATTTCAACCACTAGCTGTCATTCTAACGTACTGCACCTTTAATGTAGTCAGGTTGATTATTTTGCATTAAGTATTTTTTGCCTTACCGTATTTTAAGATTACATAGTTGTTTATTTTTACAGTTTAGGGTTCAGTGTAATCGCAAAATCATCATATAAGAATCTTATCACTAGGTATTTTTTAAAAATGGATGGTCTTTTGAAATCAGATATATGTTATTTTCGCACAAAAAAATCCAGTAGAATGGTTTGCAGTGCACACATGAGTCTAACTATGTGAAGGAAGCTTCACCGTGTCTGCTGTCTTTGTTGCTGTCATCTGCGTGACAGTTCATTAAGGCGAGAGGTGATAATGGCGTTGCGTCCCTCAGCTGATGATGATGAAGCAAACCAAGCGTCAGATGAGCCCGTTGTGGTTTTACAGTCCTATATTTAGACATCTAAGCTATCTGTGAAACTGAATAATGTTCTGAGGACACACTGTGATCTTGCACCAGAATTTTTTAATACATTTAGAAAAGTACTCAGTGGTTCTGGGAAGCTATAAGGTATTTTGTCATGTGGGAACATACATATATGGTTAAAAGTATGTGGACATTCAAACAGCATCCCCATATGTGCTTGTTGATTTCAAAACCGTGGGCTTGTCTTTTTAGAGCTTACACTCTTCTGGGAAGGTTTTCCATTAGATTATGGAACATGACTCCAAGCATTCATTTCCATTTAGATACATGAGCATAAGTGAGGTCAGGGACGGATGTTGGGCAAATGGGGTCTGGTCTGGATCACAGCTGGTGTTCCAATTCATCCCCAAAAGGTGTTTAGTGGGGTTCAGGTCTATGCCTTGTGCGGGTCAGTCAAGTTCTTCCAAACCAGATGCATGTTTATGGGCTACAGTGTGTTTTCTATTCTCTACTGTTCTAGTAATAGCCTATACCTAAACTGGGGTTCACAAAGTGTTTATTAAAGTAAAATGCTTACAAAAAAAAAAAAAAAATTGTTTACTTGCATGCCATGACCCATCAGAGAACCATGAACATACAAACGTACTGTTAAATTAGTGAAATATTAGCTTAAAATATGAAGGCATTATAGTGTGGCAATTTCTGGCCTAAATGGTAAAATAGCCCCAAAACCATTTAATACATTTCTAGGCATACGACTAAAAATGGTGTTTGTTGCTCTTATCCGAGTACTAGTTATATTAGTTGTAATGAATATATAGCCCCAGGGGAAATGGTGCGGGATTTATGCATGCGTTTAATCGTGTTACGATCAAACATGCACAGATCCGCACAGAGGGGAATTTTGATATTAACAATTGATTAAAACGGATTAAAACAATTATTAATATCTAGGGCTTAATTCAACTTTTAGAAATTTCTTTAATTCTAGGATTGAGTTCAAAGGACGGATAATTGTCCACCAAAATATCTGTCTTTTAATAACTCTTAAACAACACTTCTCTGGCCAGGAGAAATAGCTTTCTTTTCATTTGTAACAGGGTCGGTTCACCGTAAAAGTGACCTATGTATGACCAAACTCAAGCACAATCACGTGTGAATGTATATATATATTTTAATAAAATCAACAAACAATAAACAAACATACACAAATTAACTGAAAGCAGGAAGGAGAGAGAGAGAGAGAGAGAGAGAGAGAGAGAGAGAGAGAGAGACAGAGCAACGGTGATATTATCGACACAACCTATGAGCATAAACAAGGAGTCAGTCCAGCTTATTGGTATAAGCTCAAAACTTTATAACGACAGCTTATGGATACTTGTATATGTTTCCTTGGTGGTGAGCTCGTGTGTTTAAGGGAATTCCGCGATCCGGTCCGTGTTTCGATCTTGCCGGGTGGTTCCTTGGAGTCCGCGGGAAATTCAACTTTGGTTCCTTTGTGTGATGAGATCCGTTGGAAGGTGGCGAAGAGGAAGAGGAAAGCAAGAAGGAAGAGAGAAGACGAGAGAGCAGGACAGAGAGCGAAGGAGCCGGACAAGAGGCGAAGGACCAGAGAGGAGGCGCAAGAGAGACAAGAAGCCGTCTGTGGCCCATTCTTAAAGGCGCGACGACGGGCACGCTCTCTTTGGTCGGAACAGCCAATCAGAGCGAAGGAACTCAGAAGCGGAAATCTCCCTTTGTCTTGGGTCTCACCTCATTAACATGTTTTATGACTCTCACAAATGGGCAGACTTGGGGTTTTTGGGTATGCAGACTTTGGGGTTTTGGCATGAAAGAAAGCAAAATAGCATCATAGCACCCCACAACCCGCCTAGCTGGCCTACAAATTGCGAGACAAAGATTTGAGACCAAACATGGGGTTTTAACCCAAGAGTTACAGGAATGGCGAGAATTGACGCCATCTTTCCTTAAGCCTTCGCTGGCTATAAGTTTCTAACCTATCAAAACACATCTAAAATGGTTATAACAAAAAGCATGCATACATACAGGGAAGAGTACACCTAAAATGAAGAATAACTAAGTTAACAGTCATATGATCTGTTCGGATGTCCTTTGGTATGTGTGAGGTGGGGGGCTGGTTTATGACGGTGAGCTGCACGAGCATGGTTTGTGTCCTTTTAGCACCGTTAACCTGTCAGTCTGTAGACTTCACGGCGCCGGTCTTGCTTGAGTCATTATAAATAATCAAAGTATTGGTCCGTTGATCATTTATGAGCGCCGTCCATACGCTACATATCCCCCCTTTGGCCGACGACGTTCGTGTTCGAACATCGTCGGACATTAGTTCCGATAGTCGAATGGCAGGTGTCTCACGATGGTCGACTTGAATGATGGGCGTTGAATCTCTGTGTCAGGCCGAACCTAGAGAAGATGTGGTTCTTCAGGAGGTCTGCCGTGGTTTGGGCAGTGTCGTTGGGTGCTGGCCGACACTCCACCCACTTGGTGAATTGTTGAGTTTATGGTCTTTTCAACGGCAGTCTTTTGCTTGGTGTAAGCTTTATGGGCGAGGTCCCGCAGCTGTCGGATGGACATGTTGCGGGGACAGGCCAGAACTCCTAGATGGTGACTCACTGTGTGATGCAGGTTTCGGAGAAACAAAGTTTTGAAGTTAAATTCCTCCTCCATCCCAGGTTCGTTACGTGCTCCGAAGTAGGTCTGTCGCAGCCGATTGTAGTATGCTTGCGGGGTTTCTGCTCGGCCCTGCTTAAGGTCCATAGCAGCGATGAGCCCCTGGTCTGACTCAGGATCAGAAAACTCTTTAATCAAAGCCTGTCGCAGCTGCTGGTAGTCGGTTTTGACAGTTTGTGGTTGTCGGTCCAGGAAGCAGCGTACATCTCGGCTTGATGTGATTCTAAGCAAATACAATCTGTCCCATGTTGTCACATTGTCCACCGTTTGTGAAAGAAAGTCTATGTCCTGCAGATACGAGTGCACGTTGTGTCCTTCTGCGGGGCTTGGGCTGAATGTGGGAATGTTTCTGGCCAGCTTGTCGAGTTCTTTGGGAGCGTTGCCGTGCCTGGCGGCCGGAATCTCTTGTGAAGGTCCCCACCCCTTCGCTCCCGAACGGGGTTCTGGGAAGCTGGCTGGTGACATTTTAAACTGTGGACTATCGCAACCCTCCGGAACAAGGAACTCTTGACTCGGAGGTCTTGACTTACTGACCCGAGGAAACTCAGTGTCGTGGGTTTCCCCTTGCTGCTTGCTGTGCGGCGTGTAGGCATGTTTGAGTTCTCTGTTAGTATTGTCAAGTTTGTTTCTCAAATAGTCTTTTTCATTTGTTAGAGTAAGAATTTCGTTTCTGGCCGCTTGCAGGTGTTTTTCGCAAGCTCTGGTCTCAGCATCCTTCTCTTTTAGTTAATTTCCAGCTCTGATCAGGAGAGCTTCGCCTCGTTGGAGTTTCTCATTTACGTCCTCTCTGTGTTCTTTCTCAACTTGTTCTCGTTGCTCAGTGTCGGCACGAAGTTCTGTCAGTGCATCTTGGAGTCTCTCGACTTCGTCCTGTAGCTCTGCGTGGGTCTCATCCCGCTTGCGCGCGCCGTTCCTGAGTCTCGACGAGTAGCTGGTCTAGACGAGTCTGGGCGTCGGCCTGGTTCCTCTGGGCCTCCTCAGCTTGAAGTTTGAGTGCTGTTGTCTCCTGCTCCAGCTGGACGTTGTTATTCTCGTTGAGCCGTGTCTGGACGATCAGATTGTGGGCGAGCCTCCCGATGATCTTGGCCCGCTCTTTGTGATTGTAACGCTGCGTGGGATCATGGGCCATCAGCATGTTCAGGTCGTTGTCCAGTTGTTCTCTGCTCAGCTGCTGTAGGTCGCCGGTGCCTCTGGGCAGGAACTCGTGGGTCAGAGCAGACAGCCAGGTCTCAAGGTTGTCCCAGTGGGCAGCAGGGCTGGATGAACGGGACATCTTGGCGTACTGTTGACGAGAGAACGCAGCACAAAAGAAACACAATGCAAGTCCTTGCCGAATTGAGAGCTAAGTTTTTTTTTTTTTTTTTTTTGGTTTTAAAATACCAAATTGGGCTAACAGTCTATGCTGTTAGTGAGCTACGGTCCAGATACTTAATATCTTTGGCCGTGAATATTGGTGAGGGCCAAGCCTAAATACAGATTTTGATGGCGGCAGCCTATTGGGTTGTGTGATGACTCTGGCGGCTGGATTCTAATCTAATATTTAGCTTTCCTTTCTGGCTCTCATAGGTTCTGTCGGTATGTGAACTAAAAGAAACACAACACGACGGTGCGATACATAGGGTAGGATAAAACAAACAAAAATATTAAAAGGGAAGGATAAAAAAACAAGAATAAGTGAAAAATTAAAATAAAAATAAAAATAAATAAATAAATAAAAATTTTAAAAAAATTAAACAAATAAAAAAAACAAGGATTGGAAATTAATAAAAATAATAAATCAAATTAAGGTGGATTAAAAAAAAAAATTAAATCAAAATAAAGTAACAGGAAGTGGTGAAAAAAAAGGAAGGGGAAACTCTAAGCTTGTTTTCGCCACTAGGTGTTATTACGGGTCTGACAGAGCGGTGGCGCTGTCGAGTAACAACCTCTAGTGAGACTGTGTGCTTAGAGTGTAAGGTCCCAAAGGCACTCAATGTTAATTTAAAAATGTTGAATTTAAACTCAGTTTAAACCAAATTTCAAATAACCAGGTGCTAGAATAATTTTAGGGATTTGCTGTTACAGTAAACAGGCACTTAAAGCAGAAATAACTCTTCAGTTACTGGTGTTAATCATTGAGTGCTTGTGGTGACACAGATACAACTTTATTTTAATTTAAGTTAAATTTGTTTAACATAAATTTAAATAAGTGTGAAGAGTCGTAGAGATAGAGAGTGTCAAATAACAGTAACAGTGAGGAGAATTACAGTTCTGAGCAGAACTAAACAGCAAAAGGGGAAAGTCGAATTAACCTTCAAAGAAAACAAAAGGGAAGCGGAACTACGAATAATGTCCACGAGATGGCGTTATCGAGTTCGCTACGGAGATGACGTAGAGAGGAGGGACTCCGTTCACCTGGTCAGAGGGGGCAGTACCAAACTCTCAGCGCTTCGTGATTTCAATTTTGGGTGTGTGTTCACCGGTTCGGTGATTACACATTAATCACGCATACAATAAATCTCTCTCTATATATATAACTTTAGTTTCTCTTTCGATCGGAGGATCGAGGGAGTGCCTGGCATGAACCGTTCACTACCATTAAAGCACTAATGTAAACGAACAGGATTTCTTCACTGCCGCTTTGGTTAAGCTGGATCAGAGCTTATACCTGGCTCCTGGCTAAGTCACACAATAGTGTCGTGATTTGCCTTGGGTGCATGCGATTAATTACGTCGCATGGACTCAAGCGGAGCGAAATACGCTTAGTTTACAGCATCGGATATACACGATGAATTGAACTAGCGCAATAAGAGGCCTTTAAAAGCGATCGGAGGAACTCGCTCGGATCGCGCTTTTCCACCGCGGACTCGTTCGTCCTTACAGGGAGATAAACAAATATTAAAATGGTCTGCAACGAAATTTCTTCGTCTTTACAGAAGCGACTTTAATATTGTGACTGCAGTTTAACGGATTTACTTGTTAACAAAGGCTAAATGATAGACAAATAGTCGTGTTAACACACTGAATTCAGGAATATGAGCTCATGCAATTTGGGCGAGTGCGTTCTGCTCGCAGGCGCGCGTGTGACAAACAAAACATATACACACACACTTCGTTCGAACTGAGTTTGCTCAACACAGGTTTAAAACGATGCCCGCATTCTCCACCATTATATGTAATGAATATATAGCCCCAGGGGAAATGGTGCGGGATTTATGCATGCGTTTAATCGTGTTACGATCAAACATGCACAGATCCGCACAGAGGGGAATTTTGATATTAACAATTGATTAAAACAGATTAAAACAATTATTAATATCTAGGGCTTAATTCAACTTTTAGAAATTTCTTTAATTCTAGGATTGAGTTCAAAGGACGGATAATTGTCCACCAAAATATCTGTCTTTTAATAACTCTTAAACAACACTTCTCTGGCCAGGAGAAATAGCTTTCTTTTCATTTGTAACAGGGTCGGTTCACCGTAAAAGTGACCTATGTATGAGCAAACTCAAGCACAATCACGTGTGAATATATATATATATTTTAATAAAATCAACAAACAATAAACAAACATACACAAATTAACTGAAAGCAGGAAGGAGAGAGAGGAGAGAGAGAGAGAGAGAGAGAGAGAGAGAGAGACAGAGCAACGGTGATATTATCGACACAACCTATGAGCATAAACAAGGAGTCAGTCCAGCTTATTGGTATAAGCTCAAAACTTTATAACGACAGCATATGGATACTTGCATATGTTTCCTTGGTGGTGAGCTCGTGTGTTTAAGGGAATTCCGCGATCCGGTCCGTGTTTCGATCTTTGCGGGTGGTTCCTTGGAGTCGCGGGAAATTCAACTTTGGTTCCTTTGTGTGATGAGATCCGTTGGAAGGTGGCGAAGAGGAAGAGGAAAGCAAGAAGGAAGAGAGAAGACGAGAGAGCAGGACAGAGAGCGAAGGAGCCGGACAAGAGGCGAAGGACCAGAGAGGAGGCGCAAGAGAGACAAGAAGCCGTCTGTGGCCCATTCTTAAAGGCCGCGACGGGGCACGTCTCTTTGGTCGGAACAGCCAATCAGAGCGAAGGAACTCAGAAGCGGGAAATCTCCCTTTGTCTTGGGTCTCACCTCATTAACATGTTTTATGACTCTCACAAATGGGCAGACTTGGGGTTTTTTGGGTATGCAGACTTTGGGGTTTTGGCATGAAAGAAAGCAAAATAGCATCATAGCACCCCACAACCCGCCTAGCTGGCCTACAAATTGCGAGACAAAGATTTCGAGACCAAACATGGGGGTTTTAACCCAAGAGTTACAGGAATGGCGAGAATTGACGCCATCTTTCCTTAAGCCTTCGCTGGCTATAAGTTTCTAACCTATCAAAACACATCTAAAATGGTTATAACAAAAAGCATGCATACATACAGGGAAGAGTACACCTAAAATGAAGAATAACTAAGTTAACAGTCATATGATCTGTTCGGATGTCCTTTGGTATGTGTGAGGTGGGGGGCTGGTTTATGACGGTGAGCTGCACGAGCATGGTTTGTGTCCTTTTAGCACCGTTAACCTGTCAGTCTGTAGACTTCACGGCGCTGGTCTTGCTTGAGTCATTATAAATAATCAAAGTATTGGTCCGTTGATCATTTATGAGCGCCGTCCATACGCTACATAGTTATATAGTAATGTGTGTATATATACAGACACAATCGCGGCATGGACTCCACTAGACCCCTGAAGGAGTGCTGTGGTGTCTGGCACCAAGATGTTAGCAGCAGATCCTTTAAGTCCTGTAAGTTGCGAGGTGGGGCCTCAATGGATCGGACTTGTTTGTTCAGTACATCCCACAGATGCTCGAGTGAGATCTGGGGAATTTGGAGGCCAAGTCAACACCTCAAACTCGTTGTTGTGCTCCTCAAACCATTCCTGAACCATTTTTGCTTTGTGGCAGGGTGCATTATCCTGCTGAAAGAGGCCACAGCCACCAGGGAATACCGTTTCCATGAAAGGGTGTACATGGTCTGCAACAATGCTTAGGTAGGTGGTACGTGTCAAAGTAACATCCACATGGATGGCAGGACCCAAGGTTTCCCAGCAGAACATTGCCCAAAGCATCACACTGCCTCCGCCGGCTTGCCTTCTTCCTATAGTGCGTCCTGGTGCCATGTGTTTCCCAGGTAAGCAACGCACGCACCCGGCCTTCCATGTGACGTAAAAGAAAACATAAGTCATCACACCAGGCCACCTTCTTCCATTGCTCCGTGGTCCAGTTCTGATACTCACGTGCCCACTGTTGCCGTTTTCGGCGGTGGACAGCCTGCCAAAATATGGCACCCTGACTGGTCTGCAGCTGTGCAGCCCCATACGCAACAAACTGTGATGCACTGTGTATTCTGACACCTTTCTATCAGAACCAGCATTAACTTCTTCAGCAATTTGAGCTACAGTACTCGTCTGATTGATCGGACCACACGGGCCAGCCTTCGCTCCCCACGTCCATCAGTGAGCCTTGGCCACCCATGACCCTGTCACCGGTTCACCACTGTTCCTTCCTTGGACCACTTTTGATAGATACTGACCACTGCAGACCGGGAACACCCCACAAGAGCAGCAGTCAGTAGATATCAAATGTAACAATGCAATACTATCACACACACACACACACACACACACACATATATATATATATATATATATATATATATATATATATATATATATATATATATATATAATATAATATAATATAATATAATATAATATAATATAATATAATATATATATATATATATATATATATATATATATATATATATATATATATATATATATATATATATATGTATGTATATGTGTGTGTGTGATAGTATATCGTATATATACTGTATATCGCGTGAGTCTGGGCGCGGCTACAGAGGCATTGGTCTTGAGGCGACGTTTCGCTGCAGATCGATCTTTTGCTGTCAATAAAAGCTTTTCTTTGACTAACAAGGAAGTTTTCAGCTCTGAAACTTACAGGATATTCTTATATTACCATGACCTTTTATATATCAAAAGCTCAAGGGAAAGTTGATTTCTCAATTCATGACCCCTTTAATAACCGTGGAAGCACGTCATCACAGTCTGTGAAGTATTGATCTTGTTTGTCTCCATGGATTTTTAAATGAACTAAGTAGGGTAGTTCACAGTGTAATTTACTCACCTTCATGTTTCAAAACAACATGACTTTTTAAATTCTTCTGTAGTCCACAGAAAGCAATGTTAGGCAGGATGCACATGCTGCTTTTTCCATTCAATGAAAGTGGATGGTGACCAGGATTGTTAAGCTCCAAAAATGACAGCAAAAAAACCCTGTAGAAGTACCATAATAATCCAAACTTTTAGTCTTCTACTCACACGATCATATGACTTCAAAAGACTTGTATATACAGTAATATATCTCTGGTCCTTTTTACATCTTAACAGCTCATAGTGGTTGTGAAGTTTCTAACTGTTTGCTTTTGAGATGTTTGTGTTGGTAGTATTAATTTTGGTTGTAACTCTGTGCAGATTTCCAATATTTCCTGTGCTCTGATCATGCTGGTTTGTGGCTAGGGAGTAATTACTGACGGTCAGCCATGAAAGTAGAAGGTTTTGCAATACTAAACCATGCCTGAGAGCTTTTCACATCACATAAGATGTGAAACTGAAATGCAGAAATTCATTTTGCTCTCATAACATCTGTTCCCTTTTATCTTTCATCATCCAGTAAGGGTAAGATGAGAGTTAATGAGGATGTAATCAGATGAGGATAGTTTTCTGCATTTAAATCTTAACTGTGCTTGCAGCAGTAGACCTTGGCTTACTTTTTATTTAAATATTTATAGAGAAAGATTTAGAAAAAACAAAACAAAAATTAACATTAATAAATACTACTAGTTGTCTCACTTTTTATTTCGGAATATTTATTTTTATTTTTAGTCTGCAAAGGCGTTCATTTAATTAATTTAATATTCATTGAAAATAATTCCCAAATAGTATGGTTTATCGCTGAATTGGGCTATTGACTCCTGGCTTGTGAAGCAACTTAATGCAGTTCATGAGCTTTATATGAACAATATAAAAGCTCTCTTACAGTATTTTATGTGCGGCAGCATGTGTGACTGATCTTATCATTTCCCCAGAGTCGCAGTTCAAGTGAAGCACCTTTATTAACGCAAATGAACCTCTATTTGAACTCGGTGGCTGTAAATCCGAGACCCGGTCTTCCCATTCCCTACGAGTCTCTCATAACTCAATGTGTCCCATCTGCATATATCTCCTCTGATTACTGCTGATGTTAATTGCCCTGCTTATACTGGCCAGTGAGTTCATAAAGTCTTAAATGAGCTGGGTTGAAATACTACAGACCGCTAAATCCAGCAGTGTATTATGTATAATGCATGTAAACAGGCTAGTCAAGATGAGTGTGTGCTATTAGCTGTCATGACCATGTCAAGAGCTGTCATGACATCCTTCTGCTGTAGTTTATGAGGATGTGAGGTACAGTGTGACCACAAGAGGGAGATAACAAGCCATGCATTGTAGGAAAAAACAAATGTGTTATAAAGCAATGTGGCTCTCAGATGGTTTTGCTTCAGGACCCAGACTGTATACTGGATATCAAGTGCATATATATATATATATATATATATATATATATATATATATATATATATATATATATATATATATATATATATATATATATATATATATATATATATATATATATATATATATATATATATATATATATATATATATATATATATACATACATACATACATACATACATACATACATACATACATACATACATACATACATACATATACATACACACTGCCCGGCCAATTATTTATTTTGCAGTGATTATTATGTTTCTAGTATGTTATACAGTACATCGATAATAACATTATGACCTAATATTGTGTTGGTCCCCCTGAACCGTCGAGGCATGGACTCCACTAGACCCCTGAAGGTGTGCTGTGGTATCTGGCACCAAGATGTTAGCAACAGATCCTTTAAGTCCTGTAAATTGCGAGGTGGGGCCTCCATGGATCGGACTTGTTTGACTTCTTTGAGGACAAAATGTTCACTTGCCGCCTAATATATACCACCCACTAACAGGTGCCATGATGAAGAGATAATCAGTGTTATCACTTCACCTCATAATGTTCATAATGGTCATAATGTTATGCCTGATCGGTGTATGTTTGGCAACAGTCTATCCCTAATTGATGGAGTGTGTAGCTTTTTCTTAAACAACCATGTAGGAAGACACATCATGGCCATATTCCAGGATGACAATGTCATGATGACAAAGATTCATCAGGCTCAAATTGTGAAAGAATGGTTGGGAGGGCGCATGAAGAATCATTTTCACACATGAATTTGCACTTCTAAATCCAAACCTTAAATTAAATTCAACGCAAGTCTGTGGGATGTCCTGGAGGAGACTTTACAGAGTGCTGGACTCTTGCATTGTCAATACAAGATCTTGATCAAAAATTGATGCACCTCTTGATGGAAATAAATCAAGAGGTGCATCGATTTTTGGTCAAGATTTTATATTGACATTGGCTTAATGAAAATTCACATGC
>CM031967.1:9559111-9661611 GCA_018749465.1 Paracanthobrama guichenoti
GCCGTGTCATCCGGACTAAAGAGGACAAGGACAACCCAAGTTGTTCTCAGCGCTCAGTTCAGAAGCCTGCATCTCTAATGGGATGGGGTTGCATGAGTGCGTGTGGCATGGGCAGCTTACACATCTGGAAAGGCACCATCAATGCTGAAAGGTATATCCAAGTTCTAGAACAACATATGCTCCCATCCAGACGTCGTCTCTTTCAGGGAAGACCTTGCATTTTCCAACATGACAATGCCAGACCACATACTGCATCAATTACAACATCATGGCTGCGTAGAAGAAGGATCTGGGTACTGAAATGGCCAGCCTGCAGTCCAGATCTTTCACCCATAGAAAACATTTGGCGCATCATAAAGAGGAAGATGCGACAAAGAAGACCTAAGACAGTTGAGCAACTAGAAGCCTGTATTAGACAAGAATGGGACAACATTCCTATTCCTAAACTTGAGCAACTTGTCTCCTCAGTCCACAGACGTTTGCAGACTGTTATAAAAAGAAGAGGGGATGCCACACAGTGGGAAACATGGCCTTGTCACAACTTTTTTGAGATGTGTTGATGCCATGAAATTTAAAATCATTAAACATTTTTAATTAAATTTAAACATTTGATATGTCATCTATTTTATATTCTGAATAAAATATTAAAATTTGAAACTTCCACATCATTGCATTCTGTTTTTATTCACAATTTCTACAGTGTCCCAACTTTTTTGGAATCGGGTTTGTATATATTGCCCCTCTCAAAGATAAACAATAGCTACAAAAACCGCCTCAGGTCCCATGCTTGTACCGTTGAAGCTGGATGCCTGTCAAGACCATCTTCTGCTCCCTTTTGGAAGCTCTTGAAGCGGCAGAAACACAACTTTAGATTATGCATGGTCTCAAAGTCATTGATCCATATTGTCTGAAGTGAGACTGTAAGTTTTGAATGCTTATATCTTCTAAATGCAAATTTTGTCATTGTTTTGGCACACGGCTTTTAGATAACAGTAAGGCTAACATATTCATACTAAAGGCCAAACATTTTTTTATTTTGATATCATGGGGACTTTACTGACTGATTATTCAAATTAGTTTATGTTCAAATTAGTTAATGTTGCACATTGAGTTTTATCAGTAGTGTTTTATTAAAATGAATTTATTACTTATAAAATGTTCAGCTTGGGTCCAGGATGGACTGCAATAATATATTTTGGCTTCATAGTTTAGAGTGTGTCCTTGGTGAGACTTTCAAGAATTACATTCAGCCCACACGGTTCATCAATAACTTCCTGATGTACTTCAGTTCCTAACTGTACTTGATTTTCTCATTCATGTATTGATTTCAGGAAGCAAATGCTTGTATGTGCTTTCTTTTCCTCACTGAACCACAGAGATTCGAACAATGTTTGTGCTACTGTTTCTTTGTATCATGCAAAAAATTGTAAACCAAACAATTGATGATGCAGTGCTTGTTTGTGGAGTGTTACAAAAGGGATGGAGGAGCCATGAAGCAAAATTTTTCTCTTTACTTTTAACTTGGGAATGGTTCACATCAAGACTTAAAGATGGATTGTTAACTGACAGCTTTGAGTAGCAAACACTCTTCCCAGGATCCTCCGCTCTGCTGTTATTTATTTATGGGCCTCTGAGGAGCTTGGCATAGAAGTCTGTCATAGGTGCCCTGCATCACTCGGGTTGATAACTTATTTAACATGTTTGTGCTCAAAATGCTGGAAGAACAAGTGAAGTACTGTTCCCTGTCTAAGGAGAGTGATGCCACAGGGAAGGCGAGGGAGAAAGAGGAGGAGTGCTCTCCATTGTTTTAGAGATGAAGCTAAACCTCTTTGTGAGGGACTTGATGGGGTCTGTGGAAAGGTATCCTCAGAAAACATGATACGCTCTCTGCCTAGGCTGGGATTAAACTGCCCATTACCCAGCTGGCTACTTCATAAGCCCCTTCAACCTCCTGTTTGTTCTCGAGCCAGCTTGTGTACCTTGAGTTCTATATATATTTTGCCCCTCTCAAGATAAACAATAGCTACAAAATCTGCCTCAGGTCCCATGCTTGTACCGTTGAAACTGGATGCTTGTCAAGACCATCTTCTGCTCCCTTTGGAAGCTCTTGAATCGGTAGAAACACAACTTTAGACTATGCATGGTCTCATTTGCACTGGTACAAGAGCTTCAACATCCTACACTTATGAATGTTACATCTATCTATCTGTTAACATCTGTCTGTCCGTCCCTAAAAATTGTAACTCTTCTTTCTGCATTCATATTTAAGTTGCATTTCTGGATATTGTTTGCTACCTCAATTCATATTCAAGGATTGAATTGCAATTCAAAAGGCATTCTAAATTAAATTAACTAAATGGTTGCACACCCTTCTAGCAAGGCTCAAACAGTTAGCAGCTTGCTAGTTAAGAAGCCTAGTGGGGATGCCAAAACTTTTCTTGTGAACCTTGCCAACCATTTTGTTTTTTCATGTGATGTTGGTGGACAAAATAGGTCTTGCAGCTTAAGCTGGGGCCACACTAAAGTAATTTTAAACTCTTATAAGATTTTCAAAATGCGAGAGACCACAAACATGATGATAAGAAATTTAACACCTCTAGTGTGTGGAGTGCCATGACGTGACCAGGAAATCACACCACATACGAACAGATTCCGTTCGCAAATAACAGAGTCCTGCCTGTGAATACAGGAAATCTCGCGCATCAAAACATCTCAAACATAACAAACGTGAAAATTGCAGGGGGAAAATGTTTAGATGAAGTCATGGAGACAGTGTAAAGATGGACTTTACATGTTACAGCGCAAACTAGAGGTCAGTCTTCCGTCAGCTTGCTTGCTTTCTGATTGGTTATTGTTTCGTTTCACATAAAAATCTCCAGAGCGTGCGCGCGTTTGTCCTCGGGGTTCCCCCACGCAACAGGATTTCAACATGTTCGAGATCGGGGCACCTCCGACGTTCTTCTGAGCAGATTCAGTCACTCTTAACACACCTCACACCGCAGGAAAATCTAATAATATAATCTATAGAACCATTAAGATAATCCGGACTTTATCTGCAGTCCATAAATTAACCTGCAATTGCAGTTATTTGCGGAATTATCATCTTTACGTGGGTTGTGCATTGGTATGACTCCTAACACTGATGAATCTAATGTTTTGAGGAGTATGTGCGGCTTGCTGTCAGTCACTGCACCGGTGTGGATACTGTACTTCAGAATCACAGATTCTATGTCTTGGAAGTATGACTGTCACGTGCTCTGTGTCTGTCCTTGGACTTTTAAGTTGAAGTGTTTCCTGTGCTTTATTTTGTAGTTCTTTGTAGTTTTTCATGTTGATTTGAGTTTTAGTTCAGGTGTGTCTCATTAGTCTTGTCAGCTGTGTCTCGTTTCCATGAGCTGTTTGCTTGTGTATTTAAACCCTGTGTTCAGTCTTGTTCTTTGTCAGTTCTTATCGTTGCAGTATGTTGGTTGTTCTGTTCCTGAGCTTTGTTCTTGTCCCCTATGATTTTGTATTTGTGAAGTTTTGAGTTTATTTAAATAAAGTATGACTGTACTTGGATCCTGCTTCCTCATCTGCTGCAACCAATCGTGACATAGATAAATACAATAAAAGAAAAATAATAATGAAATAAGCAGTGCTTTGTTTTTCAGGTACAGAAAATGAATAATCAAATGTAAAATAACAGCGTTCACTGTATAAAGGAAATATAACTAATATAATTAATGAATGTAATATTTAAGATTTTTGCAGTAAAATATCCAAAAACCACTAGGCCAGTGTTATATATTTTGTTCAGTTGAGTACTTACAATATCCCAAATCTATTTGTAAATTGTGAAGAAAATTGCGATTTTTTTTTTTAACCAAGGAATCGGGACATGTGAGGGAGTCGCCTGTCAATGGCGTCATATCCATGTTACCCTCGGTTTCTTCTTTTACTGCTGTAGAAACCATGGCAACAGACGTGGAAAACTGTGTAACGTCTAGCGGCACGCTGTTGTAGTTTCGTTCAAACATTATGGACCATGGCAAGCAGACTTTGGAACAAAATGAAAAAAATCAAAAGAGGACCAGTATCGATGTGGCGTTTTCAGGTTAGCGACCCCTAGCGGGGAAAAATTACAGTGTAGCTTTAAAGCTACAAAAGTCATTTTCTCTTTCTCTTTTGTTGCACCATTGGTGACACAAACAGCTGTGGGTACATTAGGCTGCTGTTCCTTTAAGATGAATGCACATACCTAATATAAATGATGCATTCGTTTTCTTTCTCAATTGTTTACATCACATAACCAACTGGGTTTACGAGGATACTTCATTTTGCGTGCACGTGTCTGTTTAAGCTCAAAAGACAATGAAGTCAAAATGGCTGTGCACTGTTTTCTGTGCACACAATGAATTCGCCGTTCATGTGCTGTCGACACGGCTCTATGTGCGCGCACAGAATACAGCGTGCGAGTCCTCTTGCACTTGATGCCTGACTCGACTTAAAAACACATACAAATGATAAACTTTCACTATGATCCTTAAACTTTGCAATTAATCCGCAAATCACATGCGCTCTGAACCGGAGTGCAGCTGGCCCGTACTGATCACGGATCAACTATGATCCCTATACTTAACATCGCACATCCTGTGATGTGACTATCACGATATCGATGCTAAAATGATATATTGTGCAGCCCTAGTAAATAGACGTCTTTGACACTCTTCACTGAGCGCTTACACAGATACACACGGGAGCATTTGAAAGCAGGCATCTATCAGCGGAAAGACGCCTGCTTTCAAACACTCCCGTGTGTATCTGTGTAAGCGCTCAGTGAAGAGCGTTGATCAGTGTAGACAATCGGAGACATATGTTGAGCGTGTGAACACGATGGCCAATCAGAATCCGTTCAACAGCATTCAGAATGCTAGCGGGAAATGCTGGTATTGTCACATTTTTTTAAATTTCAGTACCGACAAGTTACCGAAGTCAACACTACCCTTATGTTGTCCCAAGTCTCTATGACTTGAAACACAAAAGAACATTTTGAAAGTCAATGGGGTCTGAACAATACTGGACCCCAATGGCTTTTATTGTATGGACTAATTTTGTGTATCACTTAAAGCCATCCATGTACGCTGGCATTTTCAGGGTAGCTAAGCTAAAGACGGATCTCACAAATCGTGAAACTCAGTTGAAATCCACACTTCACTTGAGCAAAATGTAAGGACTGCAAGTAAGTGGTTTAAAAGACAAGACCTAGAGACCAGAAGAGATCTGGCCCTCTGACAAGCTCTGCAGCAGGCAGAAGTCACTCTCCCGATGTAAAGTGTTAATTAAAAGGTTGGGAGATGGCCAAGCAGTCGTAAATTTATAGTTGTAGGCAGCCGCCTTTACAAGATATGCTTCTCCGAGCTTTCCATACATGCCTAACGGTTTTGTGCACTTTCCTTCTTGGCAGGCTAATGTTCTTGCACCACATGAAGTTCCTGTGATTGTTGCAACTAAACATCACTGTCTGAATTTGGCAACCGAGTTGACACTAATGGGGGTTTTAGGTGGTGATTTACAGCTGTTTTGTTCTGATGCAGTTTAGTAGAGCTTAAGGTAAAAGAATAAGTAAACTTAAATGTGGACAACATAGATGCAGTGATACTTGTTAGCTTTTGTGTCATGCCGATCAAAGGAAACCTGTTCCATGCTTGCGTAAATAGGGTTTATTTTCACTCATGCATTCCTGGCATAACATGCTATTCATATTGTGTGGTGTGGACGGACACATCAAGAGGCCGAGACTCAGTTTGGACATCCTCCATTGGTAGCTTCTGAGTCTACCGCCCATGCATCCACACAGACACACACATTTATAAACCCTGCCATAAGCTGTCTAAAGAAGCTGCATAAAACCACAACACCAACCCCCCACAGAAAGCCATCACACCACCCTAGACAACTTGTGCACCCTGGACTGATTTACATCCCATTGGCCCCTACGGTACATTTGCCCCTGTTACTTTTTGTCAGGCTGGAATCCAGCTGGGGAGTTTACCAAAAGGGAGGGGGGCTTTTAAAAAACAGCCAGGTGCGACCCTTAAATTCAGGACTCAGTGAGTGGGCTGGAGGCAGTGGGAGGAGGTAGAAGCAGACAGGAATCTATACTGGACATACTTGCACTTTGTGTTATTCTTTGTCCTATATACTTTTGTACTTGGTTCTGACTCTATTGACCATCCCAAAATGTACAGCTACAGTAAGCCGGGTCACTTCACCTGGACAGCGACGTTGAGAGAGTGTGGAAGCCTCACTAATGGGGGTAAGCAAGAAGATGAATCTCTGCAATGCTCTGAATGCACATCAAGTCCTGCACTTGGCAAGAGCATGCCGTGTGTAAAGAAAGCTCACACCGGAGCTTGCACATGCAAAGGTTTTGTTTTGCACACAGTGGTCTTTTGCTGCTTTCACAGCTTTTGACCAGGTTGCATGAGTTTGTTGCACCTTTTGTTTTTTAAGTCTTGGAAGAGCGATCAATGGAAAAAAAAGTATTTGTTGCAAAGGATCACAGGGTACATTTACAAAATGTTCGTCCACCTTGAAATGCATGCTTGATTATCGAGATACTCAGCCCGAATGACATAGGCGTACTGTTGTTTATGTGCAAACATTTGCATGTGTGCTTAGGCACTACCTTGTGATTGGTGAGCCAGCGGGATGGGCGGAGCTCTTGTCTTTGCCGTCTTGATCTTGGCACTTCTCATGGACTCTGGGCAACTTCATGGAATGTCTCAAGCCCCACCTGCTCTTTTCTTTTAACCAAGCTTAAGACGAGAGAGAGAGTTATTTCCATCTACATTATTTTTATCTTGCAGCCTCAACTGTGAACTCAGCAGTTTTCAATATTTGTCCTCCTTGCCCCCGCCGTCTTGTTTTTCACGATCCATGAGTTTGCCTCTCAAATGTCGGGATATTTATCCTATGGTATTATGTAACTAAACAAGGACCACTGCTGAGTGACTGTCACTACCCACAATGCATTTGTGCCAGGAGAATGCCATTGAGAATGAATGAAAGCATTAAAGCTCTTCTGGCTTTAGGGAGTCCATTTCCCACAGGTGTAGGTTATAATTTATAGACTCTGTCTGTCTGGATTAGAGAGGGATTCAGTGGTATTGTCTGTGATGAAGTCACCTTGCCACTTATGGGGATGTGATATCTGCAACCTTTGACGCTATTTTTTTTGTTATAGAACTGAATGTCCGCACGCGTTTGTGTATGTGTGTGGCACTCTAGATGTTGTTTACACTTTTCAACAATATTGGTAAAAAAAGACATGACCCCTTCTGTGTAATTTTAGCCGTGGCTGTATCCACTGAGGCATTTAAATATTTGTTCATTCTGCCGTGCCATTAGAGGCTTTAGGGAGATTAAGCCAAAAACCCAGCGGGCAGTGCTGATGTGTCAGTAACTCTGAACACTGCTAGGGGACTTCAGGGTCAAACTGTTTTTTATTAATAGTACATTATTCACAGATTGATGTTTTTTTGGGCAGAATGTTTTCTGATAGTGGTCAGCTAGACCCTAGATAATGGTGGTCCGACTTTTGCCCCTTGAAGACATTATATTTCTCTATTGTACAAAAAATAATGTGATAATCATCTCTAATTGGGTTTACCTGCTGGAATGGCATGTTTATTTTTGATGTAGCGGATTATCGTTGGGCTAATTTTCAATTGGACACGATTAACCCAGCGACTCAGCCTGAGCAAACGTGAGCTGCTGGTTGTTGTTGTTTTTTATTCTTTCTCAAAGCAGGTTTCTAGTTTCCCACTGAAGTTCAAGGAAAAGTCATGCCATTTCTACTTGCCATTCATGGTGCTTGTTTTAATCAGCAGCTGTCGCTCTGATGGAGACGGCTTGGATTTGTTGGCTCCCAAAGGCAAAGGGGATTCTATTTACCATTGCTGTATTTTATCATTCAAAAGACCTCACAAAAACCCTGATTAGAACAAGAGTGCAACACCATTGTAGTAGCCATGTTGCAATTTTAAATATAAGCTGAATGCTAATGAAATATTGTGGAGTAGGGTTGATTAGCATGCAAGTTAGACCCAAAGCCTAGCAAGCAATAGCCGTCATTTCACCGTCTTGGTTAACTATAGACCCAAAATAGTCTGCCTATGAGTAACCCAGTTCTAGCCAAAATAACCTTGAATTGGGAACTTGTAATTTTTGCCAAAATATTACATAAATTCTAGATGTATGATGTTTCATCGTGTAAGAAAAGTCAACAGTGATTACAAGGTGTTTGGTTTCATTTCTTTGACATGTTCATGTTCTAGATAACTAGTCTATTCTTGGACTATGGTTAGTTCAATTTTCACTGACAGCCCAAATTTTGCCTTGTTTTAGTTTAGACATCAGGGCTGTGTTTGGATTAGACATCTTTTAAATGCAAAATTCCTTGCTGGGAGATGGCATACATCTTGTATGGTTTACCCATAGAGGAGGAAGCCAAAAGGAACTGTTGGCAGTTCTGACCAAGCATCTGACCCCATCACGAACATTTATCATTGTAGCATGAGCTGGGAGTGTTACCTTTCAGCTAATAATTCTTCTAATGATTAGCCAAATCACTTTTGCCACCTTTTTTTTTTTTTTTTTTTTTTTTTTTTTTGTAGAAGGACAGGAAGTCCAGTGAAAAAGAACTTTAAGTGACTCTTAGTAACCAGCGCGCTGGCATCTAAGTTATCTGTCTGTATTTCCCACAGTGCTACGTAGGAATCATTACTAAGGACTGAGTGAAGCTTTTATAGAATGAACATGGCAGTGGTATGGCACAAGCTATGTTGTGCATGGAGGACTTTTAAAAGTTTCTAAAAATTACTTGGCAGAGCATAGCACGCGATTACGATTATGATTATGGCCACTAATGACACTGGCTAGATAAGTGGGTCTCAAACCTGATTGTGGATTTCTGATAAACAGTGAAGGATTCTAAATGATCCACAAGTAAAAAAAAAAACAACACATATGTTTCCAAAAGTTTTGGGATGCCTGCCTTTACATGCACGTGAACTTTTATTTTTTCATTTTTTGACCATTAGAAGCGTCTATATCTTGATGTAGTTAGTGATTTAGTGGGGTGTTAGGTGGTCTTTGACTAGTTCATTTACTAAATCTCGTGATAATTATTAAATGAAACATTGATTTGACAACTGCTCTATTTCAGTCTTTGTTTTAATGCTCTGAGGTAAAATCTAAGCTATCAAAATCGTGTTTTAGATTTATTTATTCTGACGCATGTTATATCAGATGTTACAGTTGCTAAGCAATGAAACGTTGCCCAGGGAACAGTCAATTTGGTAAAATGAGACACTGGAAAATCATTTTTTTTTCCTTCTCATTTTGTAATTGCTGGATTTGATCTAAGAAATACTGTTGTGCTTTGAACTGAGGAAGAAATGAAAAGCTTTTTAAAATAGATAATTTGAGTTAAGCTTAGAGTTAACCTTAAAGACCTCATAAAGTGTTTTGTCTCAATGTCTGTTTGCTTTGAGGTCATCTATATGCTAATGTCTTCCTAAAAGCTTTAGCAGATAACAGCCTTTCTTTTCTAGAAAAATTACTATTGATGATTTATCATGTGTCTAAGGGTGCGTTTACATGACAATAATGTACAAAAAATTGTGTTCTTCACGTACAGATGACAACATTGTCAAAATTAGCACCAAAAACGACTAAAAACGCTGTTTTATGCATGCCAGGCCAGTAGTTGGCGATGTTACTTTGTAATGAAACTATACGGCTGAACACATAATTGTTTTCAAAAACTTGCACTTTCACAACCCATTTGTTCACTGTTAATGACCCCTAAATACTTTTTCCCAGGAAAATGCTCCCTACAATGAAAATGTCCCATCTTCCTAAATACCAAATAGTAATGCTTCTGACTAGGGGGCAGAGTTTAGCTAGTTAGCCCTTGCTTGTCTAGCTGGTTAGCTTTAGCCCCTACTGGTAGAATGAAACCAACCTTTTTTTGGGGCAAAATTTTTTTCTCTCCTTTAACGGCAATTCAAAAGTAGCTTTGTACTGTGATTAAGCATTTTTTGCAAGCAGCATATACATTGGTGGAAATGTGTTATGTCCTCCTTTTCTTTTTCTATGCAGGCACATAAACTAAAGGCAACTGGCTGTAAAAAAAGGACAATATGTGTAATTTGTTCTGCCTCAACCTCCTGTTTGAATAGGAAATGCGTCAGAACAGGACAGATCATTTAATTTATTCTTCAACTAGCTTTTACCTCTTACTCCCCTTTAAATGAGAGCAAATACTGTAAATATAGGTGATGTGACCTTATTTTCCTCTGAATCACAATCTTAATGTCACTTAATAGCAGTTTGGCATAATTATGACTTCATAATGCAGCTGCTATTTAGTAGGAGGAGATGAGTGTAATTTTTATGTGAAGGGCCAGCTCCTATATGCCCTATTAGCTGTTAATGTGAAGAGTTTAAAATGCTATATAATTATAGTTTTCACTACATATCTGACTTGTTCACTATTACACACAGACCTTGTAATCAACCCTTAGACACAAAATTCTAAATAAAAGGCTTAATAGAAATAGAATAGCATTTTATCTGGATGATTATGATCCTGGTTTGGAAGAAACCTGAGCAAGGCCTGGAACAGTCAAATTCAATCCGGTATGCAGTATGCAGTATAGGCATCTTTTGTTAGTAAAGTGTATGTGAGGGTTGAATGGTCTGCAATAAAGTTATATCTGGTATGAGCAGCTGGCCTTGTAAGCAGGTGCGTTTCTGAGCCTTTGACCAACGGTACGCCAGCATCCAGGGTCAAAGGTGAAGCATGGCTGCCTGCCTGTAACATTCATGACCTGCTGATGATAAAAGGCATGGAACACAAACATTTATATATTCTTGTGCAAACAAGAATATATATATAATATATAATATAATATAATATATACATATACACACACACACACACACACACACACACACACACACACACACACACACACACACACACACACACACACACACACACACACACACACACACACACTCTTCTGGCAAGGTTCTCTTAAACGTATGAAGAAATATCTTCCAGTAATATTCAAAGTCATCTGTTCTTTAATAATCTTCTCCAAACGTGAGCACAAAAATGGTATGTAGTTGTTTTTTTTTGTTTGTTTTTTTTACTTTTTCCCCCCTGAAATGTTTTAGTCTGTTTTTTTACTGTTACTACTTGTTTCATAACTTTCAGAAAACATTCAAAAGTAAGATTCCCATAATGTAGGCAAAATGGAATGTTCCCTTAATATTCATATAACCAAGATAATACATTTTTATTAAAAAGCAGCAACTGGATGTTTAAAAAATTAATTAGCTGGGTAGATTATATAGATTTTATATGTAAAAAAATAAATAAATAAATACATTTCAATATTACTTCAATATTACTTCAGAATTAATGCATCTATACCTAATAAACAAATTAAAATATATTGCATGTATGATGTACATAAACTGTTGATTTATTGCTTGTATTATTAATACAGAAGTGCAGAGAAATGTCGACACACATACAAGCCCATAACACCCCAGCTCCCCCCTCTTTCAGTGGCTCATTTGGCTCGCAGCAGAGGTTTATCTCTTTTCCATCTGTCTGCCACAGCTCGGTGACTCCTAATTTATCATTCTGGTCAGAAGTGAATGGCTGGGTTTCTTCCTTGGATCTCAGTGCTGAGAATGGAATATCAACCCTTTATGTTGTGATTTGTAGTGTAGTAACCAAGTCTATTGCCAAACTATTTTAAGAAACCGTATGCAGTTACTGACATGCAATATAGGCTTCTACCTTTGATCGGGTGTACTGCTGGAATTTCACTGAGTTGATTAATGTTAACATTGAGAAAGCTGATTTTCCATAAATCCTCTGTTGATGACTGATGATCGACATGCCTAGGTGGGAGTTGCTTTGTGTATGTGCGTGTGCTTGGGTTGTGTATGCATTTGTCAATATATGAATATGCCAGTGTAGCTTGATGAACCTGTGTCCTTTAACTTGACTCAACGCCGAAGTTTGGCCACAGTCACTGGCACTTGCTGTACTCCCAGCGGCTCAGTACAAGTTACACGGAGTGGTCGTGAACTTCATCGTGCCCTTTTCATCACAGTAGGAGTTGAACTGATAATCCCAACCTATCATTTCAGGTTTGTCTGCATGACAGAGGTGTCAACCAGAGCCTCCTTAAGCGCTTACTGAGAGAAATGTCCATCTGTATTGCTCATATATTTGCATCAACATCAACTTGACTGCCCATAGATGGGTTTAGATAAGAAGCTTGATAACCTTCTTTAGCAGATTGGTAGTTTCCGTATTTGTTGATGCGCGTTACATTTTTTTTAGCACAAATTCACAGTTTGGCTAATATACAGAACACTATGACTAATACACTTTTTCATGTGTAGTGAAAGCTTGTATCCGCCTCAGAATAAAGCAAAAAATGAATTCAGGGCTCCAATATCATCGAAAATGTGACAAAAATGAAAAATGATAATTTTCTTATGGTTGGGTATCTTGTTTTCTGTTTCGTCAGATTTCACCTTGTTACAGGTTGCGCTAGTGTTTCCACGCAACAACTACGATTCGCGAACATATGACTCTTTTGAATTGGTTCACGAAACAGCCTAAAACATTGAGTTATGCAACTACTGTTCTTAGAAGAAGGGAAACAAGGCACAACACATGACTATGTGATATTGCGCTCTTGCGCCATTTGCTGAAGACACCTTTATTCATGCCAGAGAGGCCAATGACATGTGTCATTCCCTTTGTTCAGTCCAGCTCTTCACTGTTGTACCTTGTTTCCCTCCTTCTGGTAACAGAAGTTTTATATATAACTCAACGTTCCCATTCAGCTGGTTCACTCGGTACTACACATGACTGTGGGACATATATTCACGCCCCACAAAGTCGCTGAACTAAACGTAAGGGACCAGTACTGCCATATACTCCTTTTCTTTTTTCAAGGGAGTGACGGCCCCTGGTTTAAAAACTCCAGCGGTGAGCAGGGACTGAGCTACCATCACTGCAGTGACATCTAGTCGGTAAACTGGACAAATGTGCACGGTAATGCCCAACTGGCAGCTGCACGATAGCCTTAAACCATGCCCATGACCTTTCCATGGCCCTCGTAGAGTATGCACGCACCCCTGTAGGCAGAACCACAATCCGCTTTCTACGATCCAATTCGAAAGACATCACTTAGATAGCGGCTTCCCACTGGCCGGGTTGGAAAAGATGACAAAAAGCTGGTCAGATGAGCGCACAGCCTGCATCTGCTCAATGTACCTGCATACAAAGCAAGTCTTCTGTCTTCCTCTGAATCAGAGGAATGCAAAAGAGATGCACCGACAGTGCATGATTCGCTGATGCCAGATCCAACGACAGGGCAGCATCCTTAGATTCAAGGATTCTAAAGGCTCAAATGGAGGTTCACACGTAGCCTCCAGACCTATACAGAGCTCCTTAAAGCACAAAGTATACTTCGGCCGTCCACTGTCCGTGTGCAGCCCAATTTTAGTGTCCGTGCAGACTGTCCGTGTACAACAGCACATGTACGAGTGTCTTGAGCACTTGGAATATTGATATAGACATACACAGAATTACAGTATTTCAAAATATCTGTCTTGGCGGGTATTCACATTATCTGTTATGTCTTTAGTGAACGTTTGGTTAACTGTTGGGGAGAAACATCTGACATTTATATATAATAATAATGTAACATTATATAAGAGCTGTGCGGTACAATACGTTTTAATATGTAGGTTTGTCTTAATATGTCCTTTCTGTTAATGTTAACAATTGTGGTATCATGGAAAAAAGTTGTATACATATATTTTTCTATAGATATTTGGGTTTGACTTGGTGTGTGTCAAATTTGGTGTCATTACCAGGGATTTTAAGGTATGGTTGCTAGGTGACTTCAGAAAACTTTGCTGACTTTATCGACTTCAAACAGGTATAGCTCAGTCATTTTTTTTTTTTTTTGTCCGGTTCCAAGAACTCATACATCATTTTGAAGGTTTTTAATAGATAATGTGAAAATAACAATAACTCATTTTTGAAAATGTGCTCGTTGTGACTCATTTTGCTGGCACGGGTCACATAAATCTCAAGGGAACCAGTGGCGAATTAGTCTTTCGTGTTTTGATTTTGACGTCATCCGTGTACCACTCTTTAACCCAAGTTTGTGAGATTTAGCTACTGACTGGAAAAAATACATATTCACATACAATACAATAACCAACTATAAGGTTGGATCAACTGTAATTTAAATAGTATTCTATGCACTACATGTGACTGTTTATATTTTGCATATTTGGGACTTTTATTTCTCAAATTTTCTTGTAAATTGTGACTTCATAGGCTTTTTTCTTTTCTTTTTTTTTAATCTCAGGTTGAAACATATTTCCATAATTTGTTATGGTACATTTGATGTACAGAACAAATTTTGTCCCAGGCCCCTTTGAATTCTACTAATGGTCATGGGTAGTGAATGACATGATGAAAAAGGCTAAGATGTGAACAACAACATTAGCGTTGGTGGATGAGTGGGAGGAGATTGGCAAAGGAAGGGGTGTTTTTTTTTTCTTGTCTTAATCCTCTTACTCTTTAGCCTAGTCAAACATGAAGGTCAAAAATGTTTTTAAATAGAGCTCCGTTCTCGAGGGAAATGTCGAGTAATGCTACGGGGGCAAGATGTGAGTAGAAAACATCTCGCACCTTTATCTAATTAGTTCAGTCTTTTGCTCTGGATGCGTCAGAGCTGATGGAAAACTGTCTAGCTATCTGAGGAATGCTGCACTCGGATGTTAGTTTTCTATGCTGTCTACAACTTCTTCTTCTTGTTTTTTTTTTTTTCTTTTTGATGTATGATAGACAATTTCTTGTAAATGTTTCGTGCTGGGTTTTTTTTCTAACATCTGTAAAAAAACTATTGATGTGATTCAATACTTCATTAACACATTTTGATTATTATTATGTGTTGTCACTGTGGCATAAGTCATGTTTCATATACTGCCCTCTAGTGATTAAAGAAGGTATGCTACTCTGTCTGTGAATATAAATACAATTTTCACTTTTTATTATTTATTTAATTTTACATTTTGTAAAATTACAATTTATCACCATTAGTTTCATGGCCAAATTGATCATATTAAACCCTATTCAGAAGGTATTTTCAGTCTTTCATGGTGATTTTTAAAAGAACATTTCAATGCCCCTCTGCAATAAACTTCCAATGCATTCTAATGGGAGTTAATTCACAAATTACAAAAGTTTATTTTACACATGGTCAGTCACAAGACCACATTCCAACATACTGAATGTTATGCCAATCATGTTGCTGTCTCATTATAATGGTCCATTTTACCCAGCTAGGCTTTTGATTTTCTCTCTCTCCATATAAGCTCCCAGTGACTGTGGCATGGTGGAGATGTAATTTCATCCATGCATTATTATACTTTATTATACTATTATATTATACATTAACTGTTTTCAAAAATGAGCTTCCATTGTGCCAAATAGCCAAATTACTGCACAAAGTAACTTTACAGTTCCTAGCAGTGCTCAAAAATATATATATATGTTTTTTTTATTAATTTGGCACAATTCCTTCTTGAAAACTCGATTCAGATGAGAATTACATTTCCGAACAATCCTGGAGTTTGTAAAAAAATATCTTGGGTGGTTGGAGAAAAAAAACCTAAGTTCTTTATTATCTTTATGATCTCTATAAACTGCAGAAAGTTTCTTGTCATAACCATTTACCTCTCATGGACTCCTAAGGCCTTGATCGCAGCTGCAATTAGCAAGAGCTGCTAATTCTTATTTTAGCCTGGGAACAAATGGAGGGGTGGAAACTCACAGCTCTGAAACCCGAACTTGCGAAATACATCTCAAGTCGGATAATGACTGACCGGGTCACTGGGAACAGGACAGAGGTGAAGACGGATGCTGTACCAAGAGCTGTTGTTAGCATGTCCTGCGTCAGCTCGTCAGTATATGCCTGGGAAAGGGTCGAGGTCCCTTGGTATCAGGCTTCAACCTGTTACCCAAAACACAGAACTGTTTTGGGATCACCAATTTTAATGTTGTTTGCAATTAATAACTTAGTAAAATACTTAAACTTTCTACAATTCTGCTCAATTGATCATTATTATTATTTGTAATATATTTAGCATATTATTTGATTATGTAAATTATATATTTTTTTGTTTAGCAATGTTTATTATTTGTATAATAATAATATAACAATGAAAACAATAATGTGTGTGTGTGTGTGTATATACATACACGCACACACGCACGACGCACGCACGCACGCACGCACGCACGCACGCACACACGCACACACGCACACACACACACACACACACACACACACACACACATATATGTATGTGTGTGTGTATGTATGTATGTATGTATATGTATATATAATTCAGGTGTTCCAATCACTTCCATGGCCACAGGTGTATAAAATCAAGCACCTAGGCATGCAGACGCTTCTACAAACATTTGTGAAAGAATGGGTCACTCTCAGGAGCTCAGTTAACTCAAGTGCGGTACCGTGATAGGTTGCCACCTGTGCAATAAGTCCATTCGTGAAATTTCCTCACTACTAAATATTCTACAGTCAACTGTTAGTGGTATTATAATAAAGTGGAAGAAATTGGGAACAACAGCAACTCAGCCACAAAGTGGTAGGCCACGTAAAATCATAGAGTGGGATCAGTGCACTGGCGCACAGTGCACAGAATTCACCAACTTTCTGAAGTCAATAGCTACAGACCTCCAAACTTCATGTGACCTTCAGATTAGCTCAAGAACGGTGTGTAGAGAGCTTCATGGAATGGGTTTCCATGGCCGAGCAGCTGCATCCAAGCCTTACATCACCAAGTGCAATGCAAAGCGTCGGATGCAGTGGTGTAAAGCACACCGCCACTGGACTCTAGAGCAGTGGAGACTTGTTCTCTGGAGTGACCAATCACGCTTCTCTGTCTGGCATTCCTGGGACTGGGTTTGGCAGTTGCTAGGAGAATGGTACTTGCCTGACTGCATTGTGCCAAGTGTAAAGTTTGGTGGAGAGGGGATTATGGTGTGTTTTTTTTTTTTTGCCCCTTAGTTCCAGTGAAAGGAACTCTTAACCAAGACATTTTGAACAATTTCATGCCTGACGAAGACCCTTTGGGTTCGGAGTGTTATTTCCTTTTTAATAAATCCTTGGGAGCAGCAGTGACAGTGTGCAGATTCTTGTTTACTTTGAGTCAATTTCATGCTCCCAACTTTGTGGGAACAGTTTGGGGATGGCCCCTTCCTGTTCCAACATGACTGCGAACCAGTGCACAAAGCAAGGTCCATAAAGACATGGATGAGCGAGTTTGGTGTGGAGGAACTTGACTGGCCTGCACCTCAACCTGATAGAACACCTTTGGGATGAATTAGAGCAGAGACTGCGAGCCAGGCCTTCTCGTCCAACATCAGTGCTTGACCGCACAAATGCGCTTCTAGAAGAATGGTCAAAAATTCCCATAAACACACTCCTAAACCATGTGGAAAGCCTTCCCAGAAGAGTTTAAACTGCAAAGATTAGGCCAACTCCATATTAAACCCTACAGATTAAGAATGGGATGTCATTAAAGTTCATGTGTTTTTATATTTATATATATATATATATATATATATACGCACACACACACACACACACACAAAATTAAAATCAAATTCAGAACTATCAGTTTTATAAAGAAATGGTATTAAATTACTTATTTATATAAATAATCTTATTTATTAAAAACTAAATATCAGTTGCAGCTACTTTTTTGCAGCGTTTTAAGTCAGCATAAAAAGTGTGTGCATAGATCACTGGATTTTACGAAATGTCTGCTGAAAACATGTTAATACCAATAGTGCATATTGTATTCCCTCTGCAAAGATTACTCAGCTTTTTTTCTTTTCTTTCTGTTGTTGTTATTTTTCCGACAGCCAGTCTGTTTTGGCTTCCTAAACAAATCACCCTGAGTAGAGGAATGACTCTGGTTACTGCCAGTGATTCAGCTGATGAAAACAATGCACATAAGCCTTCATCAGCTGCTGACTATAAACATTCTTTCTGATAGGACAATTAATGCAAAACTGTTTGATGACGCACTGCAAATAGAACGGCACGACAGGTGTTGCCATTCTTGTCTTTTTATGTTAAATAAATGTTCTGCTAGGGTTAAGCCCTATTCGGATGGTTTACCCTAAGGTGGTCATGTAAAATATGTGTTTCATAGATGTGCTTTGTGATTTTAATCCCAAATGGAAAGTTACAAAGCAAATGACCTGCTGATGTCCTATTTAAAATAATTGCAATTATAATGTCATTCAGAAAACGAATCCCATAGGCCAATTTTGTACTCGCTTTTGATTTCTCTGAACACCTTGATCTCATCAGTTGCACCAGAGCTGTCATCACCCAGCATTCATGCCCTCTACTGACGTTCCGTGTCCTAAAACAGTTGTAGGCCTATAAATAGCTGTGCGTATGCAGCCGGACACAATATGCTTGCTTTGGTCTGATGGAACATTTATGCCATCTTTCACATAATAGTGTAGTCGGCAGATGTGATTAAATCGTGCATATGATAGAGATAATTATAAGGTCTGACTGAGAGATGAAGTGTGTAAAAGCCATACTTTCTCCCCCCATGACCATGTGGTCAGTCACTGTGATTTTCCCAAGTAAGGCATATTTTGTTGATCCTGAAACAACATTCATGTCCAAAAATATCTTGTAAATTTCTAAAGTAGGCTATAATTTATCCCTAAAAAATGATAGGTGAATTACACTGATGTAGAAGCACCCTGGTACTGGTTGTAAGCCTAAACTTGACATAAACTGTAAACTTGTTCCTCAAATCTGATTGGTTGATTGGAATGTTGTTGATCAACGAAGATGTTGTGAAATCACATTCACCTTGACCATGCAGACGTAAAGAGATAGCTCATCCCAAAATAAAAGGTGTTGTCATTTACTCACCCATATTTGACTTTCTTTCTTCCATGTAATACTAAAAGGATACATTTTTAATAATTACTGGTCATTTCCCCGTACAATTACAGTAAATTAACCATGGTTTTACTACAAATAAAACCAAAAAACCATGGTTATTGTAGTTAAACCATGGTAACCGCAAATGAACCATGGTTTTGCTGCTCTAACCATAGTTTAACCATGGTATTTGTGGTAAAACTGTGGTTATATAAATGGTAATCAATTAGCCAAAAAACTATGGTTACTACACTTTTACTATAATAAAACCATGGTTATTTTTCGTAAGGGGGACTGAAGCTTTCAAGCTTAAAGGACACAAAAGTACCATTACAGTATTATTAAATTAATATAATTAATTCAACTTGCTGTATTAAAGCTCCTTTTAAGCCATACGATTGATAAAACGCGTCAAATCGCTTCTAAACAATTGAACTAAGGACCCGAACGAATCATTCGGAGCAGATTTGTGAACCGATTCCTCCAGTTCGAAAGGTCCGACTCTAAAGAACGATTCATTCATAAATTCGTCATCGCTACTTTCTCTCATGATTTTAAGTAGATGTTAAGTCAATAATAACGTCAATTTCTGTATGTTGCTCAAAGAAAATGATCGCATGGCTTCAGAAGATTACACACTAGTCGTATAGACCACTTTTATGATACCTTTTTGGTGCTTTTTTGTCATTTGGACCTTTACAACCCACCTTCATTAAAAAAAAAAAAAAAAAAAAAAAAAAAAATGACTGTGTTCCACAGAAGAAAACTATACAGGTTTTGATGGTGAGTAAATGACAGCATTTTCTTTCCTATTCATGAAACTGGAAGTGCTGTGTGTCTCTGTAGGAGTTTGAAAGCAGCACACTTCTTTTGACCACATGTAACGTTAGCTTTGCCAAAAAGCTGTCAAACCACGAGCTGTGGAGAATAGAATGGCTTGGCTCGCTTTTCCGAAGCATCATCATTTTGTTCGAGCATAATCACACACTGAATATGCCGATTCATGCAGTAACCTTAGAAAGAGTGTTTAGAGGCGCAAAGCTGTTACAAGAACCAAATCTTTCACACTATGCAACAGTCCTTTTGCAATTTAAATGTTATTCTAACTAATGCGATTTTGATTAACATTTTATTATGAATCTTTTTAGGGAACATTACTAAAGCAGGCCAGCAGAAAACTTGAGATGCATAGACAACCTGCGCGTTCCACTGCAAAAAAATTAAAAATGCTTTTCTTACTTAGTATTTTCTAAAAAGTTTCTAGTCCAAACATCAAAACAATTCTTAAAACAAGAAGCATTTACTAGACAAGCAAAAATCAGTGTCTTGTTTTAGAAGAAAATAACTCAAGTGAGTTTTTACTTAAAATAAGCAAAATAATCTTAATTCAAACAGAAAACAAGATTATTTTGCTTACTCCCATTGGTTTTTGCATATTTTAAGCAAAAACTCACTTAATTTTGAGTTATTTTCCCCAAAACAAGACAAAAACTTTTGCTTGTCTAGTAAATGCTTCTTATTGTAAGCATTTTTAGATATTTGGACCGAAAACAAGGATAAAATACTAAGTAAGAAGCATTTTTTTGCAGTGTGTGTGATTGTGAGAGGTAGTAATCTGCGCTGATTGACGTGACCTTTTTTGTGAGAGTGATATTTTAAAATGTCTAAAATAAAATGTACCCGGAAGGAGTTAAGGAAACGTCACACGTCTGCAAAAATGACTTATTTATAGCTATTAAAAGTAGTTAATTTATTTATTTAGGTATATATTTATTTTTGCACTATTGTTGAATGGCATAAACTTGTTTATTTAAAGATTTGTGTACAATACAATTGATAAAGCAATATTTTCTCCATCTTTTAGTGAATGTACTATAAGAGAGATCTAGCTTTGTTTAAAAATCAAGTTGTTCTATTTGTATTTGTATTGTAAACCTTAAATAAAAGTTAAGTGAATTAACTTTTAAGTGAATATATATATACACTCACCTAAAGGATTATTAGGAACACCATACTAATACTGTGTTTGACCCCCTTTCGCCTTCAGAACTGCCTTAATTCTACGTGGCATTGATTCAACAAGGTGCTGAAAGTATTCTTTAGAAATGTTGGCCCATATTTATAGGATAGGATCTTGCAGTTGATGGAGATTTGTGGGATGCACATCCAGGGCACGAAGCTCCCCTTCCGCCACATCCCAAAGATGCTCTATTGGGTTGAGATCTGGTGACTGTGGGGGCCATTTTAGTACAGTGAACTCATTGTCTTGTTCAAGAAACTAATTTGAAATGATTCGAGCTTTGTGACATGGTGCATTATCCTGCTGGAAGTAGCCATCAGAGAATGGATACATGGTGTTCATAAAGGGATGGACATGGTCAGAAACAATGCTCAGGTAGGCCGTGGCATTTAAACGATGCCCAATTGGCACTAAGGGGCCTCACTTGTGCCAAGAAAACATCCCCCACACCATTACACCACCACCAGCAGCCTGCACAGTGATAACAAGGCATGATGGATCCATGTTCTCATTCTGTTTACGCCAAATTCTGTCTCTACCATCTGAATGTCTCAACAGAAATCGAGACTCATCAGACCAGGCAACATTTTTCCAGTCTTCAACTGTCCAATTTTGAGCTCATGCAAATTGTAGCCTCTTTTTCCTATTTGTAGTGGAGATGAGTGGTACCCGGTGGGGTCTTCTGCTGTTGTAGCCCATCCGCCTCAAGGTTGTGCGTGTTGTGGCTTCACAAATGCTTTGCTGCATACCTCAGTTGTAGCGGGTGGTTATTTCAGTCAAAGTTGCTCTTCTATCAGCTTGAATCAGTCAGCCCATTGTCCTCCGACCTCTAGCATCAACAAGGCATTTTCGCCCACAGGACTGCCGCATACTGGATGTTTTTCCCTTTTCACAACATTCTTTGTAAACCCTAGAAATGGTTGTGCGTGAAAATCCCAGTAACTGAGCAGATTGTGAAATACTCAGACCGACCCGTCTGGCACCAGCAGCCATGACATGCTCAAAATTGCTTAAATCACCTTTCTTTCCCATTCTGACATTCAGTTTGGAGTTCAGGAGATTGTCTTGACCAGGACCACACCCCTAAATGCATTGAAGCAACTGCCATGTGATTGGTTGATTAGATAATTGCATTAATGAGAAATTGAACAGGTGTTCCTAATAATCCTTTAGGTGAGTGTGTGTGTATATATGTATATATGTATATATATATATATATATATATATATATATATATATATATATATATATATATATATATATAGAATATTTTCAGTTCCAATACTCTTAAATCTTTTTAATACATAATAACCATTCCGCATAATTCCGCAGATTTTTCCAAAAATTTTGCGCAGAAATCACAAAAAAAAGTCTGCAGATTCCGTGTGGCCCTGCATAGACTTGTGCTGCGTTCCATGCAGGTTTTTGAGCCCATAAGTTACGACTTCAAACCACCACCGTAGCATTCCAGGCTAAGTCACGCCAAACTGCCTGAGCGCAAGGAATTGTGGTAGCTAGATGTAAACAAAGCATGGCGGACCGTACGGGGCTTATGCTCATTTACAATCATTTCTATCGCCAAAGGTGCTTACTCCTTGCTTATTTGAGGGAAACGGAGGTGAAAAAATGGCGCATAAGGCAAGAGAAGCTGTTATACCTTTTATTTTACGTTATTTGTATATTTGGAAATGTATTTGATATTGATTTATTCTTGTGCACTTTCAGGGGTAGAAGGTTGAAAAACACAGGTTACGGGTTGCCTGGAACTTGGCATTGGTCGGCATTACTGGGAACGCCCATAAAAACCTCATATCCATTTATGCCGTGGGGGAAAACAAGCCATTCAAATGAACACGCTTAGACCTTGTTAGATGCTTTATCTTTCATTTTTGTAATAATTATGAATTATTTTTGCTTGGCGCAATGCCGAAAAGTTGCTGTGTGGTGTTCTGCTGGCGAAGTAAGTTTTATATTGCCGAATAACAGACGCATCAATTCCGAAAGCCTGTGTAATACGTCCATTACAATTAAACATTTTCACTACATGATGCTGGTATTATTGTAAAGATGAAAAAATAAGATATTTCATTACTGCAATGGCAAAAGTTTGTTTAACAAAAACACCAATATAGTCATACTCGTCAGAGGACTCGAACTGTGTCAGAAAGCTGTCAACTTCTCATTAACGCAGTTTTCACGCAAGCTATCACATAGTGTGTGAGGTTATTAATGTACAATACATTCAAAAGTCTTCTTTATTTCATTAAAGGAAGGGCTGGGCTCATGTTTGTGCTTCAAGCTTACAAGCTGATATAGACATTACACAGGGCTCGACATTAACGCTTGTCCAGGACAAGTGGATTTTTTGAAGGGGCAATTGAAAGAGAAGTTTTTATATTTAAAACATATGATACAGTTAAACAACATCACACAACCAAGTGTGCTGTTTTCCTGAATACCATCACGACTGAAAATGACACTGATTTCATATGACAGTTGCGTAAACAATTAATTAACATTAAGTCACTTACAATTTAATGCAATATTGACAGTTTTTGTTCTATTTCAGCAGTGAAAATAGTTCCAAACAAAGATTTCAAGCAACAAAGTTCCAAACAGCAGAACCATAACACATCTCAACAGTGCGTGTTACTGAATGATTCAGCCTTTTGAATGAATCGGTTGAATCAAAGATTCAATAACCTATTCGTAAACGACTGAGGCCCTGTCCCAAATGGCACACTTCATGTGAACTTTCGGGTCTTGTGGACTTACAATGGCCGCTGCGTGCGTGTGTCCGTTAAGTCTACAACACCGCAGGGTGTCCCATTTGTCATTTTAGGTCTTAGAAGGGTGTTCGAATATCGACCTTTGAGGTCGATATGTGCCCTCAATGCACACTTCTGTCGAGCCTGCACTGGTGCAGGTTACGCAGCGGACTTCTTCCCGGCAGTCAAAGCGGCATTATGTCGTGAAAGTACGGACTCAGAGGAAGACCTTGGGGGTTTAGGGTGCCATTTGGGACAGGGCCTGCCTCATTCTTGAATCAATCAGCCGTTTGAATGAATGACTCATTAACTTGCTCATTAAGACTTACCTGCTGCCACCTACTGGTGGCTTAGTTTCGTGTTTAAACATATACTTTCCAACATTTCTTATTTGTTTATTCAAAAATACAAATCTCATAACATTATTTAATGCAGTTGATCATTTAATTTTTCAGTGTAAATTATATAATTTGATTGGTAACAGCCCTATAGTGTCTTATTCTAACTTAATGTATAGATCAAATTTAAGAATATAATATGAAACCTGAAGCATAGCCTATATTTAATAAGATTAGGGAAAAAATGCCCTTTATACAAGGTAAAAATTATATATTACACAACATAAAACCTACTTCATAAATATTGTCCTTCATAAGTCTTTCGATGAAGTCGGTTGCTATAAAAAAACATTGCTATTGTCAGTAATTTGAGAATAGTATTGTGACACTGACATGTCAGCTCCATTTGCTTTGTAAAATGCTGAACTAATTAATTTGTGCATGCCTGTACTAACAAGAAAAACGAATAAATAACAGATAAAGCTACAAGACAACAGACGGTTGTCTAAATCTAAACCCGTGTCATTGATGCCAAACAGTTCATCATATAGGTTAACTGGACTTTTGACAAATGTTTGTTAAACGTGACACTGCGGTAAATTAATGTTTGATATTAGACGCTGCGCATTTCATGTTTCTATTCTAGCCCAAACAAACACATGAACAAACGCCCTTTGCATTGCACACGACATATTCAGAAAAACACTTCATAGCACAAGACACGTTTTATGATCATTTTATAATGTTAAATGTATGTAATACATACATAAATCAATTAAATTTAGGAACACTGAATAAAAGACGGTGATTTATGTTAAGTAGTAAGTCGTGTGATATTTGGGAGAGCAAGCATGCATTTTGATGAGAAAATGACACTCTGCATTGGGTCGTTTTTCACACAAACAGTCCGACCCAATATGGCTCAGTTTTTCTATATATCTTGCTCTGTCAAGCCGCAGAAGTGATTCTATATAGGCTATACTGGGTTAACACCATGCATTTCCAGTGTGGGGGACTGGACTGTTTTCCCCCACGCCAACTCCGCCCCAGCTATGACACAACACCGACCAAGTCTATAGACTTTTACCAATAACTGATGTTCTGTAGGTTTCATTTATGAGAGAGCTCCATATATTGCTGTCTTTCATAGTGTTTTTGTGTGCACTTGAATCGTCTAGAAAAATCAAACAGCTATTTGTGTATTATGTGTGTATTCTTGTTTGTGTATTTATTCCATGCTAAAGAGTACTTCGTCATCTGTTGATGACACCAGGGGCACTGCGTGTGGAAAGTTATTGCTGTAACATCTGTAATTCGAACACAAGCAACGTACTGTAATAATATCTGAGCTCTGGGAATGTCTATAGAGAATCTGTCTGTCTGTCTGTCTGTCTGTCTGTCTGTCTGTCTGTCTGTCTGTCTCCATAGATACACCAAAGCAAATGTGCCACTTACATTTTCATTATAGAAGATTGTCCCTATAAAGTTTGTGGTAATTATTCTAGACAATTGTTGACATTTGCTTCTGCATATATCATTCTCATCCATAAGTCACTTTGGATAAAATTGTCCACCTAATGTAACTTTTAGTCAAAACAAGATACTGTAAAGGCCTGTAGTTATAGTTAGCGGTTTTGTCTTCTGCTTTAAATGCTCAAGCTCTTTAAAGCAGTATGGTTTCTGAAAATTATTCCATTGATATTGTTATAGTTGTGATGTGGACTCTGCTATTCATTTAAATTTAGAATGATTTTTAGAGATGAACTGGTTGACCGGCCATATATCGGAACGGGTTGTGCAGAATTTCAACTCTGTGCCAGATTATTACCACCCCCTCCCCTCGCTACCTGATTGATTAATCCTAACCTCACCCCCTTATCCTAACCACACCTCCACTCATAGTACTAAAACCACATATACTATGGGGGTAATAAACTGGCAGGGGTCAGAATTCGGGACAACCCCGTTCCGATTTAAGGCCAGTCGATTGGTTCATCTCTAAAAAAAAAAACTTTCTAAATTTAAAAGAATAATAGCAATGGAATTGAGCAAATGCTCAAGCTCTTTAAAGCAGTATGGTTTCTGAAAATTATTCCATTGATATTGTTATAGTTGTGATGTGGACTCTGCTATTCATTTAAATTTAGAATGATTTTTAGAGATGAACTGGTTGACCGGCCATATATCGGAACGGGTTGTGCAGAATTTCAACTCTGTGCCAGATTATTACCACCCCCTCCCCTCGCTACCTGATTGATTAATCCTAACCTCACCCCCTTATCCTAACCACACCTCCACTCATAGTACTAAAACCACATATACTATGGGGGTAATAAACTGGCAGGGGTCAGAATTCGGGACAACCCCGTTCCGATTTAAGGCCAGTCGATTGGTTCATCTCTAAAAAAAAAAACTTTCTAAATTTAAAAGAATAATAGCAATGGCGATAACAACGGGACAATCTGAAGACGGACACAAAGAGAAAACACAGACACGCTAGCAGAGAAAATATTAGCCTACTGTAGTAGGCACGGCAAGCGCACTGTTCACAATGCTTGAAATATTGGAAGAAAAATATAAATATTGAATGGGGAGTGGGGGTTTATATGTATGTATCTAACTGTCTTCAGATGCCAGTTTTTCTCTCTTACCGCCGTATAATGCCTATTAAAGTAGTGTTTATAATTTCCAGCGCAACCTACTGACAGAGAGTGAATTTGCGTTTTTTGTTCAGTCCATCTGCTGTTTTTATTTTGTGCAGGTATTTTTAATGTAGCATAATTTTACAAAGCCATAAAGTCAGACCATGCTGCTTTTGCTTTAGATCTTGAAAATTAAAAAATCTATTTTAAATCAAAACAAGTTAAACAACTGTTCATGCTACATGTGTGGAGCGTCTTTGTGTGATTCAAATGCAGTGGTTGCCTCTAATTTCAAGTGGCTACAGATATTTTTGGTTTAAGGCCAGTCTGGCCTGTAATAGAGCAAATAAACAAATAAATTAGCTTGAAGGAAAAAATCGACAACCGATATTGGAATCGGCTCATTTGCTTGATTGTGATCTGTGCATCCCAACTAAGGGCCAGATTTATTAACAGCTTGCGTCAGCGCAAACCCTCTTTTGGCGTAAAAAAAAAAAACTACTGTCAGGGTTTACTAAAGACTCGCAGTGAAAAATTAGCGCTGAAAAGGCGTGGACAGGGTTATTTTTGCGGCTGACTTTATTGCATATCACATCACATCACTTTCAGATGCAAAATTTATGTGAGCAGAGTATTTAAATGAATCACGCAAGGTAATTTACTGGTGTTTGCGCCATTATTTACCACCAAAAAAGTGTTTTAAACCAAACTTAAAATCAGTTTGTGCTGCGCTTGGTAGATTGCGTTGGTCATTATTAGAATGATCCGGCTGCGACTGTGTTCTTTAATTTGTGCGTCATCAGTAGATCATGCGCAGAACCTTCCACTCCCATCTGCACTTTTATAAGATTATGCTCTCATGCAAATTTGCCCTGCTTAGTAAATCTGGCCCTAAATCTTTATCGTTACAGTTATTGTCCTTATTTTGAATGAGCATTAAGTGATAAAACTGCTATAGGCCTTTGAGTTTGGTAACACAAATGCCCCTTTATGTCAACAAAACACAGCTGTGAATGTGTGTTCAACACTAATCACGTTCATTTACTCAGTCGAGATTCATTTCAGGGATAGATCATCTTTTTAATGTTAGTGCCAGTCCATGTTTAAGCACAGCCTGCCTCTATTAGCTCTGTCACGCATGTACACACACTCGCTTGCCTTTCTTGCTAATCACACACATACACACAAGAGAAGATTCCTCAGCCTCTTGATGTCCCCCCAGCCTGTGTCCTCTCTACTGTGAAATGCTCGGCTTGGTTTAATCCCTGTGTCTCGTCAGGCCCTTTTAATAGGAGCCTCATCTCAATGTCCGTGCACAACTGGAGCAGCCCGCGGGTTTATCTGAGGGAGATAGAGTTTCAGGCGACAAGTTGAACCCCTCTCGGCTTTAACTGTTCCCGTCTGTCTTGTTAAAACGCAGAGGGTGAAGGTGCTGCCTCTGTGTCACTCTAACCTCGCTTTCATTTCTCCTTCCTCTTTCCGTTCTTCAGCCCGATCGAGACCCACCATGGCAACGCCGAGCTCCAGCGGACTCGAGGTTCTCCTCAGCACGTTGCAGGTAAATGCACATTGTTTGTGAACGCATGCATCTGGATTGTCTCTCATTCTAAGCATAGGAACGGCCCACAGATGCAAGCGAGCACGCTGGCAACGACTGCCCACACATGCAGGACACTTTCCATGTGCTGAGTGAGAAACATAAATGACATGGTATCTCAGTACCATGAAAAGTAGCTTGTGGTTTAATGTAAACATGTCCCCCCCCCTCCTCCAATGTGAAATTCAAAACGTTACGTTAACATGCGTGATGGAGCACAGATGTTTGAAACCTTAGCTGCAATTTGCAGACTGTATGGCGGTATCGTTGCAAGCGCTATTTTGAAATAGTGTGAAATTGGCAAACATTGCATGTTCAGTTAGTTGCACTTTTTGTTTGTTGTACTAGACCAGGAGTTCCCAAACTCTTTTGTCAGCCATATCCCTTAGACGTAAAATATTATACTATATACGTGTAAATAAAATATTGGCTATATGTAAAATGTATACTTAAAAACTACTGAAAGTAAACAGATCAAATATTTAATCTTTTTAGTGTTTTTATTTTTGCATTATTTATTTTTAGGGCTGCATGTATATAGAGCTTATTATTTTTTTATTGTTATATTATTATTGTTTTAACTCCTAATTATAAAAATTAAGATATACATATATTACATAAAAAAAAATTGATAATTATAATAATTTTTATTTTACACTGCATGTTACAGTACTAATATTTATGTCTTCGATTCTTCACTTTCTAAAGTTCAAATATGGGAGCTTTTATTTTGGCGGAATATTGGTGAAATACTATAAACTTCTATTCAAAGGAATCTTGGCAATTTTGCACAGCTAATAGGAAATCAGGGCAATGACCAGTTATGTAGTTTAGTCATCATTTTAGTAAAACTTTTTATTTAATAATGCTATGATTGACAAGATTGTCAGAATAAATTATGCTCCAGAGTGCTGTGTGATTTAATTAAAAATTATAAAATGGGATACATATTCATACAGATTTGATTCTGATATTGTTTACTGCTGTTGGTTGTAGTTAATAGTGGTAGTGTTTATTCAAACCATTAAGAAACATGGCATAATAGCATGCATCAATACAATAGTAATTGTTGGTTTGAAATGAAAGGACCATTTTTTCCCCTGTTTTCCATATCTGTTTTGAGTAGATTTGTTGTGCTCGCACAATGTCTCAAATGAATTCAAATTGTACCTTTTAAATGTGATTTTTATCCACTTCCACAGCTTATGGTGACTGATTTCATATCAGTGATTTGTATATCAGTTGCCGCCAATGAACTGCAGAGGCCTCATGTGCTCACAGGAGGTGACGTGCCAATTTCCGATAACTTTCTACCTCTTGCATGAAAATCAAGCTCAAAAGAGCAAAAATTATGTAGTGTACGCATCAAAGCGATTAATTGCAAGTGAAAACCATAAGATGAGATTTATTCCCTCTTTGCTGTTAAGAGTGTTGTAAGGAGACGTGTCAAAAGCAAGTGCAGCAATGAGCTCAGTGTGGGATTAACGAAAGCTTTAAAGGTTTCATTCTGATCTCCTCAGAAGGGAAAATGTATATCACTTTAAGGTACGGGAGAACATGGTTGACTTAAATACATATCAAGTGTTTGTTAAAACAAATGATCTTGATCTTATAATACTATAAAGTCTCACAAATTTTTCTTGTAATTTGATTAGCTTCCTACAAACAAATTGTTCTGATCCATTAAATTTTAGACTAAACTGTAATATATATATATATATATATATATATATATATATATATATATATATGTATGTGTGTGTGTGTATGTTAATTGTTAAAATGTATATATATAAAAACATTTTAACATACACACACACATATATATATATATATATATATATATATATATATATATATATATATATATATATAATATATATATATATATATATATATATATATATATATATATATATATATATATATACACTCACCTAAAGGATTATTTGTGAAGCCACAACACGCACAACCTTGAGGCGGGTGGGCTACAACAGCAGAAGACCCCACCGGGTACCACTCATCTCCACTACAAATAGGAAAAAGAGGCTACAATTTGCACGAGCTCACCAAAATTGGACAGTTGAAGACTGGAAAAATGTTGCCTGGTCTGATGAGTCTCGATTTCTGAGACATTCAGATGGTAGAGTCAGAATTTGGCGTAAACAGAATGAGAACATGGATCCATTATGCCTTGTTACCACTGTGCAGGCTGGTGGTGGTGGTGTAATGGTGTGGGGGATGTTTTCTCGGCACACTTTAGGCCCCTTAGTGCCAATTGGGCATCTTTTAAATCCCACGGCCTACCTGAGCATTGTTTCTGACCATGTCCATCCCTTTATGACCACCATGTACCCATTCTCTGATGGCTACTTCCAGCAGGATAATGCACCATGTCAAAAAGCTCAAATCATTTCAAATCAAGTTTCTTGAACATGACAAGGAGTTCACTGTACTAAAATGGCCCCCACAGTCGCCAGATCTCAACCCAATAGAGCATCTTTGGGATGTGGTGGAACGGGAGCTTCATGCCCTGGATGTGCATCCCACAAATCTCCATCAACTGCAAGATGCTATCCTATCAATATGGGCCAACATTTCTAAAGAATGCTTTCAGCACCTTGTTGAATCAATGCCACGTAGAATTAAGGCAGTTCTGAAGGTGAAAGGGGGTCAAACACAGTATTAGTATGGTGCTCCTAATAATCCTTTAGGTGAGTGTATATATACATTTATATAGTATCTTTAATATTTTATTGACAATATAATTAGTTACATTTTTTGATTTAACAACGAAAATGTATAACAAAAATGTTGTGTCTTTGAATAGTTGTCCTTTTCAGACAAAAAATGTGCCTCTAATGTGCTCTGTAAGTTCAAATAAGGATCCTTGCAGCTGCTTGGCATTGGCCATGTGGCTCTGAAGAATTGACTCCTTTATTACAACGCAAACTGACAAGGGTAGCTAGTAATACCCTCACGATTAGCCACAGCCAGTGTGTCGCCTTCCTCCAGCCATGACTGGCATCAAACGTGGCAATAAGTTCCAAATTCACAGTCCTTGACATGAAGCTGTTGGTGCCTGAAATGGGATTCCCGCTAATTCAAATCGAGACTGACACAGACGCTCAGGGTGCCGTGTTGGAGTTTTTTTTTATTTCATATTCTTCCTCTGCTTTTCCCTTTCTGTTTTATAGCTCTCGTACCTCTCAGAGAGACACCAGGTCCTGCCTTTGGTCTCTTAAAATGTAAAAAAACATTTTAAGCTGTGTCAGAATAACTTTTAATAGATTTTCTGCACTATTTAGAATTGTTTGTCCTCCGGATCGGCTCCTGGCTTAAACAGGATGTTCAGCCAAAGCTCTCCCGGTGCGTTCCTGCCATCCTCTTAAAAGTTAATGGTGTGCACTGAGAGGTGTTCCTCATTAAAGAATTAAAAATAAAGAACTGGGATATGAAATTTCTACTTTCAAGTGGGTTCCTGAGAATATTAACTCATGTACATCTCCCTTTTGACAGATGGGAAACATTTGTGCTTTTTGATTGTAGCTTGGCATAGGTGATGCCGGACCAAAATAGATGTAATTATTCATAATTTCAAGTATCACTGGGTTATTTTGTTAAAAGATTGTTGGGCAAATAATGCTCTAATGATGTGCCAGCTGGCTCTGTATTCTAACCACACTCATTAATGTTGAGTAATTAACATGGTTGTGTGGAATTATCCCAGATGTTGATGACAGGGCTATCAATTTCCAAGAAAGAGCACACGCTCTGTTCTCCTAGTGTAAAAGATCATCCTCAGTGAAATGTAGTTTCTTCATTAAAACCACTCACCTTTAGGGGAAAAAATTAATGGGGGTATTTGGAGCGAAAATGCCACAGAATGTGACAAAAATGCCCCAGAAATAAAATTTGGGGGACTAAATATGTCCCCATTAAATGTCTCTGTCACATTTGATATTTTTTCATTATATGTTTCATAGTTATATGGATATTGCATAAAACATTGGTTTAATTAAAATATTAAAGTATACAAAGTTCAAGTCCAAGTAATGAACCAAGTAATTCTTCACCCAAAAATCATTTATTAACCCTCAGTTTTTTCCAGGTTTTATGATTTTTCTTTCTTCCGTGGGACACAACTAGCCTGGCTCCGCCCTCCTACGTACTTCCGCTCAATTTTAATTTTCCTTCAGTACTCCGTCTGGGATTTCGGTACATTCTCTGGTTTTCTTTGGTCATATTTTAACCGGTCCAATCAGCAAACAGAGGGAGTGGCTGAGAATGATGACACTGATGTTGTGCGCTAGTTTGAGATGACATACGTCACGACCAAACATTAGCGATTGGTTATGGCAGATCCAGAGTGGCTCTGGGCAGATCCGATAATTTTAAACTTCAACAGAGTGCCCACCTTCAAGGAAGTTTACGCTTGTCAATGGAGAGTGGCCAAATGTACGAGAGTCTGGTAGAACCAGGTTAGGACACAACAGAATTGGTTTGGCAAAATGTCTTGGTGACTCTTCAAAACAAGGCTATTATGCTCTAAAACTGAAAATGAAATGGCTAAATTGTCCCCCCGAATATTTGATATTCAAATATCAAAAGTAAGCAAATATCAATATCTGCTGTACTCCATCACACACTGCTCTGTTTGTTGCGAGGATGACAAAAGCCTCAGCGTTCTAACAGCGCTCGTCACTGTCAGAATGAGTGATATGGCCAATCAAATCAAAGAAGGCGGGGCTTATGATTAGTGCGAAATCCAACGCAACGCTAGTTATAGCAGTGAAAGAGTGCATTGTAAGTAGCGAAATAATATTTAACATATTTAATATTTGATAAAAACGTTGATGCAAACTGCTAGGCATTTTTTATGAAATTTCACCATTATGAAGCCGCAAACTTTGGCCAATGTGCATCCTTTAATTTAGAGTCTTCCAAATTCATGCAATAGAGAAAGAAGCTAAAAATGTAATTGAATCATAGTTTGCTGAAAATGTTCTTGTTTGCTGCAGTTGTTAATATAAATGTAACATTTAACGCTCTTGGTTTGATTGCCAAGACATCGAATATCATTTGTCCCCATAATTATCATGATGTGAAACATCTTGATGTGCCATATTTAAAAGTACAGGAACATAAATGAAGTAACATTTAATGAATGAATATTAAAAAAGTTAAAGTAAAATTTTAAATAAAAGTTAAAGTGGCACTGCTCATTTAAAAGTTAAATATAAAAATGATATATATATATATATATATATTTTTAAATCAATCTCTCGTTAATCAGGAGACTAATTTAAAGACAGAAAGTAGGCCCTAAATCTGAATTTGCAGCCATTTATTAGCTTAAATAAATACAATATATCCTGCTGATAGGCTATATCCAGAACCAGTGATTTAAATGACTACGCTTACATGTGCACCAATAATGCGTTTTTTTTAAAAATTAATTTATTTTTATTAATAATCAGAGTAAGGTCTTAATTGCAGTAAGATGTTTACGTAACATGAGCAGAACTCTTCACTCCAGTTTATATGCAATTTTAATTATTCTGATTATTTGCTAATAAGTATGGTTTTACCACAATCAGGCATATTGTATGCATGTTACTGGCCATTGTTTTAATCTACTCACATGAAATTCAAAATACATTTTTATAGACCGATTGGATATTATTCGGCGCCGTGATGAACATCGCAATGCTGGGTTTGCAATATTGCCAAAATCCCATTATAATCGCATTTTGAGGGTGCATGTAAAGGCACTCATTGTTACCTGAAGCTACTAAAAATCGTTTTCAAAATAAAGCTAATTCAAAATATGAATAAATACTATAATAGTATATGAATTATTCTAAAATAACACTGTCCAGAATGCATCTATTATTATAGGCCCAAACAATGTCTCTACATCCACAGAAACTAGCCCCATTGACTTCTAAAGTATGAATGCTCTGCTGACACGGATCTCTCTTTTCAGTTCACTAATGTAGGTAAGAGCGACAGCTCCCTGGCAGGACAGATCTCTTTGTGGTGCAGTTGGCTGTGGAGATGCCTAATAGGATTCAATGGCCAGTGTCAGAATGACACGGCCAGCACAGATGCAGACAGGACAATGTTGTGTTCTCTCTCTCGTTCTCTGTCGTTTTTGCCCTATAATGAGAGCCGAAGTTTGAATCCCCAGCTGTGGAGTCCCTTCTCTGAGGATTGCGTTGCCCGACCGCCTAGCCGTCAACTGTTGCTGCTTTTAACCACAGGGCTCCGGATCCCCGCTGGGGTACAAGCCCCCATTGCATTCTGAAAACAGACACAATGCTGGAAGATTTCGCTGTGCCAGCCAGGACACACTCAACACTATACATCACAGGGGTTGTAAATAGTGATGCAATCTTTGAATGTTTTATTGGAGTTGCTTAGATTGTTTCCTGTTTGTTGAGCCACATTTTGTGTGGACGCTATAGGTAATCTTCAGAGGCCAGGTTCAACTTTAAGCTTCATTGTTTAAGTTGTGTTGCTCTTTCTGCACTCTTTCCAGAACGTTGGAGACATCGAGAGCATGCTAAACATCCTCAACGTCCTGGACGAACTGTTGTCAGCAGGTGAGATGCCCTTTTCATACAGCCAAATTTGTTGATTCACTTTCTGTCACGTCTCTGCACTGATTGCAAGTGTGCTAAAATTTGTTTCATCAACCATAAGGAGTGAAACCACTTTGTGTGTCCCATAAAGTCACAAAATTGTTTCTGATATATGGGTGTTTCTACAACTTTGGGCACTTTTATGGTCTGGGGATTGATTTTTACTGCTGTAATATATTTGAACATATATTTATTTATTTATTTATTTATTTAAGTCTCATTAAAACTGTTTTGGAAACTTTTCAGCATGCCTTTGCTATGTTTTTGGTACTTTTCAGAATACTTTTATTTTGTTTGTTTTTACTCTTGTTTTGAACCTAAACTTTCAACCTTAAAATATGAAAATCGATCATAAAATATTGTATTATTATAGTTGTGTTTCCTGTTTTTATTATTATTATTATTATTATTATTATTATTATTATTATTATTAATACAATTATTATTTTAATTTGATCATCTAAACAAAGTGTAAAAATAAACACAGGCCAACTCAAGATTTTTGCACAAAAATATTTATTTTAATTTGTACACATTACAACCCTCAGCTGTGGTGTATTTCTATCATGGTCAACAATTTTGCCCCAATTATTATTATTATTATTATTTTAAAAGAAGTTACAAAGGAGACAACAGTGTTAGTGAAGAGCATGCTTGAGATGAAATATGAGATGTGACAAAAATCATGGTAAATATAACAGTTTTTTTAATTATTCTATAGTTGTGTGTTTATAATATATAAAGCAAGACAAAGACAAGACAATCACAGGACCAAAAGTTTCCATAGTTGAAGAAACCCTACTTTTCATACACATTTCAATTTATTGTGTCCCAGTGTGAAGAAACTGCGTAATGAATCACTTGTTCCTCATTTTCTAAGTCGCTTTGGATAAAAGTGTCTGCTAAATGAACACATGTAAATAATGTACTTTATTTAAATTGAGAGAACAAAAAAGATGGTTTGTCATGTTGGAAAAACTGCAGTAATCCAGAGGGATTCACTTCAAAATTAAACATTTTAAAGCAGTCCTAATATGACGTCAATGCACATTTCTCCCAGGATCTAATTATATAAACTGAAGTGTTTCAATGATATTTATTTCCATATCTTGGCCTTATTCTAGTCTATTATTCACCAACAAATCTATCGAGTAATACTCTTGTAGAGGTGGAGCAGTACTATACTAATCCTGTAATCTGAAATGAATTCACAGCAAAGTAATTAGCCAAATTTATTCACCAGCCTCCAGCACAAAGTTCTAATCAGCACGAATTTTCATAAGTTCTGAAAGAAAGTAGAAAATGAACCCAGACATCATCTTGTGAGAATACGCCAGTGGCAAAGATGGCACCGCCGGTTGGTGTACGAGTTGTTATCATCATAAATTTGACATTTTGTGAAATTATGGCGGCTGTTTCCTTTAGGCACAGACAGACGGATTCATCATATGATATCGAAAGGAGGCAGTGAGGCTCTGCTGACGGCTCTGGTGAACTCAGCCCGAAGCTTCACGCCCAACTACACCATCCTGCTGCCGCTATTGCACCTGCTGGCCAAGGTGGGCCACAGAGGTGAGTGATGGGGGAGGCGGGGCTTGGAGAGAAAGGGAGGAGACATAGGAATGATTGACACATTATTATGGTGTTATTTCACTGATGACAATAGCCATGTTTCCATTACCCTTCAAAATTGCACAAATTGAAATTGCGAATTGAAAATATGCCCACTGGAAACAAATAATTTTGCAAAAAACTCCCACATATCGCAAAAAAAGCTTTTACGCTGACATGAGGTGGTTTTTTAGGCAATTCGAAAAAGGAATATTTAGCAAAACTGCAATGGAATCATTGGGTTAATAGAAAAGGCGTCATATTGCAACAATTTTTTTTATCGACATTCAGAAAATATCGCAAAAGTTCTGCGCAAATCTGTAATGGAAACGCGGCTAATGATTTGTATGCACCATTAGCTGTAATATAAAGTGGCTAAACAGATTTCCCTGAGCAATGCAAAACAACTCAAGTGCAAATTGTATAGTATTATGTATATACTATTACTATTAGTATATATTCATATTTTTTAATTAGCTTTTATTTTTATATTTTCAGTTTTCATTTTTGTTTTAGTTTGAGTTTTAGTAATTGTATTTGCACATTTAAAATTTTTGTATATTTCTATTTAGCTTTAATTTATTTTAATTTATATCTTTTTTAACTAATTTAGTTTTACAAATTTTAGTACTTCAACTTATTTCAGTTAGTTGTCAAGGCAACATTTCTAATATAATTCTAATAGTTATACTTATTTATATTAATATTTATATTACTAATTTTTTTTTTTTTTTTTTTTTTTTTAAGCTTTATTTCAATTACTGGAGATTATTTGTAACAGTTTTAGATAACTATAGCAACACCAGTAAATAATGACTTAAAGGTGCTCTATGTAACTTTTCCGTCCGCTAGAGGTCGCCTATTCAAAACAAAGGCGTAGTTTGATGACGCCAAGTTTGAGCGGTGAATCTTGGGACATGTGGTCTTCACCTCACAGCCGGTGGAAAATAATCGGGATAGGACTCGGGCAGAAATCATGTTTGGATGTGATTATTAACGTTACTGAAGTATGAAGCAGAGCAGGACCGAGTGCTGTGGGAGCTGAGCAAGGCCGCTGGAGCGATTGTTAATAAGATGAATGTAACACAAGCCTCGCGAGCAGCGGGACTTTTATTATGCCACAGTCACCGGCGCCATTTCCGCTTTTCTGGTCATGAGTATGAGGTAACGCAGCTCTGTTTATCGTATTAGATACATCTGAGTGTGTTGAAAATGATGTTATGACGTTACTCTGTGCGTTCGCTCGGCTGCTATGACACTTGTTGCACACTGCAGTAAGAGTAAAGTGTTTCTGCTAAAAAAAACGGAAACCGAGGGTAACGCAGATATGACGCAACTGACAGGAGACTCCCTCACACGTCCCGGGTTCATTGTTTAAAATAGCAATTTTCTCACAATTGACAAATAGTTGGAAACATTTATACACACAAACACACATTTATAAACACAAATATATAACACTGGCCTAGTGGTTTTTAGATATTTTACTGAAAATGTTTTACATAGTGCACCTTTAAATGTCAGCTTGTGTATAAAAGAGCATTTGAATATCATTTAAAATTTTCACTGGAAAAAATAGCAGGATATGGGATATGTAAACAATTATCAAATTTTTATTTTTATCTAAACAATTCCTTCAAATCTATTGGCTGTGATTTTTGTCATTTCGCCCAACATTTTAGCCTTTGTTGTGGACCAAAATAACCTTGTTTAAATTCTCACTACGCGAAAAAGCCATATTTCTCATTTACGATTTATAATTTAGTCATCTTTAGTGCTGAGTATTTCTGAATTCATTCCTGAATTACTATAAATAGCACCTCACCAAAAATAGATGCCTCTCATATGCGGATTGCCCATAAGTCACATTTCGTCTAGAGGGTGCAGACAGCATTTGTAGGGTCACTGTCAGGTCAGGTAAAAGCCCTCGATCCTGCGGAGTCAGAGGTCACCGTATAAGCACAAGCTTGGTCAATGTTTTCGATGTTGTGTAACTTAAGAAGTGAGAGTTTGATCCCTCGCTGGATCTTGTGTCTGTCAGCATTCCACTCTTGCACTTTGATGTCTGTCCTAATGAACCTCAGCAGGGCATGTTTTCCTTCGTCCTCACGTCTTCCTTTTTCCATTTAGACAAAACATGTCTAAAAACAAACTCCATCTGTCGAGAGCGTAAACTCGTTCGCAAGCGGGGACTTTTTTTGTGATCAAGCTGTTTTTGGAAGCGCTTGTAGTCATGGTGGGCCTGCGGGATGTTGGGTCATGTGGTAGATTTGAATTATTTCTATAACGTTTCTCTCTGGGCAGTGAGGTTTTACAGACCGCATTTTCCACCCCACACAGAGATTTCAATAATACATTTGCATTTACAAAGCAGAGATCATTGTCTGTTTCAAATGGTGCAATGATATGCACCGGTTTCCAGATCCATAAATAGTTGATGTATGGTGTGGAACTACTGTAACATCCTACAGTGTTTTCGTTCTTCTCTTCTTTTTCTCATCTTAAAAGGATAGCTCACCCAAAAATAATTTACTAACCATAATGTTGTTCCAAACCTGTATGAGTGTATTCCTTCTGTGAATGAAAGAAATAATAAATTAAGCATTTGTATGCTTTAAGTCCCGTTTGACTCCCTAATGTGATAAGTGATATTCAACAAGAAAAAACTGAGGTTGGACTTAATTTATTGGGACTTGATCATGAAAAATGATCTCTGTAAGAGTTTTGAAAAGGTAACTTTTGATTATCACATTAGATTGATTGATTGATTGATTAATTAATTAATTAATTAATTAATTAATTAATTTAAATACTGTACATATAAATACAGTGTAGATATTTAATGGTGCATTCTGATTGCCCTTATTTTTACATTTAGATTAAATTTTGCTGTCATCGGATCCTTAAAATTAAATAACGCTAATTGTTTAATAACACTAATAAAAATATAATCTTTAGCAAATTTCCAAATTTTATTTAATTTTTTTAAAATGGTGTGGTTTAAATTCAGTTGTAGCATCTTTTGTTTTTGATTTGAAAGTATTGAAATTTCCACTGATCTACGCACACACACACAAAAAACAAAAAAATGGCTGAGCGCAGTGATTCTGCCTTTTTGATTTGTAGCATTTTAAAATATGTATTTTAGTTTTTAGTGTTTTAATGTATTTAGACAAATTATTATAGAATTATAAGATTAGTGAAATGTGTTTGGCCATAACTTAATTAATGGCTCTTCTGTATCTACCAGAAATGTATTTATTTATTTATTATTTACCTACAGTATTTATTTATTTATTTATTTATTTAACAAGGAATTGTACACATTCAATCCATGAATGTGCATTAAAATGTAAATAGGGTCCTTTATGATTTCAGGTTCAACTTTAAAGGATTAGGATGAAAATTTCCTGATAATTTACTTTTGTCTTTCTTTCTTCAGTTGAAAAGAAATTAAGTTTTTGAGGAAAACATTCCAGGATTTTTCTCCCCAGCATAGACTTCCATGGCAACCAGAATGTTGAAGGTTCAAATCAATGGAGTTTCAAAGGGCTTCTAAGGGCTTCAGAGGCTCTTCACGATCCCTGCCGAGGAATAGGGTCTTATCTAGCGAAGCCATCAGTCATTTAAAAAAGAAAATTAAAAATGAATATACTTTTTAACCTAAATTGCTCATCTTGTGCTGCTCTGCAACATGCCAAGGATTGCGCAACCTTTACGTTGTAAAGGTCATGCTATACATAGGCGGAAGTACCGCCCCTGTGTTTACAAAGCGAAGACTAATACAAACGGCCTTTAGCAAAAAAATAAAATTTAAAACAGTGATGTTGGATGATTTTGAAGTTGAAAATGGAGTGTTTTTCGTAAAGGGCGTTTGTATTAGTCCCTGTACATTCACTTGGGGTGGTAATTCCACCTACGTCTGGTGTGACCTTTTTGACGTGATTGCGCAATACTTAGCACGTTGCAGAGCAGCGCAAGATGAGCAATTTAGGTTAAAAAGTATATTCCTTTTACATTTTTTTTTTAAAGTGACTGATGGTTTCGCTAGATAACACCCTATTCCTTGTCTGGGATCGTGCAGAGCCCTCTGAAGCCCTTCAAAGCCCTTTTGTCTATGATGGGGAGAAAAATCCTGGAATGTTTTCCTCAAAAAACTTAATTTCTTTTTGACTGAAGAAAGAAAGACATGGACATCTTGGATGAGATGGGGGTGAGTAAACTAGCAGGAAATTTTCATTTTAAAGTGAACTAATCCTTTAAAGTATGTAAGATTTTTAGATTAAAATATCCAAAAACCACTAGAACAGTGTTATATGTTTTGTTGACGTGTGTACTTGTATTATCCCAAAGATTTCCAACAATGTTTAAATCTAGAGAAATCAGCAGTTTTAACCAGGACATGGACCGTGCCTTTCATCACCTGTCAATGACGTCACCCTTAATTTTCAGAAACCATAGAAACACCAAAGACGCTTTAATATATTATGTGTTTTATTAGACACATAATACATTATAATATATTGTTTGGATGCATTCATTGACAGAAGACTAATCATTGTTATATAGCTCCATCTCTTAATTGTTTTACCACGAGTTTGTTTTACCATGCCTCAGAGACAACACTATTTTGTCAAGTGGCTAACATAGCATAATCAGAGATAGCTTTCTTCATCATACAATATATTTTAATATATTTTAATTAACTGCATGTCATTTAGCAACACAAGTCGACAACTCCCATGAATCCACTCTCCTTCATGCACCATCAAGCTATGCCTTTGTTTTGAATAAGCAACCTCTAGTGGCGAAAATTACATATTGTGCCTTTAAATAGTTTAGGGCAGATCTTCTGCATCACTCCTGTTCTTGCATTCAGAGTTAGAATGAATCTGATTTTGTATTTGATTTTGAAAGTAATGATGTCCCTTTGATATCCCAATTTCCCTATTAGACATCCAAGCAAATGTGGTTTTGATCTCCAAACCAAAGTAATCTCTTTCATCACTGCTGCCAACAGCTCAAAATTTTTGCCTTCTCAGATCCCTGTAGTAAGCAAAGCACTGTCAAACAAGACGAATCAAATGTACATTTAATGAATGTCAAAGAGGAACATACTTTTCTTATTTCCCTTAGATCGTCAAATTGGTCTGAAAGCACAGAAGACAGATGCTGTTTTGGTGGTTCTGGGTTTGCTAAGGCAGAATGCAAAGAATGCCCGGAGAGCTGCAGCCTGTCTTTGGGTCCTCAGAGTCTTCTGCTCTTCTGGTGAGTCACATCTAAGATCAGTTCATTTTTGCCTGCCTAAGCTTCAAGATACTCATGATTTAAAATACATGCAGGGCTGTATGTTAACTTTTTTTGCACATAGCACTGGTGCTACAGAGGTTGAATGTTTTGTAGCACAGGTCAGCACAATTGTAGCACAAGTATAAAGCATATGTTACATCTCATAAAACAACCACAAGTAGCACAGTTCGTCACTTAAACAGGCAGCTGACTGGCAAAAGGACTGATAATGTCTCATACAGGGCACGCAAGATCCAACCCTTAACAAGAAAACTTTTCAAACAAACATTTTCTTTTGTCCATTTTGTTAATATAGCCCAACATCTCTGACTACAATCCAAACAACATCCATTTACAATTCAACCTCACAACAACATTAAACTTAAGTCAAATTAAATCTACATTTATTATTTTCATTCATGGGGATGACATGGAAAACGTGCCGTGCGTAGTGGACGATTTCTGCCACCTGTTGGTAAACTTTTCAAATAAAAATGTAATGAAATTACCATTATAACCAGTAGATGGCTGCAGAGGACTACTCATTAGCTCGTTTGCAGATTATTAAATGACTATTATAGCAAACTTTAGTACTTTTATTGTTCTGAAGTATGATGGCAAATACAGGAAAAATCACAAAGGCTCATGCCAGGGAACTTTTTGTCCATTAATTATTGAATTACTGTGATTACTTGAAAATACAAAATAAATAAACAGTTTAATTATTAATACCAATAATGAAATACATTATTTGAATAACGCATTGCATAGCTTTAAGTTTTTTTTCCTTTAACAGTAAAGCTGCTGAATGTATTCAGCCAATACAGACTGGTTTTTGTTCACTGAGCTATTTTGGCATAGGCTTGTCAGATGTTTTACCCATTTGTTACAATGGTTATCGCAGTCAATCATAGCAGTTTCAGGAGGGACTCTCGGAAGAATTTAGCGGATTCACTCCCGTAATTAAATGTGTCTGTCAGTAGTCTGCATGACAAACAAAAGTTTTCTTTAAATTATGAATGGATTATATATAGAAAGCAGGAAAAGAGCGCCCATGAGCTCACGCAAAACTTTAAACTACACACCACACAATGAATCTCATTTAATCCGTACCTAAGCTTTGATTTTATGATGAGCGGATTTGCGGATTCTGAGTGTGTATGTCTCTGTTTAAATAGACTATTTAAGATAGCTGTTTTCTATTTTTATACATTTTTAAATGTGCTGCTTAAGATTTTTGTGGAAACCTCGATACATTTATTTGAAATGGTTACTTTTGATCAATGTAATACATCCAATTTTCCCCAAAACTTTTGAATGATAGTGTAACAGAATTGAAAACAGTTCCCAACAATTTAAATTTCACAATCCCTAAAAGTGGCTTTTCCATACTAAAAAGTTTTAGTCTTGTTTATATTTTCTTGTTCCATCACCTTTCTTTCTGCCTTTTATAACAGCTTTGTTTACTGCACATCTGTTCAATTTAATTAAATCCATGGTTATTTTCCCATCTTTCATAGCATATTTTCAGCTATAAAGCATTCAGGTGAAATTGCAAACCAAGTGTTACTTATTGTGCCATTTGTGCTGGAACTACATTACTGCTGTATTTATGTACCCGCCATAGTCAAATCTAACTTAAAGCTGAATATATTGTGTTTTTGCTCTACATGGGGTAGGAGGACCTTTGATTTACTATTGGTATGCGATTCCACTAGTGCTTGTTTTGTGGAAAATGTGATAACGGGTAACCGGCCATAAAATGCAAATCGGCCTTTGTTGAATTTTATTTCAAATGCAGTCGTCTTCTCGCTGTATGCGGAGATGATAGTGTGGGGTCTGTTTATCAGTTATGTGACAGCTATCCTAAGAATGATACCAGCACAGGAAGTTCAGTTCTCAGGTTGTGACCGTGAGAAATGCACCTCTCAGTTATCGTCAGAAAAGGCCTCCAAAAGTCTTCTTTTATGCTTTATCATAAAAGCTGAAATATATCTCTCCCTTTTTTTTGAAACACTAGACGTACAGCCTGTGTGCTCTGGGATGCAGAAGAGATTCCTCTATAGCGACCATCAGTGTTTATGATGCTAGGTAGCACAATATATTAATAGAGGAAATATCATCTGGGCACATGCCTTGTTTATAAGGATGAAGTTTGGATTTCGTGGTCTCTTAAAATTCTCCCTTGAGTCTATCCATGATTGACTGGGGGATCCGGTATACAGCACTATGAAATGTGATATTTTCTGGGCTTCAGCAATGTTGCAAAAACTTTTATTGTTGTGTTAATCACATATCTGGTGTTTTAGTGACCACAGCCGATTTGCTGGGGAAGAACCGAGGGCTGGATGTGGTCTTCAAGCTTATATCTCCACACACCACCAAGCACTTACGCACTGTCAGGTGAGTGTTAAATTTCATGTGGGTGCGTCATTGGCATATGCTGATCTTGCTCCAACTTGACAGTAAAAGAGTTCTGCGTGCTGGGAAGTCTGGCTGTTATAGGCTGTTATATTAATCACTTGCATGCTTACCTTAGTCAAAATAATGGCGTAGATTGTTATAAAAACTGATTATAATTATCACATACATAAACCCTGACCCTACCAGTATTTGTTGCATTTTTTATATTATTATTATTATTATTATTATTATTATTATTATTAAATTATATATATGTGACCCTGGACCACAAAACCAGTCATAAGTTGCACGAGTATATTTGTGGCAATAGCCAACAATACATTGTATAGGTCAAAATTATCATTAGGGTGTTAAGTAAAGATCATGTTCCGTGAAGATATTTTGTAAATTTCCTACCGTAAATATATATAAAAAATATTATTATTAGTAATATGCATTGCTAAGGACTTTTGTAATATGCATTGCTAAGGAAAATTGCTAAGGCGATTTTCTCAATATTTTTTGCACCTTCAGATTCAAGATTTTCAAATAGTTCTTGGCCATTGATGAAATAGTCCTATCCTATCATATATATATATATATATAATATATATAATTTTTTTTTTTATTTATTTTTTTTTATTATATCCTATTCTAAACAGCACTATTACCTAGAGTCAAAGTGGGTCATAATTTGACTTTCAGTGATTTCAAATTCTTCCAACACCAGAAGGTCAGCAGACTTTTAAGGCCCTCCACAATGCGAGTCTCTTTCTCACCTGCAGGCGCAACCCGACTCACCTTGCTATAATAAAGGCCACAGCATAATCCTAATGTCAAATCCATGAAATAGCAGAATCTGTTTAATATTAGTGCTCCAAGGCTGAGCTTGTTTGTCAAACATAGCAAGGTGACAAGGCCTTATTTTGTTTTCTTTTAAACCAGTGTCAAAAATGTTTTCTAGTGAAGTTGTGTAACTCTGGTTTTTAGCCTAAAATATTTAGCTACTTAATTGTTTCTCAGATGAACATGTGTTTTCCCAAAGCAGGTGGGTTCTTTTGAAATTAGTAGACCGACTGTAGGGGGTTGTGTGTTTGTTTGCTGCGATGCATGTGGCATGACAGATTATCAAACCAAAAATACGGCCCTCTGTGCACTGGTCTTGTGTAAGCAGTGTCTTATATTGTAACTCATAGATCATATCCAGTCCTGGAAAATTTGCATGCACTATATAACTCATTTTAGCAGCATGCTCATTGAAATGCTCAGAACATGCTTGTTTACAGGGGTTTGGCAACTGCATGCTGCATAGATATGTGTAAGTCAGGCACTGATTGGCAGTTACTAGCCTAACTTTGGTAAACAGTGCTTGACCTGCAGTGACAGGAAATGCATTCCTACATGAAGTGTACAGCACTTGTTAAGTGTGTCTTGATGTTGCACAGAGCAGCAAGCCCTGGATAGCTGTGTTCTGATTCACAGGGTATTTAACTAGGGGTACTATGCAGTGTACACTGTGTAGAGGATATCAGGAGAAGTGTATTTCACTTCACAAAATTTGTTATATCATAAAAAAGTTTGGTCACAAATTAGAGGGTCCAAATCTCACTATTAACTACAAATTTTGCCTCAATAAACAATATTAATAGTTAGTAAGGTAGTTGTTAAGTTTAAGTATTGGGTCGGGATGCAGAATATGGTCATGCAGAATAAATCATTAATATGTGCTTTATAAGTAGTAACTGTCCTAGTAATATGATATGCATGATGATAAGGAACTAGTTAATAGTTAGTATTGGACCTAAACTAAAGTGTCACTAAAAGTTTGTGTAGTACTGAAGTGGTGTACAATGACTGGCACATAGATTTCCTTCTGCTGGAGTTCTGTAACAATAAATTAAAAGAATTGTTGATCTTTAAAGTTCCAAATATTATCATCTGACAGATAAAACACTGCACACATGCTGTTGGCATCAGACTAGTCTTGTTGGGTAACTGTAGAGAGCCTAGAGAGGGCGCTGTACTTTCTTCTGCCAACTGTTGGAAAGTTGGACCGATTCCATATCGTGTTGCTGATAGCTCCCTGCACGCATACGGCGGATTACAGCAGAATGGCATCTAATTAGAACACTCTCTTGTACACTTCCTGTCGTGTGGGACACACAAGAGAAGAAAATCTGCATGTGCACCAAGCCGGCAAGCACATGCATCAGATGTGGGTGTAATCCAGTTCTAGATTTGCATTCAATATTGTTGGTTTAATTTGACATTATCTGCCTCAGAGCTGTGCTCCTGGAGTTAAGCAGCCAGAGAGGGTCCTTAGGTTATCGCATGGACTTGGAGAGGCATTGATTAGCTCTAGTCTTTAGTTCCGAGTTAAGAGCAGCTATACAACATCAGCAGAAGCTTTGGACACTAATTGGTCAGGCCGTCAATTAGACACTGATGCTTCACTTAACCTGTTGGCAGTGAGCACCAAATTAACAAGAGAATGAGGCAAGATAGCCTGGCCCTTTGGAGACTAGCAGAGACAGACTGTGTTCAGAATAACATACTAGCATACTACTATTAATAAGCCTTTATGGTAGTAATACTGTGGACAATGCAAAGTGCTGTTTGAAATGGTAATAATAGTATGGGGAATATTCACTATTAAAGGGATACTTCAGTGATTAGCATTAAGCTTTGTATCAGTAGAAATCCGATAGTATATTCACATTATATTGAACAGACACGTTCAGTTTTTAATAGCAGTGTGTTCTCTAACTGAACTAAATTATTTTATTATTATAAAACAACGGTAGGGGCGGTGCCTCGGTGGGCAAGTGATCCAGTGAACCAGTAGCAGTGGCTTTGGGAGTGGCCTCATTGGGCAGCAAAGCAAGTGCATTCTGGGAGCTGTTGTCTTTAATCCACATGAGACAAAAATACATTTTCTGGCTTTTCTCAGTCTAGAAGGCACCAAATTCAAAAATAATTTCACATTTCTACTACATAAATTACCCAGTTTAAATACACATTTATCTTCCCAGCGCTGGAGTACCCCTTTAACTACGACTTTTGCCTCAATAAAATCCAAATTAATAGTTAGTAAGGTAGTTTTTGTAGAGTTTAGGTATTGGATAGGATTAAAGGATGCAGAATAAGGTCATTAAGAATAAGGCATTAATATGTGCTTTATAAGTACTAATATACAGCCAATATCCTAGTAATTTGTATGCTAATAAGCAACTAGTTAATATTGAGAGTTGAAGCCTATATATATATATATATATATATATATATATATATATATATATATATATATATATAATTACTTATTTATGATTTATTTATTATTAATAAAAATTATACAAAAGAAAATTTATTGTGTGCTCATGGAGCTTGAAAATGTGCATGAAAATGTTTTATCTTCCCATGCCTAAAAAATATGTCTTACCCATGCAACAGTTTCTTGTGTGCACATACTGTAAAAGTTCCACATTTCACTTTAGGGTCTATGAAGTATGCAGTATTTATGGCACACTAATCAGTATAAAGAAGAAATTCTTTTTAAAGTGGTCATGATGTGACATTGACATTGGGGAAATCAAATTGTGATCTTTTGGCATATAAGAGGTCTTTGTATCATTAATACATCCTGCAAGTTCCATAACTTAAAATGTCCTCATCATCAATAAAATAAAGCAATAAGCCCCAAGAAGCCGTGGTTTACAGTGAATTTATAACAGCTAAGGGGCATTGTTAAGCACAACTTGGAGCGGATTTAAAAGCATTTATATAATCACGCTGTAAAAAAGCTTCGTTTAAACCAGCAAGGTCCCCGCTGGGGTTGGGACACTATGAAAATTTCATATCACGATTATAGTGAGCAAATTTATCACGTTCATCAATGTTATCACGGTTTTGTTAAAATGAGATGAAAGTGTTCAAAAAGAACTGATGCACACAGTGAAAACATTTCACCAAGTTTTATATTTGAAAATCAACAAACAACAAATAAAACAAGCAGCTCTATGCACTTTTTAAGCAAGATTCTATTCTGTGGCATTCCCTTCCTTTATAATGACCATCGTCAATAGCAACGCATCATAACAGCACACATCCATGTATCACAACAGACACTCTCTTGTTTCATTCAAATGCAACTTCCTGTCTTGCATCTCCGTTTTTGATTGTATTGAAAATGAAATCAGACTTTAATATTAATACTACTGTAATATTGTTGTGATCATCTTGTCTGGACGATTGTTTTGTATACTGTACAAAATGGATTTATAAACAGGTTAGATTTAAAACATTAATCTCAATTCAGTATGTCCCCGTAATTATTTATGTGGTAAAAGAAATCTGTGTAATAAGTGTAGAATGAATATACATTATTATTCCTTAAATGTCACTCATAATGGTCTTGTCTGAACTTGTTTGTTCGTGTTTGGCTCAAAGCCACTTGCTGTGAACCTTTCTTTGCGGCAGCTTAACCTTCATTTCAAGTGAGTGAGATAAAATATTTCCACTCTAAACAACATTTTGTGTCCAATTATTTCCCAGATGTAGTTTTGGTATTGAGGTCAAAGTTAACTTCCCTTGCGTTTGCTAAACAACAGTGGGTGATGGTCACGAAGACAACTCAGCAACTCGTGTTTCCCCTGTTACCATGAATTTATTTTTGCATGTTCTGTACACAGGGTGACCATCCTCGATTCAGTTTCCCTCAGGACTTTTGTAAAAGCCAAAATATGACCACATCTCAGATTTGGTTCTTTTAGAAGGCTGAAAAATGTCTTGCTGTTCAGAAAACAACGTTGCGTGATGTGTCTGCGCCATACTGATGCTGGCTGGACAGGATTTACCGCAAGTTTTCAAAATCATGATAATCAAACACTGTTTTAATGATAATTACATTTTAAACAATAATACTAACCATCAGTACATTTTATCATGGTTTTTCATGAAACCGGTAACCGCCCCATCCCTACTGCAAACTGTAACCGGTAATGGCAGTTCAATTCATAATTAATAATCCTAGTCATTTTCAAAGAACGCTCTCTTTATAATGGCTGAGTTTGTCTGGACACTTGCCAAAACTCCCGTTATAGTGATGCTCTTAGACTACACAATGAATCTCTTACTGTATTTACATTGTGTTTGCATTGTTAGTTATGGTGGAAGCATTCATGAGAGGAAGCTTTACATTTCACTGCCGGTTGTATATTCTGTATATAACTGTGTATGTGACAAATAAAACTCTTGAATCGAGAGTGCAAAATTGCGTTGCAATGGCGAGGTCACTGCATTCACGTGATCAACAGACTGTCATCTGCTCAATGCTCATCACTGCAACATTCCATGTGATGGGAATAGATCTAAATGTAATGCAATAATCAACACTTTTCACAATTTGTTCATTTCGACAGCTGTAATAGTAAAAGAGGGTTCCACATGTAATACTTATTTCATATGCAAAGATGCATCATTCAATCACCCTTCAAACAGAACGCTCAAATTAGAGGGCTAAAATTTGGATGGAAAATAGCCATTTATTTCTAAATTATGACAATGTTTTGATGTAAAAATCATATTAACATTATAAGTCCACCTCAGGAAAACAGGAAATCCAGTTCATGACCCCTTTAAACATGTTTTTACATATTTCACCTTTTAAACACTTCAATGAACTGATCCGTCTGTGAAAGTTGCACTTTAGGATCCAGTATCCCCTTTGGAAGGACTGTTTTACCCACACAGATTTCATGTAAACTCAGAGTATAAATGTCATAAGCTGTTACATCCACACATGCAATCCCTTTAGACTGCTGACAGCACTTCAGTATCACTTGAAAGCTTATATCTCTGTAATACATACATCGGTTAAAAACGGCCTCTGAGGCCTTTACAGTGCGCTGCAAAGTGTTCGAATCTACGTTGAGAATTTCTCTCTGTTCACTCTCTGATGAATATGAAAAAAGAAAAAAAAATCCACAGGCATAACAGATCAACAGATCTTCCATATTGTCAAATTTGTCTGCTGGCTTTCTGCTGACAGCCTGGCCTCATTGCTCAAATCCCTGCGGAACATCCGTGCACTGATGCTCGTAGTCCTACCGACTGATACTGCTTGTCATTTCAAAGAAGCGACAAGCCGTTTGCTTGGGGAAACAATGGCATTTGCCTGCCGCCAAAATTGCAATACGCCGTTGTTTGCATTAATATCAGCAGCGTGACTCAAAGACTCTGACAGCGGTAGTGGCGAGATATGATATGATTTCTTTATGGAGCTCCCTGAGTCCGCAAACAGAGAGGCTGCGGGTAAAGCGGCTTGACGATCCTGAGGACAGAATAGCAGTTTTGCGTCAGCGAGCTCCCGTCTGCCCAACCGCTGGGCTGTTTGTGCTCTCTTGCAGTTGGTGAACAGGGAGTGACATATTGTCTCTGTGATGGAGCCTAACAATGTTGCTTACTGTGGGGGTCCGGCTACATACTGGTGTATGTCAATGAGGTTTTCAAGATTTACAATGCCATGGTGTGACCAGAGAAACACAGAGAAAGAGACAACAAATTAGATGAAGTCTTGCCTAACCAGTGACTGACTGTCTATCTGTCGGTCTACCTGTCATTAACGTTTGTTCTGTCTATCTATTTATGTGTGTGTGTATCTAATGTTTGTTTGTTCTATCTATCATTGGTTCTGTATAACATTTGTTTGTCCTTTCTATCATTTGCTCTGTATAACATTTGTTTGTTCCTAAAACGTTCCTTTGTTCTATCTACTGTTCGTTATTTTATCTGTCATTCTGTAATTCATCCACGTTATCAGTAACACTTTAAAAGAAGGTTTTATTTGTTAACATTAGTTAACTACGTTACTTAACATGAACTAACGATGAAAATATTTCTAAAGAATTTATTTTTTAAAGCATCTCAGTTAATGTTAAACTCAACATTTACTACACTCTCAGAAAAAAAAGGTACAGTGCAGGTACAATTTTGTTCCTTGGGGAACAAAATGTATAACTGTACCTTTTAAAGGTACACAATTGGTCCTTGGGGTACAATTATACCATTGTTTTCCTTTACTTAAAGCAGGGGAAGGCAAGTTCAGTCCTAGTGAGTCGCTGTCTTGCAGAGTTTGGCTCCAACCCTGAAAGACATCTATAGAAGCTCTTATTGAGAATTAACAGGTTTAGATGTTGATGTTTTATTGAAAATGTTTGGTCACCATTATGGTGATCAGTGTTTCCTTTAGTTGGGCAGTTTGATTCTTGGCTTTTTATGTGAGTTTGTGGTTTTTGTTACAGTGTTATAATCTATTTAATCTGTTTAAATCAAAACTTATCATGAAGGAAAATGTTTGATTAAACTCATCACTGACTAAAACTATTAATAAATAATATTATCCAACAATACTTACTTGGCACAGATCAGACATTCTGAATTCTGATTTGTAAATAAATTCTAAGAGGTTTAGACTCACACAGATATCAAGAATCAGCATATGAATCTCAACAATGGTGGCATACTTAATGCTGCAATGCATGCTGGGAGCCATGAGTTTTATACTGTGGTGGCTTAGTAGGGCTGGAGCTAAACTCTGCAGGACAGCGGCTCTCTAGGACTGAACTTGCCTACCCCTGACTTATAGGTACAAAAATGTACCCTTAAGGGTACCACCCCAGTGACGGCCACTTGTACCTTAAAAGATACAATTTTGTAATTTTTATTTTTATTGAGAGTGTAGTACATTATTAAAAAAATAAAAGGTTGTATCTGTTAACAATTAATGTTTACAAAGATTAATAAGTACTGTAACTAATGTAACGGAACCTTATTGTAAAGTGCTACCACTTTATCGTTTGTTTGTTCTGTCTGTCGTTTGTTCAGTCTATATAGTATATTTTATACATTTCTTTACATTTTAATTAACTTGTTTCCCTTGCATTCAAATACATATCTGCATGCTGTTTGGTACCTCGATTCAAATTCACTTGGTCCCCGTGGGTCCTTCAAAAGTCTTAAATTCAGTTTGATCAAATTTAAGGCTATAAAAAGTCTTAAATGTGATATGAAAATTCTTAATTATCATTTGAAGAGGTCTTCAATTTGGGAACAGAAAAACAAGAATCACGATATGGCTTACAGGCTTATTCAGTGCAGTTCGCAATCAACAAATGCCACAGATTTATGCCTAACAATTGCAGATTGCTAATGTTTTACTGTTGATGAATTAGAACATTGTTTATCTCATGGTGTTCATATCATCTGCAAACTCGTCGCTTTTCAGAGAAATTTGCCATTCTAGTAAATGCAGCTGCTTTGTATACTTGGGTTACAAGGGTAACCGTTATATTTCTGCTGTTCAGAGTGTGAATTTGCATTTTCATTCAGCCCACAGCTTTCACACAGTGTTGTTAACCGGTGGAATATAAATATAATGATTTCTAATTGACTCATTCCGTTTCTTAAAAATGGTTTAAAAACTGAAATATGAGGTTTTTACAGCCATTTTATGGTTTTAGGATGTTATGGTAGACATCGCCCTATCCCACCCATATGGTCTTAATTAATTTGATTTTAAAAACCCAGCAGATACCCTGAATCCAGGAATTCAGACATTCTCAAATCAAATTAAATTAGAATTGACCAGATCCAAGCTTTCTCATTTTGTGTGGAACTTGCATCAGATGGTCAGTGAACAAAGTGTTTGAGAGCGCAAGATGCACAACAAAGAATAACAGATTCTGATAAGTGAATGACAAGGGCAGCATTTAAAGCCAGATACCCCATGTAGATAATAGGCCCAGTGTTGTTGTTCACAGTGCATGTGGTTTGAACACACATGGTCTCGACATTGATCTGCTCAGTGTCGTGTCTTGATCCCACCGGTGATGATAATGTGGTCCATCGCTGCAGTGTGAACCCAATCAAAACTCTCCAAGATGATTCCAATTGCAATGTGATGAGAGTCGATATTGGCTAGATAATTTTGTTTGTGAAGATGGCACAAAGGAGTCTGTTGTGCTGTGTACATGAAGGACCGAGATACACCTCTTATTTGTTGAAGAAAAAGGAGCTTAGAGTCCAATCGTATAATAAAGTACAGAATGAAATAGTTAATGAGGTAAAATGAAAGGTACAGAACCAGAATAACTGCCGTTTCTGCGGCATTTGCAGATTTTGAAGCTCTTTAACCATAGACCAAGTTGTTATCAGGGTAAGCATTTGCCAATGAAATAGATTTGACAGTTGCAGTCAGTGGATAATGTTAAATTGAAATGAGCAAATTTAGCAGGCATACTTTTGAACTTATGTGTATGCGTTTATTTAGTACCGCCAATTCAAGAAGCATAGTAAATGTCAAGACTGTGAGCCTGTGCTTATGTTTTACTGTAGGTTTCACAGTACAACCGTATTTCAGATTTGTACACGTTTAACTGGTGTGAGTGTTATTTACTTCATTGAATCATTTGATATTATTCTTGGCAGAAAAGATGTTTTACTTCGCATCGGAGCATTAAAGGGTTAGTTCACCCCAAAATGAAAATGTTGTCATCATCTACTCACCCTCATGGTTTCCCAGCCAGTATGAATTTCTTTCTTCTGTTGAACACAGAAAATAAGATATTTTAAAGAATGTTGGTAACCAAACAGTTGATGACAAAATTGTCATTTTTGGATGAACTATCCCTTTAAAAGTGGTAGCCTGTTTCCTAATACGTGGATTTATATGCTGTATGTTATTTAATATTTGTTAATACAAATGTTTGAAATTTACATTTGTTTAATTGATAATTCACTAATAAAATGCCACACGTTTCATCAGTTAACGTATATACTTTTAATAATTATCTGTCCTTGTTTGTAACACTTTTGTAGATCTTGCACATGACGTTCCGATCTATATATCTGTCCATGAATTAAGAAAACGTTGAGCACTTTCGAATTCCTTCATTCATTTTAGTTGAAACGTGAACATTTTGTAATAATTCGTAATTCATATTAATAAGAGATAAATGCATTAAAAGTGGCCACGATTTAATGAAAACAATGGAATGAAAACAAAAGGACGGATGGGTTAAACAGAATGAAGTCTTTCTTTCTTTCTTTCTTTCTTTCTTTCTTTCTTTCTTTCTTTCTTTCTTTCTTTCTTTCTTTCTTTCTTTCTTTCTTTCTTTCTTTCTTTCTTTCTTTCTTTCTTTCTTTCTTTCTTTCTTTCTTTCTTTCTTTCTTTCTTTCTTTCTTTCTTCCCTGCTTTTTCATCTCAGAAACTCAAAAACGTAACTTGCTCTCTCCTCATATTTCAAGACATTGAATTGTGTCACCCGACAGGCCAGTGGTGATATTTATTGGCAGACTGTTGCAAAGCCATTCATAATTATTCTACGTTCGCCCCCATGTGTATTGGGTTCAGGACTATGGAGACTATGCTGAATCAGCAGCCTTGTCGCTGCAAGATAAATACCCATGATCACAATGACAGCAATCTTTTTTTTTTTTTTTCTTTATAAGGCAGCAGTCTCTCCACCACCCCGCCAATGCTAAGTGCAGCTGGAAGTGTGCCCATGGTACTTAGTTTTATGTGTGTTTGGAGGGGGGATAGAATGGTGCGCGCATGACGCAACTGCAGAATTGAAATGCCTCATATACATTTTTTTTAATGTGAGATGTGTTTTCTTTTGTTTCACAGGGCAGCCGCCGATGCTTTTGCTGCAATGTTATGCTCAAGTAAGTTTCTTTTCTCTTTTCTCCTTTATGATGTGAAGGCAAAGTATGGTAACCCATACTCTGCATTTACCCCATCCAAGTTAGTGCACATTATTTTAGACATTTTTTTTTTGTACTGTCCCGAATAAGACATTTTACATAAAATATTTTTACATATAATACACAAGACAAAATAATTTCCTATAATAAATAATTTATAAAAATGACTCCTTTCAAACGTTTACGTACATTTGATTATTAATACTGTGTCGATGCCTGCATGATCCATGTTTGATTGTGATGGTTGTTCTTGAGTCCCTTGTTTGTCCTGAGCAGTTAAACTGTCCAATGTTCTTCAGAAAAATCCTCCAGGTCCTGCACATTTTTTGGATTTCCACCTGTGACCTATGATTTTGAGATCCATTTTTTCACACTGAAGACAACTGAGGGACTCAAACACAACTAAAAGCTGCAAATATTCACTGATTCTCGAAGGAAATACAATGCATTAAGAGCCAGGGGGTGAAAACTTATGAGCAGGGTGAACATTTTTCCTAATTTTTGTTTAAAGATTAAGACTGTCCTTCAGAAGCTACAGAAGATAATTATGTTACCCAGAAGACAAACTAGGTACAATTTACCCTGATCTTCAAATTAACCCCCTCCCCCCCTCCCACTCCCCCCGCTTAATGCATCTTGTTTCCTTCTGGAGCATCAATGGATGCTTTCAGCCTTACCTAGTTTAACTTTTGAGGACAAACAAGGGACTCATAAACAACTATCACAAACATAAAACAGCTATGGATCATCTAGGTTAAAATAACATTTTGCAGTTTCTGCAAGGTGTATGTAAACCTTCTACAGCAATTTTGTATGTGTGTAAAAAATCTGCCTCTTACAACCATTAACAAAATGTTGCTGATCTATTATATTTTAAACATTTTCATAAACAGTTTAACACTAAAATACAAGGTTGCTTTAATACAAGCACCCTCTGCACCATGATAAAAAAACAAACAAAAAAAAAACACTTTCTTCAAACTCGAGGTACTTTTCTGGCTTTAAACAAAATAGAGGAAGAGCAGAGAATATGCAGCTATTTATCCCCTCTTGTGTACTAGCACATAGTTCATCTATGGTCCTGCAGGGGGCAGTGTGACTCTGTGAGTCTCGTCCTGCACTCTCCTATTGAGAACACAGGCGCTGCACCTGTTGATGCTCTGCAGTCAGTGAGCCTGTGAATAACGTAATGCTCTGTGGGGCTTTTAGGAGCCTCCTCTAAAAGAAACACGTCTGGCCAGTGATGCCGCAATTAATTCTCCATCGTGCAAAGCTTAGTTGTCTGTGCCTTTTTGTCTGCGTGCATTTTATTTCTCTCCGGAGGACATGGCGAACGCTTGATAATCATCTAACGTGGCCATATTTCCTCCAGCGAGCTTTGCAGAAGTATTGTCATGTTTTCTACACATCAGATCTGTGCTGCGGCATTTGTAACAGTGATTATAACAGAACTAATCTCTTGAGTCTGCGATGACAGGACACTTTCATATTCTGGGACATCATATTCCACTGTTCCAGAGCTAGCTTTAAAATCCTAGAAACCCTAAGGCTACATTAGCTGCACCAAAAATTCCTTCTAGAAGTCCAAGCCTGATCCATCGCATTAATATTTCAGATTGCTGTATTTGTGCAAGTCATAGAACTGCAGTGTTCTTCAGTTCATGACTCCCATACTGGGAACTCTGGAGGGATACAAGCCAAAGTAGATTCACAACACACACCTTTAAGTTTCAGCTCTCCATTATTATATATATATATATATATATATGGAACTACCCAGAACAACATGAAAGTGTTGTTCTTTTCCCCTTATTTCCTTTTGTAATTCCATCACTGAATGGTTTGCGCGCATGGAAGTAAATACTGTTGACCTTCATATTGCAAACACTCCCGCTGCTCTCCGCCACGGCCTCCATTAGATGCACTGAGTGCACAGCGCGATTGGCTGCTTTCCAACCCCTTCAACAGAAGCAAGGAGTCTTTGGGCTCAGAGTCCCGCGAACTCCCTCGCATGGAGGCCCCTGCCCTTCTCTGAGAGTCTTCGGCTTGAGAGATTTATGGAGAAACCTGACGAATACTGAGCTTGGAGGATTTCTCTTAAAACAAGGAGAGTGGAAATTCTTTTGACAGTTTCGCAGGTGGGCTTTCAAACATTGATTTAATAATGTCAGTTCAATCCTGGAAAGAGATCAGTGGAAGAAATACAGTGAATCTGAAACAAATCCTCTGCACAGAGGATAGATAGATAGATAGATAGATAGATAGATAGATAGATAGATAGATAGATAGATAGATAGATAGATAGATAGATAGATAGATAGATAGATAGATAGATAGATAGATAGATAGATAGATAGATAGATAGATAGATAATTGAATTGAAATGCCATTTAAATGTAGCACTTTCTATTCAGAATAAAACTACATTCTCATTTAATCATAACTGTTTCCTGTCTGACCATTTTAGGTGTTCGTGAAGTCCCAGAGGTGGACTCTTGAAAAAAAAAAAAAAACATTTGCATAGGTTGTGGGCACAAAAATACTTCCATTTGTACACGTGAACCACAATATTCACTTCACCAACAGCATTGTAAAGAGCTGTTTGTCTCTCTGTAATGCTATTAGTGCATTTTTGAAACCACAAAGCAGATCAACATGAAGTAGTTGGTCCCAAATGGACTCAATGTTCAGTGCAGTGCTGTAAGTCAAACATTTCGTTCATTTGAATAAACATTTCGGCTTCGATTTATCTGCTGATAGATCTCACCAGTGACCATGTTCTTTAGCTGGTTCTATTGCATAGCCTTAATGTTTGAAACATTTACTGGTTTATTTAAATCTATTTTTTCTTTCATGAATTCTACAGTTTAATTGGTTAAATTGTATATATAATTGCATATAAATCATTTCTATTTTTATTTTCACTGTATTATATATGCTATATGCTACTTTTTTTCACATTTTCATTTATTTAGGGCAGTGTTGCATGAATTTGTGGAGAAGATGATCCGCAAAGTATTTCGACAAACTCTGTAAAAAAAATCCATCCAAAATGGCTGGCAAAGCAAGAAAACGATAATTAATTGTAAACAAAAATGGACCATTTTACCCAATATTTGTGTGCTATGTATTTTTACATGTATTTTATGTATTTTCTTCCTGTTAGGTTAGCAACATGCTAATGCCAAACTCTATCTCACTACATTTTAAAATGGCTAACTAGGTTTTTAAACCATATAAACAGTGTTTATTCATATAAAACATTGAATACTGAGTGCAGAAATTATGTAAATATAAATGATTCTCTCTCACTTAAAGCTGTGACTGAATGTGTCACTGTTTGAATTCCTGTAGCTGACAGCTTGTCTTTGTAGTAATGTTACAGTTTTGATATTAGATATTACAAGTTAATTGTGCCAACAAACTTGGTTGCTAAGATACAGATTCTTGGCATAAACAAAGAATTGCGTCCCTGGGTGTTTTATTCTATGTAGGAATTATTGTATATGTACAAGGGCAACCTAAATGTGACAGTAAGAGGGTGGAATGTAGTATCGAAGAGAGCACTTTTTTAAATTTGAATTTCTTTTCACTATTATTATAAAATTTTATATTTTGTTTTATTTTATATTATGTCCTATTTGATTTCTATATTCTGTATTTATGCTATATTTATGTATGAATGCCATTTATGGATGTATATTGTATTTCTTAATAAAAAGTGAAGGACAAACTCATATTTCATAATGGCACTGTATTTACACAGCGACGTTATTGATAACAACTACATTGTGCGTGACCTCGTAATTTCATCACCAGTAATTGAGTCATCAGTGTCCTAATGTTTAGTAGAACAAGACCTTTGCTAGTGGCAGTATTTTTGTTCACAATATACTGATTCACGACATGGAGAACTAAGGGGCGCTAGACATAACCAAGCTTTACCTCAGGCATCAGACCTGTCATTGACTTAAAGAACGGAAATTAAGTCTTCGCATAGAGTGTCTCTCTCTCTCCGCCATCTTGTTTTTGATCTCATTTAACCTTTTGTGCCACGCTGAGAAATCTTTTCACTCTGACAGGCAGAGTCACATGCTTTTTTGTTCCCTCTCCATCATCCCAGTGTTATTGCATTCTGTTGATATGGCTCTTTAGTGCCCGAATGATGTATGTTCTTATTACATTTTATTAATAAACAGCACAACAGAGCGTGACATGAGAAAGTGAGAGAGAAAGAGAGGTCAATTTGAATATGAAGGATACATACAGATGCATCCAATAAATAATAGCCTGTTTCTAACATGCTAACTAGCAAAAAAGCTTCTTTCTCAAAAACAAATGAGCATTTATTCAGTTGGACACTGTGTTCTTGGTTAAATGGATGCCAGCCTCTTAGACTTTAATTATTCAAAAGCCTCATGGACAAAGGACATGGAAAGAGTGATCATGAACAATATACATCTTTTTTTGTTCATTCAAGACCAATATAAATAATAAAGATAAAGAGTAGGGCAGTATTTACAGTGGTAAAGAGAAAATTAGAGTCGTTACTAACTTAGCTACATTTCTCAAATGTAGAATATCGTGTAAGTTTCAGGGCTGAAAATTTCCTTGTTAGTCAAAGAAAAGCTTTTATCGACAGCTGCCTCAGCAAACACTTGATCTGGGAATGTGCCTCCCTGTGATGTCAGAGTGTGATGAAACCCCTTCTTAACAGAAGACGAACGCCCGATTCTGTAGCCCCGCCCATCGATTTGTGCATGGCACATTATAGATAAATAACATAAGCCTACATGGAGCTAAACCGGATCGATTCTAAACAATAAACATGCCACATAAGCTTCATTCGGATTCCAATTTTATGAATGCATGGATGACTTTATTTTTAATAAAGATCCAGCTCACGTGGGGAAGACATTGCGTGTTTATTCCTTCATTTCACCACGGATTCATTTGTAAACGAGACTGGATTTGCAGACAGGATGAGATTACATGAATGAATGAAGCAACGCACTTTAAGTGTGGTTTTTTTGTGAGAACAAATGTTTTTTTATATGTGATAGTATTGCATTGTTAGAGATTGTTTGATATCTATTGATTATGTGTATGTGTCTAACTGAACATAACTTAGCACGCTGTCACAGGCTGGAGAATCTTTTATTTCAGGTGTTGTTGGTTCATTGTGCTGCGATTCGTGATCAGACTCGGACATGTATGGGCCAGGGCTCGTAAAGCCCAACATCCCGGGGCTATGTGTTTTCCAGACGGACTAACAAAACATATCACCGGTCTGCGGCTATCTTAAATAGTGAAATAACGTTCCTTTCGTGGTTATATCCACCGATCGGGCGGGCCAAGTAATAAAAAAATAACATTCCAATCAATCGTGGGTGGATGAGAGATAAATCATTGTGTTTGTTTGATAAAGACATTTTGTGAGCCCTGTGGGCTAATTATTCCGGTTGCCGTTTCCATACACGCTTTCAAAACAATCCCTCACGTGTACTCACGGGGGAGCTGAAGCTCATTAAATATGCAAAGCTTATCCAATCATAGCAGGGAGCGTTTACTTCCAAGTCTCTGTGTGGTACTCCCATAAAACCTGAGCGTTCTATGAGAGAGGCTCAAAACCAGTGTCAAAAATAGCATATAACTTATTCATTATGATGTTTTTGAATGTAAAAACCACGCAAACGTCATAAGTTGACCTCAGACAACAGTATACATTTAAAAAAAAAAAAAGCCAGTTCATGAACCCTTTAACAAAACATGCTATTGAATAGTTAAACATACTCCTAAACTGTCCTTTTTCATATGTAGCACTGTCTGATTTGTTTTAGTGAATCAGTTTCTGATGGTTTCATTCAAGGTAATAGTTCAAACCGAATTGATTCACTGGCAGTGTTCCCTTTAACTTACTTTAATGCAACAAAATTACAAATTGCAAAATTATTGCAACTTTAATTTACAACAAACAAAAAGTTACTTTTTCAAATAAGTAACGCAAGTTATGTGTTGACTGACAGCTCTCCTGTCCCCATGTTGAGAGAAATCAGGAGCAAGTGCAGAGGCGTTGTGTGCGCTGTGTGAACATGAGGTTTATTGTAGTTTTAGAATAAATGTGAGCCAGCATTTACTCATCTCACAGTTTCAGTATTACTCAAAATGAATAAAAACAAAATGCAATCTCAGAATATTACACAAACATGTATTTAATCTCACTTTATTAACCAATGTCTTTGCTGCTGACCTTCGATGATCCATTTCAACCATTTTCAACCATTCAACCAATCAACAAATTTTAATTGCTGATGCATTCTTCTCCTGCATCCTAGTCTTCTTAAATTCAGAATGGCAGAACAACTGAAAGTTATTTATTTATTTATTTATTTATTTTACTGTGCCCTTTAATGTACAAGCGTGAATTTGCATTTATTTCAGTCTGATGCTTATTAATTTAACTTTTGGTGTGAAAGCACCTTTACATTTGCCAAAAATAGAACAATTTTCTGTTGTTATTAAAAAACAAGCAAGCCCACAAAAAGTAGCACAAAAGTAATGTAAAGCATAAAAGTAATGCAATTAGTTACTTTTTTTAGGGAGTAACGCAATATGTAACGCATTACTTTTAAAAGTACTTTCCCCAACACTGGTCTCTTTTATAGCAAAATACTTAGTTGGTTTCAATGTTGATATGTATAGCAGCTTGTAGTGTAGTTTAGCTAAGTAAAGTTAATATGATTAGCTTTTAGCCTGGCAAGCTAAAGTTGTAGTAGCTTCAACACTGTCTTCTACACATATTCTCTGACAAAACATTACAGTTTAAAGGCTGATTTATTCTTCTGCGTCGAACTAGCAATGTCGTAGGCTGTGTGTAGCACACGTAGCATGAGGTGCAGCTCTCAAAAAATGTAACATTGCTTCAATTCTTCGAGGACCGCAAGTGGTCTGCTAGAACCCCTCCCTCAGGTGAAAAGAAAAAATTTCCTCTTACACATTTCCGCTTGCGGAGTATAAATTATCTTTGATATTTAACTACTCAAGCTGCAACAAGTCGTTGTCTATTTGTCACCATCACTGCTGCTGCTTCTCCGACACCGTACACAACAAGCTGCTTCTTCTTTGGCTTTTGACTTGATACTGTGAGTTACACCATCAACTTGCCCGTGGACACTGTCTAGCAGTCTGCATGTCTAATTGCACATTGACGCAGATAACAACGCAGAAGTATACATGAAAACCCACGCGTAGCCTATGGCGTAGGTCCGACATATTGGTCCTTAATTGATTTCTCAGCAATGAATCCATTTATTAAGGTTTAAGAGAGAATAAATCAATGTTAACTGTGTGATTTAAAGATACAGAATTATCTTTATGTTCTTCTACAGAGGTCAACTGTCGGACTGCCGTCGCAAAAGGCTACATCGCAGATCTTCTGAAGGTGTACGAAGATTGGCACAACAATGACACCAACCTTAAAAACATTCCTATCCGTAGAGCCCTACTACATTGCCTGTGCCGTGCCGCCAACTCAGCCGTGGGCAGAGACGCCATGGTCGCCGAAGGTGGCATCAGTCTTCTCTTCCAGACCACTCAGGTGATAATTCAGCCCACTATTTGGTCTCAAAGTCCTTGTTACATCTCATATTATGATATTTTTTGTGTGGTTGAACTTTTTTAGGTTTTTTTCCGTAATTACATTTCTCTGTTCGTAATGCTTTAATCATTTGCCTTTAAATCACACAGATTTTTATCGACCTTGCTAACTAAACCAGCCCCAGTTGTTACCAGATGCCCTAACTGTTTGTTAATGTGCTGTAAAGAAGCACATTTTTGCTTCTGCTGCATATTTTTCTCAGAGGAAATGTAGCACCTTGAAGTATTTCTAACTGATTACGTTTCGTCTGAAGACCTGCTTGACCGTGAAAGGCCTTGAATCTCTGGTGGAACCGGCGATCCAGCTGATGAGAAAGTGCAATCCCAAAGTCCCTCTTCCACTGACCTCAGATAAGAGTGCCTACAGCTTTCCTCTTCCTGGGAGGCCTGTCGATGACTGGGATGCTGATTTAGGACTTTACGGTAAGGTTTATGTTCACTGGGTTTTTAAGCCAGCTTCTTTATTGCACTGCCAAACACCCAACAGTTACTATTATTCTCCTCGCACAGTCTGTCCGTTAGGGACACAGAGTCTGTCCCACTAGAGATATTTAGCCTTTACACACTGCCTTTGGCTGTTAGTGCCTGACAAAGTCCTTATCGGTCAGGCCAAATTTGCCCCTGTTATCACATAGGCGCTGGGCATTTAATGAGTCTAGAAAATTCTATCAGTGTCAACACAATATATCCAATTTTTCCTATAGTAGACTTCAATAGTAGGAGTAGTATAATGTAGAGTCGCGATGTTGCCTATCACAGTTCGGTACAGGCATCAGAACTGCGTCTCATCACAGCATCTCTTCATTTGTGTGTGTGACAGAGGGATTCCTGCTGCTGTTTTGAGTCCTTTACACATTTTATAAGCTCTTCACAAGTTATCAGGTGGTCAAAATACCATCACAAGTGCATTTAGCCATACAAGTTCCCAGCACACACGGAAGTGACTGAATGCAGCTGCGAGTACCAGATATACTCAGGAGTCGGTACTACCGGTACTACAGAAATGCTGGTATCATCACATTTTTATAATTTCAGTACTGACTTCGTATCGAAGTACCGGTACTTGTGACATCCCTATTTTGAATGTTTAGTAAGTTCCATCTCAAAATAAGGTTGCCTTTAGGTTCAGGATCTTTAGGTTAAGCGTTAAAAATGCCAATCTGAACACGGACCAAGACCAAATGTTTTTGTTTGTTTTTTGGTCCGGACCAAACAAACTGAACTACACCCTAAGTTGCACGGTCAAAATTGCATTGTTGAGATTAAAAATAAAATAAAATAAAAAACACTGATAAGTCGCATCGGTATATACATTTTATTATATACATATACATTTATATATTCATAATAATTGTACACAGTACACACACATACATTATGTAAACACAAACTTTTAATTTTGGATGCGATAAATCACGATTAAACGATTTGACAACACTACAATAAATTAAGCGAAACATAAACGCTAATAAATCCTTTAAATTTAATTGTATTCAGAACAGAACAAGAAGGAAAAATATGAAACAAAGTGTTAAATAGAAATAAATGATTGTGGAAATCATTATAAGCAACATTATGAAGTAATTTAGCACAACTACTGGCGTGTGGGAAATGCATGCTTATTTACTTATCTGGCACAAATTCAAATAGTTATACAATTATTAAATTATTATTAATATTATTATTGTATTACTTATAAGTATATAATAATAATTTATAAAACTAGTAATTTCATAAAATTTCATAGCCATACAAGCTCCCTGAAACAGTACAAGTTGTGATCATTCAGACCTTCGCTGTGAAGACTAGAGCTTGTGAAAGCAGGCAACGTGAGGAATCAGTTGATCTAAAACCAGATTCAGAGGATATTTTGACTAAGATGCATTTTTCGAACTCTCTTATGCTGTACGGTAGTATTGCGCATAAATTAACTACAGTGCAACCCTCTTTTGGAAGACTTGTTTCTTTTTGACTAGGTCATGTTATGCAAATATTCTCTTTGAACAAGGTCAGAACCTGAGCAACCTTAAACAGAGTGAAGGAAAACAAGAAATGGAAGATATGCTTGGCCAGAGACCAGCAGATTGCTCTTCATTGACCCACAATACTCTATACACACTTGTTTTGCAGGGAGCTCTGAGGTGGTTGCCCAGGCAACCCTGCCCAATGACACCGTGGGTGCTTGACTCGCTACAGCATAGTGAAGCGTGTTAGTGTGCACGATTTTATATATGTACGTAACACACATCTCCACCACATGTATTAATGTGCTAATACTCCTTTTCTCTTCCCAAGAGTCTGGAATATTGTTGTTTAACTACACACACTTTTCATACACCTTATAGATCCAGACACCTTGCAAGAGTTTTCCTGCTTGGCCGTTCTCACTAATGAGTTTCCCATTGCTTTTATCTTGAGCAAGGGAGCCGGAGAGCTGGGAAGGCCGATATCAGACAGAACTAAAAGATTATCTGTTTATCGTAATGAATAGTGTGGTTGACTTTTTATACTCACCGGGATGATACATGTTGATGCCCCTATCTGGTTTGAGATAACGCTGCAATCCACCCCGCTTACTAATCGAGGAGTTTCTGCAGGTTTTTCCACACCGTCTACATGCTAACTGCTAACGTTAGCATCTTTGCTGACGACAAGCACTTCTAAACAGAAAGATACATGTTTGGCATGAGCGACCCATAACGCTGAGCCTATTTGCTGTTCAATCTGGCCAGGCAGATAAGATGTTCACCTCTGAGACGACTGGACTGTAGGCTGTAGTACTTCCTTGTTACCCTGTTTAGTCTGTCTCATTAGCTTTTAGCTGTGAAAATCACAAAAAAACACCCTTAGGTGATGTAAGAGATTACGACAGTGGTTTAGTGTCATTGTCATTAATCTATTTATATACCTGTTTTAAAACCCTGTTGAAAAAAACATCTTAAACCAGCCTAAGGTGGTTTGTTGGTCTTAGCTGGCCATCAAGCTTATCAGGCTAGCCTATTTTGATGGTTTTAGAGGGGTTTGGGGAGCTTGGTGACCAGCTAAATACAAAGTTATAGCAAAGCTAAGCTAAGACTCTTTTAATACTCAATTTTTAACACTGTTCTATTACTTTGCTAGACCTTAATGCGATTTTGACATTTTAGCAATGCTGCCATTAACATTATTAGCTCTCATAAACTGGGTTATATTAATTCACAACCTCCCTCTAAAATATATGACTCGTCATAATTTATCACACGGTCAATTTACTCTTCATCCACACCAAATAAAATACCTTGAACACACTTTTTTTTTTTTATGTAACCAGTCATTTGGTTTAGCAGAGGTTGTTATAAAATTATAGTGATTTTAGTGTTATGTTTTGATTTGCTGTCATTACATCAGAAAGCCTGTGAAGCGAACTCAGAAGAGGCATGACTACATTTATTTCTATTTCAATTTATCACTAGAAGTTATTTAAAAGATCTCTGTTGTGTGTGTGTGTGTGTGTGTGTGTGTGTGTGTGTGTGTGTGTGTGTGTGTGTGTGTGTGTGTGTGTGTGTGTGTGTGTGTGTGTGTATGTGTATGTGTGTATGTGTGTGTGTGTGTGTGTGTGTATATTTTATATATATATATATATATATATATATATATATATATATATATATATATATATATATATATATATATATATATATATATATATATATATATATGGTTACATTTTAAGTATTTGTTTAAACAAATATTGTTTAAATTTAAGTACTGAGTAATATTAAGTAATAGGTTTTGATTTAGGGTTAGTTGCATGTAATTATACATATTTATATTATTACTATAGTAACTACATGTAACATATGTAACAATGACACCATATAATAGGTGTTATATATATATATATGTATTTTATATAAAGAAATATTTTGATAAATTGCATCCAAAATAAAAGTTTGTGTTTACATAATATATGTATGTACTGTGTATAATTATTATGTATATTTGAATATATATATATATATATATATATATATATATATATATAAGAAATATTTGTATGTATATATATATATATATATATATATATATATATATATATATATATATATAATTTATAATTTATATTATATATAAATATTTATGGGTTTGTGTGTATATATGTAGTTTATGTGTATGTATAACCCTATTCGGACGGGATTAGTTTTACAAGGGTAGATGCAGTAAAGTAATTTTACCACAGGATGTCTGTAATTTTAATGGCCAGTTCGTATTGAATAAGAAATCTCAGTAAAACTAGCAGAATGGGAGGGGTAACTCACGCACCGCTGTCACCTCCCTGTCGTCATGTGCATATTAAGTTGCTTCCTGATATCTCATGCACAAACACACATAATCTATATATAACCTATATAACAGGAATAATTTATTAATAAAATTAATAAAATTCTGATTGGATTCTGTTGGTAATAGTCACTTACCTAAAGCTAAAAGAAATTTTGTGCCTCTGACAAGTGCTTTCAACCTTTTTTTTATCTGAATAGTTAGCAGAAAACACTTGAGGTTTGCCACAGACTTGCCATATTTATATGCATATTTACAGCGGGTCTATTCGGACAGGATCAGTATTACCTGAGGAAGTTTTTCCGGATCTTTTTACAGAAGGTAAAAGTCGCCGTAATCTTTACTGACATTGTCCGTAATGATTACTGAGATGGTGAGATGATTACTAACTCCATGTTAAACTAATCTCGTCCCAATTGGGCTTATGTGTGTAAGTGTATATTACACACATATGTATTGTGTTTTTATATATATATATCAACCGAATTATGCTTCGAAATTCTTCTTGTTTGATTATTGTCTGTCCTCTCTGGTATAGCACAACATACTCCACCAGAGTGTGTGGCAGATGTCTTTTATGTGAACGTATCAGAGGCAGAAAGAGCTAATGTTTGAGGACTCTGGGCAGGTCCTGTTTGATCCTACAGATGAACTGCCATATTTTGCTCATCTTGACATTTACGCCTTAGTCTAACATGTTGTTTATCTTTCTTTCTTTCTTATTGAAAGATGGCAGTTTAGAAGATGACAGTGACGAAGACACGGAGAACGAGGAGCCAGACAACAGGGACTACGTGAGTGTTTTGAGATTTGTTCTCGAGGAAGACGTGAGCAGCACCTTCAACACATGCACGCACACATCGCTGTCTGTGCGATCCTGCGTCGTAATTTTGACAGAGCGAACGATGTGCGGTAAATTCCACTGATTCATTCTCCCTCTTAAAATGTGATTGAAGAGCAGCTTCTGCATTTGACAGGAGCCTGACACAAGCGGCTTCCTGTTCTCACATAACTTCAATAATAGGGCCCCTGATTCAGCCATAAATCAATGACTTCACAATCCTGTCCCTGCTGAGACGGCACCACCAAACCAAAGTGCTTTCATACTCTTCTGCCGTACACGCTCTCTTCAAATACTGTTAATGCATTTCTTTATTTCAGTGTCTGCGCTTCATCCTCTTGCCATGACTAAGATGCCGCATGGTGCTCTGTAGCATGAATTCATGCTCTAAGAATTAGGTTTGGACATTCACAGTGAAATGTTACCTATGTTGGTTAGCTGTGAACCTTTACCATATAAGCCCTCTTATATATAATTTTTAAATATTAGTTTTATTTGGAGCTGATCCAAAGTTTCTACTGTTTGACAGTCACTAAAGAATTTGGATCAAAACTTTGTTTTGTGAGACACCCTACAAAGATGCTACTTTTCTATTATTCTGTGGCAAAAACGGCAGTATTTAAAAAAAAAAAAAAAAATTCTGAACTATTATTCTGATATTTTAAGGCAATTTTCTGCATTTGAAAATATCAATGTGTTCAATTTCATGTGAATCTGCAGCAGATAAAATAAATTATTAAAGAAATAAATTAGTAAATCAAATATAATTGTAATTTTAACCTTTAAATTAAATATTTTAGATTTTATTTGAGCCAAAATAATTTAATACTCTTAATTATAATGTGATTTATAATACAGATGTTACTTTAAAATAATTAGGTTTAGATATTTAAATTGTTAAACTTCACCCACTTATAATTATTTTCTCTTCCAATTTGTCCTTATAATGCAAATAACATAAGAATGTTAAAGGGCTTTGAGGGGTCAATTATATTTATATATATATATATATATATATATATATATATATATATATATATATATATATATATATATATATATATATATATATATATATATATATATATATATATGTAATGAGCATCATGGGTCTATATTTGTGTTGCAGTTGGGCTTAAACGTTACACATGTACCTACTCGAACGTTTGCGATTTATAAAAGAGTAATTTAAATTTATGTCAAAACTAGTGCTATCAATCGATGAATAAATTAACTAATTATTCTCACATTTTTCTGTAATTAATTGGGATTAATCTCACCTAATGTTATTTATTTATTTTGTCCTTTAATCTCCAAATTAATGCAGACCGTAGCAGGCAGTAGACATTTTTTTTTTTAAATATTTGTTTATTTGCATATTTGTTTGAAAGAAGGCCAATATCACTGATGTCTCTATGAAATAAAACATTTTCTCACAGACAGGAGATTCACAGACACGCACCAGTACTGCACTTTGTGTCTTATTGTGCTTGAATGATTTAAAAGCAGTTGCATGAATGCGATCATGTAAAGTGATCATATAGTATAACGCTAGCCAAAAGATGACAGGAAAAAACAGATACTGCGTTAATTGTGTAAAATATTTTAATGATTTAAACTGAAAAAATGTATTGCAAGCATTAATGCATTAATTTTGACACCACTAGTCATAATATAATGTAAGTGTTTAGATGATAGATTGATTTTCAATTTAATATTCACTTTATTGGAAAGATATTCAGATATCTATAAAAACCATGTTACACTATTTTCCATGGGGGTGCTTAATAGCGTCACTTTACCCTAGTGGCACAAAAAAGAACTGCAAAAATTGCCTTTTCCGTATGCAAGTGTGAGATTGACATTTACACCACAGCTGGAGGGGTGACCGCTTACATGTGCCTCACCTGGCAAATAAGGTGTATAATTGCTGTTTGTCTGCTGCTAGGTCCACTTGCCATAGAGATAGACAGAGTGAAGGTCATGGGTCAGAGCCTTCTGCATTCTATTGGCTGGAGCTTGTCACATGGCCTCTGGTCCTCACATGCAGTGACAGGGGAAGATATATGTTTCAGTCTGCAGTCAAGCTTATGAGTGAACAGCGTTTATAGCTCTGTTTCTCCATGGCAGGAAGATGACCTGGAAACGGATGTGAACAAGCTGCATCCCCGACCAGAGCCTGACAGACCCCTGGAGCAGCTGGGCCAATATATGCGCCTCTGCCCTGAGCTGCACCATGACTTCCAGGTGAACGTCTTTGCCCTCTGATGCAGTAAACCAAAAGCATTGTACCTCCATACCTACATCAGCACTGTTTTTTAAAAGAAAAAGTCTTTTTCAGAAAAGACTTCAGGTTCAATATAAGTTAGGTTTAAACAGCATTTGTGACATAATGTTGATTACATTAAAAAAAGGTTCCAAAAGGGGTTTTCAGAATTATTCCACAGAAGAACTTTTTTTTTTTTTTAGTTCTTAGTGTGAAGAACAGTTAAAAAAATATAAAAAAAACCTTTTATCACTATAAAGAACAATGAAAAGTTTCCATGGACGATTAAGGTTCCTCAGATTCCAATAACCATAAAAAATTAGGTCAACTCGTCCCTTGTTTTCTTTAAACAAATCAAGGTTACGGTTGAGACATTTACAACGGAAGTGAATGAAGCCTCTTTTCTGAGAATTTAAAAGCACAAATGTGAAGCTTTTAATTTTATAAAAGCACTTACAATACATATTCTGTTAAAATGTGTGCATTATTTGGTCTGTAAAGCTGTTTAAATCATGTTGTTATGGTGACAAAGTTATAAAATTGGGTATAACGTTAGATAGAAAGGGTTACCAAGTGATTTTTCACACTATAATCATACTAACATGCATATTCTTGACATCTTGTGGCTATACTATTGAAACGGTGAGTATTTTATTGTTCTGAGTGTAACCCAGATTTTTACTAATTTTAAAGAAAAAAAGTGACGAGGAAATGAATTTTTGTGCTAATCAACTATACACTATAACTATAAACTATACACAAATGCTGTCGATTGAGTGTAACTTGCTGTACATACACAGAATATTTGTTTTAAAGGAATAGTTCACCCAAAAATTCAAATGACCCCACTTTTTCTGTAAGTTGAGTATGGAAGGCAGTTCGCCAGAAGCTAGATATTTTACTTTATAATGTGTTAAATATGGATATTTTTCTCACAAAAACCCATGGATTTGCTTCAGGAAGCCATTATTAACCCCCTGGAGCCGTGTGGATTACTTTCATAATGGATGGATGCACTTTTTTGGCTTCAAATTTTGGGCTGCCATACACTGCCATTATAAAGCTTGGAAGAGCCAGGACATATTTTAATATATCTCTGATTGTATTCGTCTGAAAGAAGAATGTCATATACACCTAGGATGGCTTGAGGGTGAGTAAATTATGGGATAATTTTCATTTTTGGGTGAACTATCCCTTTAATGCGTAACTTCATGATGATGACAACATGGAATGGCGTTAATTTTTCTTCAGAATAACGTGCCTGATAATTCATGCACAATAAGACCAGGAACATGCATTAAGAATGTAAATGGGGTGAAATTTTATTTTGTGTTCACTTTAATCCTCTCTCGAGAAATATTTCAAAGAGGTTTTTCAAAACCGTCAGCATCTCTGGGGTTTAGTTGTTGCAGCCAGGCGTGAAAGTTACGAGTGTACTGCTCTTAATGGTAGACGCCCAGGATAAAGTTTATATGAAGTGTCTTTAAGTGCACTTGGGGTGAATATGGACCTTGTGTAGAAGCAGTAAGAGATTTTGATGGGAGCAGGATGTGCTATAATACCTACTGCAACGGCACCACTATGCAGCTTAAGAGCACAACAGGGACACAGCTTGTACTGAAAATGACCTCATTATGCTTTTAAAAAAATCCTTACAACGGCGGCATGTTTGCCTCACTCTTCATCTTAATAGAGTGATTTTATTCCTGTTTTTGCTGACCTGAAGTGTTCTGGAGAAAGTTGAGGAACATCCTGTTGGCAGAACGTCTGCAGGAAATGATTAATCTGATCTCTCAGTAGTCACAATAATTATGTGGTAGCTTTTTGCTTTTTAGTCAAAGAAAATGTGCGCATTTGTGTAAATATTTATTTATTTCAAATATATTTTTAATATATGTTGTTTCAAATATACACCCAGAAGCCATGCTTCTATTTAGCATTTTTCTACTGTATTTATTTTAATAAAATATTTTATTATTATTATACACTGCTATTAGGCCATTTATATATTTTATATATAAATAATATTTAAATAATATTTTGAATAATTTATGTGTGTATTTCTGGGCTTTTTTGAGGTTTTATTTTGAATAAAACAAATCAATCATTAATCAATTTATGAAAAATCATAAATCAGTATCAAACTGTCTTTATAGCTTGTTGCACAACCTCTGGTGATTTCACCCCTCTGCTATTAACCCTGCTGCGGGGTCAGTCAACCGTAGGGCCATTGACAAAAATGAGTGATGACATTTCAAGTTCCATAATATGTTCAGTGTGACTCTTCATTTTAAATGTGTCACCACCCTTCACATCATGAGCGACTGGTATCGCTTTGATTGACGGCTGATCTCACAGCACAATAACACGCCTGCGGCTGTCTTGCAGAAATCCCTGCGTGGCTGCCTTTAGCATGCGGACGAGTTCAAACTAATAGAAATGTCAACACACCTCCGGTTCATCGACATTCAACTCCCTTCTTATTCAGACGCTGCCACTATTTTAATTCAAATGATATAACATGATGTACTACGGCTGTTGAAAAGCTGCTTTTCCTTGGTTCATTTCCTCCCGCACGTATTGATGTTGTAATTCCTGGTCTCGAAGGGAAATTATGAGCTACTAATTCACTTTTTGTTTCAATGTAACATTTTTAAAATCAATTCTATCTGCAAATGCTAGACATAAAGGCCAAGCAGTTCTTAGAAACACATCTTGCTATGCTTCTTCCTCATAATGAAGTTATTAAAGGAGAAAATTACCAAAATATGAAAATATTTTATTATTTACTCATCCCCACCCTTAGATGTATTTGTACCATTTATATGTGTGATTAATTTGATTTGTTTAATACTATGGCTGTGTGAAAAAATAAATAATTATTACTCATAATATAAAATGTAATAAATTCAAATGTTTCATATATAATCACATCCAAAATAAGTTTGTTTACATAATGTATATGTGTGTACTGTGTATAATTATTATGTATATATAAATACACACATATGCATATATATATATATATATATATATATATATATATATATATATATATATATATATATATATATATATATATACATAATTGATTATAATATGATAATATTGATTATAATGTACAAATGTTCATTATACAATTTTCCATTGTTTTCTTCTGGTTTCAGCTCAGTAAATCAAACCCTGAAAGCACACTGTCCATCCTGGCCCCACTTCTCTGTATGTGTCTTTGATGTATCTCCCCCATTATCATTAAATGCCACTGTGATCTGGAGACTCTGCGACTGGATTGGATGCAGGGTTGTAATCACATCGCTGCATTATGCATGCTGTGCAAAATACCAAGATGAAAAGAATTTACAGCAGGACATTCATGCCAATCAGTTCCCCACTATTAATCTTGCATGACAACGATGCTCCACCTGTAATCTTCGGGCCAAAACAAAGGCTATGATTAAATGGGTTTAATTCATAGCGTCACGCTAAGGTTCCGCAGAAGAGAGCACAGCTAAAACTGCAGAGCTGTCAAAAATATTGCAGGCTAGATAAAGGGTTGAGATGTGAAACATAAGCACGGAGAGTGAGATTGGCACAGAGCTTGTGCTCTCAGAGGGAGGGTAACGGAAGGGTCTCTTCCCCCGAGGACTCGCCTCAGGATAACACGTTTCCCTTTGATATTCAGCTCTTTGTGTGATACTGTACAGGACAGCCAGGAGTTGAAAATTAGATGTGCATTTCATTCAGCATGACACCAACATCCTAGTTTCTCTGCTGACTAAGCCCAAGACTCGACATGTATGAGTCTTTTTGTTTTGCATCTGTTCCTTACAGTTTGTACAGTACAACTGTACAGTTCCTTAGTCACGGCATGACAAGCATTACTGCACAATATTAAAGTTTACTCTCAATATTTAGTTGAGATTTTTTTTTCTGTTACGTTTCTGTTTTACTGTGTATATATACCGTATCAACAGTTAAAGGCACAATATGTAAGATTTTTAGATTAAAACATCCAAAAACCACAAGAAACAAAGTTATATATTTTGTTGACCTCTGTACTTACATTACCCCAAACATTTTAAAACAACAACATTTAAATCCAGAGAAATAAGAAGTTTTAACCAGGACACGGACCGTGTCCTTGCGTCGCCTGTCAATGACATCATATCCGCGCTACCCTTGATTTCTGTAGAAACCATGGAAACCCCAAAGTCGCTTAAATATAATATGTATTTTATTAGACAGGTGAGCAATTGTTTGTATATACATTTATCGACAGAAAACGGATTAGTATACAATGTAAAATCGCTTGCTTTCTTGATTCACCCCGGGGTAACGGTTTTACCACTTTTAACTACTTTGTCAAGTGGCTAACATAGCATAATCAGAAAGAGCTTTCTGCATCATACAGTATATTTTAAAATTAATTGCATGTAATTTAGTCATCCTGTTTTTATTAATAGGATATTGTAATTGATCTAGATTACTGCAAAGTGCAACAAGTAAACGCACAGAGTAATGTTATAACATAATTTACAACACACTGAAATACATTTAGTATGATTGCTTTAACCATGTAAAACAGTGTTGCGTTACCCCACATACGCAACAATAAGAGCCGATGGCAGCATAAGCATAATAAAAGCTCTGCTGGTCTGAATCACAGGTGTCTTTCATTAGCATTTGTTCCCGTCCTGCTTCATACCACCATAACGTTAATAAAACTTTTAATACATTCACTCATTTATGAACATGATTTCTACCCGAGTCCGTCAGATTCCTTTCCATCAACTGTGGAGGTGAAGACGACAACTCCCATGATTCCACACTCATCAAGTTACGCCTTTTTTTTGGAATAAGCGATCTCTAGTGGCGAAACTTACATACTGTGTCTTTAAGTTCTGAAATAAGTTTTTGATTTTTGAATGATAATTTATGCTTATATTATATTATATATTGCATTTTTATTCTTGTTTTGCCCCCTGCAATAGCTTCAGTGTAGCTGCTTTTTAGTTTTTATAGTTTAACAATAGCTTAATTTGTAGTTTGAGTGCCTTTATAGTTTGGCAAGCTACACTTTCCAAAATGTCCCCCAAGTTAGTGTGCATGTAACATCTCAAGTCAATTAATGATATTTGCAAACTTACTTAGCCAATAATATCCATTCTGAATTGTGTTTGACAGCTGCGGATATCTTTCCCAAATGTCACAATTTCGCAAATTTTTCTATTGTGCTGATTTTATGTGCTGATTTCAAAAACGTCAGACATGTTTAGGTTTAAATGGTTGGTAGATTGTATAATTGAATTGACCTCAAACTGATTTGTTCATTCCCTATGCGAATTGAATTGCTGGTTTTTCCCTCTCACCCACTTGAATGAACAAACAAGCACAAGTTCCCATAGTCCCACTCCCAGAGCTCATCAAAAGGGCCATTGTACTTGTCTGTATCAAGTTCATGATTAAAATAAGTCTTTGAAAAACATCTCAGTGCTGCTACATTATTTTAGTGTTGTTATTTGTGGTTTTGAAAAACGAATATGACAAAGCAAGGCCCCCTGAGATGCAATATGCAGCCTCAAACCCAAGACATTTTTATACAGCAAGGGTTCATTTATATTAATGCATCCTCGGCTATTGGTATTCATGGAAATCGTGGCGTCTTTGTGTTTACACATATTTTTAGGAGTGCGAGGAGGGGGGAAAAGTGAAATTTAAATGCAATGATATAGCAGAGGGTGCAGTACTAAAGTTTTGTATCTAACAAATTCACTTTGATGGTATACAGTTTATGTGCACTGCGCCGAAGATCAGAGCAACTGATGGAACGTGGGACGCCGTTCAGAATCAAAGATCTTCCATAGGGAGGTTAACGCAGATGATGGAGGCTTTTATCGGCACGACGTCTACTGAAATTTCCACCAGTCAGCACATCTTATCTTGTGTTTCTTGGACATTTCACGTTCACCTTTGGGATGAGCCAGAGAATTGGACCACGGGCCTTTTTTCTGCTAAATTTATGGAAATGTACGAGGCGTGAGCTTAAATTGTTATTTGGTTGCTCTAAAAGCAGCTAGGGCCCTTGGCTATTTTGATACAGTTCATTTTATGCCTGTCAAAGACTGTAATTGGACGACCCTATTTGCTGTCAGTATCACCCTTTTGAAGTCAATAGAAAGCTGGAAGTGATGTGCACCACTCTGGGCTGCATCCTCAAAACAATTCCTTATCCTTTTTTTGGCTTTCCTCCCTCAATAGTCTCTCAAAAAAATCCTTTTATTTCCTCCAGAGTTTATTTTGGGTTGTTATTCTGCGGTACTGCATGGAGTGGTTGGCGGTGCCGGGGGAAAACCGGATATCTTGTGGGTGATGTTTACTGTAATCTCTCTTTGTCTCCTTTTTGCTGTTTTCTCTTACACTTTTGATTCCAGAGTTGCTGATGTGGCCACAAGTATAAAGAGCTGACATCTGTGGATGCTCTTGATATTTTCCCCCATGAATAACAACATTAGCTTTGCAGCTTCTCTCTAACAGTTGGGCAATCATGTCTTCTAGGATTTGGACTCCAGCTCAGAGGTCGATGAAAGCTCAGATGATGACAGCACTCTGGACGGGGACTTGAACAACAAGACGCCAAGTGACAAGGGAGACTTCCCGTCACTCTCCGACCATGAAGAAAACCACCTCCAGACAAGAAACTTCCATAAACATTACCTCAGCTGCTCCAGGAAAGGCCAAGAAGGCCACTCCAGCATGGTGGACAGGCTTTTGGAGAAGTATGGGACTTGCATTCCCAACCATGATCCACGTCTGTACACTGCCACTGCAGCCAATACTAAGTCTATTGCTGGATACTCCATCTTAGCCTTTCCTGACTTCTGGGGACACCTGCCTCCACAAGAGCAAGAGCCCATGGCTAAAAGACCACCACATGTGCAGAGGTGAGAAATTAGATCTTTCATTTCAGTTATGCCCCAGACATAATTGACTAAAGGAAAAGAGTTGATGAATTTTCAGACCACATTCTCAACTGGTTTCTCGAGTGGCGACCCAACAAGGTACTAAAAATATGAAGAATTATTAATATTACTTTGGTTTAATAGGAAAATTCAACATTTTTTTTTTTTTTTAATGCCACCATGTTTAAAAAAGAACATGAGAAATCAAATATTTAGAGAATATATATATATATATATATATATATATATATATATATATATATATATATATATATATATATATATATATATATATATATATATATATCTATCTCACATACAAGCTTGCCTTGCATTATGATCAAACTTGAGCTGCTCACTTAAGCATACGTTAGCCATTATAGACATATTCAAATCAACTGAGTCAATAGACAGCGCAGGACCAATAATTCAAACCTAATAACTTACATTATTAACAGACCTCAAATTAAAGTTAGTCCACATAAGTCAGCACGTTAAGGTATTGTTGTTCATTACCACGGCAACTACTTGTGTCTAGATATGAACGCGCTTCTCGTGAATGAAAAGTAGCTGCACACATGACAGGCGGCAAAATCGCAAGAAGAGCTTGTCGTGTACTGAAAATTGCTGAAAATCATCCAATATCCTTTTTATGTTTTAGAATAAATATAATCAAAATATCCATAAAAACAAAATTGTATAAAATACTTCTCAGATAATTTTTTAGAATAAAGTTGCATCAAAATTATATTGTATTTAACAATTGTATGCATTTGAAATATAGAGATGGGTTCTGTTTTAATGTACCCGAGTGTACCTAAAATAAAAAGAGTTTAATATACAGGTTTAATATACAGAAAAATACAGAAAAAAACTGTAATTTATCGAAATATTATTACAATTTAAAATAATGGTTTTCTATTTTAATATACTTTAAAAATATAATTTATTTCTGTGATGCAAAGTTGAATTTTCATCAGCCATCACTCCAGTCTTCAGTGTCTCATGATCCTTCAGAAATCATTCTAATATTCTGCTTTATTATCGAGTGAGCCAATGATTATGACCTATGATAAACCTATGATAAAAAAAGAAACCTTTTTCATGATTCTTTGTTGAATAAAATTTTTTAAAAGAACAGCGTTTATTTAAAATAGAAATCTTTTGTATATACACTACTATTCAAAATGTTGGGGTCACTAATTATTTTCTATCTTTTTGAAATAAATGAATACTTTTATTCAGCAAGAATGTGTTAAATTGATGACAGTAAAGATTTATATTGTTAGAAAAGATTTTTATTTTGAATAAATAATTTTTTTTTTTTTTTTTAATCATCAATGAATCCTGAAAAAGTATCACATTCCCAAAAAATATTGGGGGAAGAACAACTTCTTCCAACATTGATAATAAATCATCATATTAGAATGATTTCTGAAGGATCATGAGACACTGAAGACTGGAGTAAAATTCAGCTTTGCATCACAGAAATAAATGATATTTTAAAGTATATTAAAATAGAAAAACATTATTTCAAATTGTAATATTATTTCACAATATTACTGTTTTACCTTTGATCAAATAAACGCAGGCTTGTTGAGCATAAGATTCTTCTTTCAAAAACATTAAAAATAGTAATTTCCAAAATTTGACCGGTACTGTATAGTTCTAAACAAAGCTACAGCAGAACTGTTGTGTGTCTCTGAGTAACACTCACTGGTGTTTCATTACTGAATACATTTGCGGCTTTTAACTAATGAGCCAATAATAGAGTGGTGCAGGTATGACGTCACTTTGTAGGCCAACCGGCAGTTAGCATCGCACTGGTTCCCTCGAGGAAAAAATAGGATTTTCCCATAGGCTTTTGCAATATCACAAAAAATAAGCTCTGTGATCAACACAAGTTTATAATACATGTTTTATCCATCAAGATAATTATCACAGATGAACACAACTTTATTTAATTTTGAAGCCTAAATGCAGTCGCCAGAAGTAAAAAGCTATAAATGAACTACATCACGGTCCCACGATTTCAGCGTCACCATCATTAAGCTTCCGACAACTCTTTCAGTTTTTGTCTCAAAACATTTTCCCAGAACATTTGAGTTAGACTAGTTTACAAGAGCACGATTATGAGCATAATGAGGCTGTAAAAGCGGACTGAGTTTCTCTGTTCACGTGATGACGTTTAATCTCCTCGACAGCCTCTGTAATCCTATTTAGCCACTTGTTAGCAACTGCCTTTTTCAAGACACGTAACAGCTTAAACAAATCAAGAGTGGGGTAATACTGATGTATTGAATAAAACGTGAAAGTGTTTTGATCTTGTGTCCACCACAGACCTTATTTCAGCCAAAAACACATTACAAAAACCCATTGACTTCGGGAGGGGGGAACCAGAAATGCTAAAATACTAACTCACTTCCGCGTTTTGGCCTATAAAGTGATGCACCACTCTATACAGTGTCCCATTCATAAAGGTGTTCACTTGCTTCGTTTCTGAACAAATCAGCCGCTTTGAATCGGTTGAATGAATGATTGAATGACTCAGTGAATTTACATTACAGATAACAAAACATGCAAAGTGATTTCTATTATATGGTTGTTTTTTTTGTATCTAGCAGTATTTTCCCCTGCTGTTTTTGACCCTATCAAACGCATAGATTTTGCACAGCATTCTTCTTCTGATCAACTATGAAAGTCTGTATTGCAAAAACAATCTTGATTCGACATCAAGGAGCTCTCCATTTACCCGTGATCACATTTAATATTCAATATTAAAAGATTTAAAGAGACTTTGAGAGACGTATCTGGGGAATGGAGTAGAATTACTCTAGTGCTTTGTTTGCTCGTAAAAAAACTGTGCCATTACAGACGGCGAAAAGCATTCATGGAAAAACAACAAAAAGATTGCTTTCAAAACAACTCCCTGAAGATGCCTCAATTTATACTTTTAGTTTTTGTCTTGGGTTTTTTGCACAAATTCTGTGTTGCAGCTGTTTTTAACCTTGTACGTTTGCATGTTGAGTGTCTCATTTGTCTAAATCAGATCGCGTGGACACAATTTAAGGCCTGTTCTCTATCATTACTTACACATTGCCATATGCAAATGTTTGTAAACATCGGCACTGAGTCATTAAACGGACTGTAAGTAGAAATGAAATCCATTAAAATATTTTCCCTCTGTGTTAAACTCTCTTGCCTTAAGTGAGTCTTTTGCTATCGGTGGCTGCTTTGCTTTTCTACTGAAGAAAAGCACTTAAATCTATATCTAATTATGGTTGCCCCCTTCGGAAAACTTGTTTTTGCCGAAAACTTTCTTCAATGTGCAAGGGAGAGATTAAAGGAAATAGGCATTTATTTCAGTCATTTCTGTAGTTTATTGTGTTTCCTCAAGGGTAAGATAAGTTTATATGGGTTCTATTTGTGTCATTTTAACTCAAAAATAGTCACTTTTGGAGTTTTAAGAAGAAAGTGTCAGACAGACGGTGACACTTTCAAAAAAGTGAGTTTTAATTCCACATATTGCTCCACCATTGACTTTTGATAAGTCTAAAACATTTGCAGTTGAGTTTGACATCCTAAAATGTTCTTTAAAACATGTTTGACACATCATTTTGATAGTGGTTGCAGGAAATAGTGTTTTTTTTTTTACCCTTTGTGATGGTCTACACACAGAATTTAACATTAATGAAGGACAGAATGCTTGTTTATGTCTTATTGTTTTATAGTTCTTTCCATGAAGTAAACATTTTGATGAGAGCTCTCCCAGTCTATTGCCGGCCACGGTGGACTGTTAACTTTGTTTTTGCTCATTCATTCAACCCCATTATCATCTGAAATTTGCTCTCGGGATTGAAAAGTCCACACAGATTGTTTTTTTTCTCCCTCGCATTTTGCTTATTCACATCGGGAGAAAGGCCTTATTATTAATGTTTATCTGCGACAAAGAAAATAATGCACACAAACAACCATGAAAATTTGCCAATTAGCATAATATAGCGCAAAAAGATAAGGCATCGAAGATTTGATTTGAAAATGGCATCATCCAAACAGAATTAACCCCCCCTACCCCAATTATCACTGCTTTAGGCAGACTTCTGCATACAGTATTATTTAGCTTGGCCGCTTGATACGTGTCATTTGTTAAAGTAATGTCTAATGTCTGACTGTCATACTCTTTGTTATATATGCTGTGTGTACAGTGTTTACTGTGAGGGCTCCCTCTGCAGATGAGACAATTATACTATATAGCAATAACACTAATAAAGCTAACTACTACAGATAAACCTTAAATGTATAGTTCACCCAAAGATGAAAATTGTCATCATTTACTCACTATCTTTTGTGTATCACATACAGTATAATTAATTTGAATGAAGACTGAGGTTGTCAAGCTCCAACATGACAGAACAGCACCATAATGGTAGTCAAAATGACACACACCCTGTATTTTAAAGGGTAACTCAACCCCTGTCCAGAGCCTAACTCCACCCACTGGCAATATTTGAAAAATGCTGGAAAAGTGGGCAGAGCCCAGCACAGACAGAGGGGACGAACCAAGGGTGGAGCTGAGCGGGGGGCATGCACCTGAGACTCGCAGTGACAGATTCATTGACAGCTGTCAGACTCGCAAAGCTGGAGAATGACTGGAGTGACACCAGTAGCTTTGCAACAGAGCGGTCATTCGAAGTAGAGGACTTTCCTCCCCCATCTTCACCTGAAGTGCCTGTAGACACAGGGCCAGAGCCTGTGTCTGGCTCAAACTGCGTTAACTCCCGATGCCGACGATGCTAGCGAAGCTGCAGTGCAAGAGAGAATGGGACCACTGACCTAATCTATGAACAGTCAAATCCTTATACTGAATGCCACTAAAAATAGATCAGATACATGCAATGTATTTTTATTCAAATTAACTGAATCAATAAGCAGCACAGGACCAATAAGTTCAAACCTAATAGCTTATTATAAACAGTTTTCCTCAAATAAAAGTTAGACTATATATGGCAGCACGTTAAGGTATTGTTGTTCGCTACCACGGCAACCACTTTGAAAGCGCGTCTCATGTATGAAAAGTATCTGTACACGTGACGGGCGGTAAAAATATCGCAAGAAAAGCCTGACATGTACTGACAACTGCATTATTTAACCGTATTTTCTTCATTAGAATGTTGATAGCAAGTGTCAAGTAAGTTTCAATCATAATGTCTCTACTTCATGTAACATGAGCATTTATACTGGAGTGAAGCCGTTCTCTTCTCATGTGATCAGTGCGGGAAAACATTTCTTAGGGCGTGGTGAGCTCGTGCCAGGGGCGTGGGTAGTGACCCGGAAGAACCAACATACCAACAACATCCAATAGGAAAGTGCATCCATCCATTATAAAAGTAATCCACACGGCTCCAGAGGTTGCACAGGCAGCACAAACTCTCCAGGATGGCACATCAATATGTGCCATTGCCAGAAGGTTTGCTGTGTCTCCCAGCACAGTCTAAAGAGCATGGAGGAGATTCCAGAAGACAGGCAGTTACTCTAGGACAGGGCCGTAGAAGGTCCTTAACCCATCAGCAGGACCATAACTGCTCCTTTGTATAAAGAGGAACAGGATGAGCACTCCCAGAGCACTACAAAATGACCTCCAGCAGGCCACTGGTGTGACTTTCTCTGACCAAACAATCAGAAGCAGATTTAATGAGGGTGGCCTGAGGGCCCGACGTCCTCTAGTAAGCCCTGTGCTCACTGCCCAGCACCGTGGAGCTCGATTGGCATTTGCCATTGAACACCAGAATTGGAAGGTCTGCCACTGGTGGCCTGTGCTTTTCACAGATGAGAGCAGGTTCACCTTGAGCACATGTGACAGACGTGAAAGGGTCTGGAGAAGCCATGGAGAACGTTATGCTGCCTGTAATATCATTCAGCATGACCGATTTGGTGGTGGGTCAGTGATGGTCTGGGGAGGCATATCCATGGAGGGACCCACAGACCTCTACAGGTTAGACAATGGCACCCTGACTGCCATTAGGTATCGGGTTGAAATCCTAGGACCCATTGTCAGACCCTATACTGGTGCAGTGGGTCCTGGGTTCCTCCTGGTGCACGTCAATGGCCTCATGTGGTGAGAGTATGCAGGCAGTTCCTGGAGGATGAAGGAATGGATACCATTGAATGGCCACCACGCTCGCCTGACCTAAATCCTATAAAACACCTCTGGGACATTATGTTTCGGTCCATCCAACATTGTCAGGTTGCACCTCAGACTGTCTAGGAGTTGCCCTGGTCCAAATCTGGGAGGAATTGGACGCTATCCACCCAGGACGCCATCCGTTGTCTCATTAGGAACATGCCCCAACGTTGTCAGGCATGCATACAAGCATGTGGGGGCCATACAAACTACTGAGTACCATTTTGAGTTGCTACATGAATTTTCATCAAAATGGACTAGCCTGCTGCATTTTTTCACTTAGATTTTTGGGGTGTCTTTGAATTCAGTTCTCTGTAGGATTTTCATTTCCATCAGACAATGTGGCATCCTTTCGTTCATAACACATTACCCAGTCCATATTAGTATAGATATCCAGCATGATATTTTTCCCCATTCAGATCTGATGTGTTTGAAGTTTCCCTTTAATTTTGTTTGAGCAGTGTGTGTGTGTGTATATATATGTGTGCGACGCATGCACAATGTGTGGACATACAGTAAAAGTGGAGTGCTGCAGGTCACATCACGTGTAGAAATTGCAGGTGGGAGAGATAAGGAAGGCTACCCGGATTTGGAGGATGCGCCAGCGTCGTATAATGCCGGCTTCACACCGCACGCGCAAGCAGTGCATTCACACTGGCAGCATTTGTCTTGCGCAGCTGAACCGCGGCTCGTGTATTGCAAATACAGACGAATATTGTCCATTCTGTCACATTTTCCGGTGTTCTCCTCCGACCCCTGTCTGTCTCGTTTGATTTATGATGGGCAGGATATATCTGCTGCAAATGCGACCGTGTTCCCCTCTGTCCCAAACACACATGCATATAACATGTTGTATATAAGTAGTTCACATGATAAATGTAACATTAAAGTTAAGATATGCTTCTAGTTTTAATAATTTAAACAGGCCTTTGAAGTTTGGGCAAAAAGTTTGTCACGCTGAATTAAAGCCACAGTGCATTGTTCTGATCAATATTGACATGATTAACATGAAAAATGTTACGTCAATGTGTTGGACTCGGTAGACGGTGTAAGCAGGAGACAGCCAGTGAGGGAACAACTTCTACATGATATAACAATTTTTTTAATACTGTATCATAAATTGTGGATATTTTAGCTATATATCATAATGTTGAAGTAAATTTCTGGAGTGTTAACGATTAAAAGAAAAAACAACAAGAACCGAAAACCGTGACCCTAAAACCGTGATGCGAACCGAACCGTGGGTTTTGTGAACCTTGCCACCCCTAATAAATAAATAAATATATATATAAATAAATTAGGGATGAGGCATGATTTTCAAATATTCGATTAGTTGATTTAATTATAGAATATCGAATAGGTTGTGAGATTATTGTCTAAAAAAATCCCCATTTTTTCAGTGCTGATGTGGTGGTGACACGTTAATTTTAGGCTTCTCCTTTTTATATTTTTTTATATTTTCTTTTAATTAATTAATTAATTAATTAATTAAAATAAACTATGAGATGTGCTGCACTGGTGGAAACAACATGAGACCACGTGACACACGGTGTTCAGAGTCCGCGCTAAATTGATCAAACGTGGTTAACTCACTGTCCTCCACTGGGCGCTTGCTCGTCACTTTAAAAAAACGAAAGAAAAACTAACTATACATTTTGAACTAAACTGCCTGTGTAAAAACGCCCTGAGACAACAGAAGAACACATTGTCTCACATGCGCACTGTAGACTTGAGTGGAATATAACGGTAACTGGGGGCGATGTCAAATAACAGTCATATTTCAGCATGTTACAATAATTATATGGCTTGAGTTAATATAGCCTATTCCCTAATTAATTAAACAGTTTGTTATCATACAGACTGAGAGTGTGAATGGTCTCTTGCTCTCTGTTTATATGTGTGTAGTCTATACATGTGTGTATGCGGGGGGAGGAGTTGCGGTTTTCAAATAATAATCGAATAATTCCCGGCGATCATCGAATTATTATTTTTGCTTGAAATGCCCATCCCTAATATAAATATAATCACATGAAAAAAAACATTACTTAATGTATATACGTTATTAGTTCTTCTCTTGGAAATGAAAGACTTTTCCAAGGTTTCAAATCTTTTTTTGTTTTTTTTTTCAGGAAGAAAGTTTTCGAAGACATCAAGCGTCACATCTGTCCAGAGGACATTGTCAACAAGGTTGTTTTTGACATTGACGATCCCAGGTAACACACTTCTATTTTTTCTGATAAAGCATTTTCATTAGATCCTCACATCAGTGGCATGGGAACCGTCTAGATCAGGGCTGTCCAATCCTGCTCCTGGAGGGCCACTGTCCTGCAGAGTTTAGCTCCAACCCCAAAGAAACACTGCTGAACCAGCTAATCAAGGTCTTACTAGGCATACTAGAAACTTCCAGCAGGTGTGATGAGGCAAGCTGGAACTAAACTCTGCAGGACAGCGGCCCTCCAGGACCGAGTTTGGGCACCCCTGATCTAGATAGTACACTGCTAAATGAATTGATAAATCCATTAAGTGCCTTTGATGGATTTTTCACAGGCACACATTGAAATTGGTGGCAACCACAACCTGAAAGATCTCTTTAGTGTTTTAAAGTTCTATAATTAAAACAATTACAACAGAGATTTGAAAAGGTTAACTGTGGTCGAAATACATTTCTAGGTGCAGTCTTTTGCGATTGGGTTTTAATCGTATAGTTCCTCACCTTGTGTGTGTTTATCCAGTCAAGCTTGGTTTGACGTGAAGTCTGTGTCAGGGGCATTCTAGGTGATAAACCCTTGAATGGACAGTGTCTCTCTGCCCGCTCAGATGCTGATGGACAGCTTGTTGTCTGTAGCTGCTGTTTACCGTCATGTAGTTTGAGGGTTGCAGCAGGTTAGCAATAAAGAACAGTGTTGTGTTATCAGAGCCGTGTGCCTCCATCATGTGGACAGTGTTCTGCTGTGATTTTCCCTGTCATTTGAAGCGTGACTGGAATTTATTGACGCGAACTGTATAGAATGAATGATTTAGCAAGAATCATGGTTAGTGTGAATCAATATCTGGGACAAGTATGGTCATAATTCACTTGTTTGTTAAGCTAATGTGACAATATGGTGGAGTGGAACATGCTCAATCAGCACAGCTGTCCAAAATGTTTCTCTCTTTCTTTCATCTGTTCTTTCTTCTCTTTTCCAATTAATCTAATTTGTCCTTTCTTTCTCTTTCTTCCTCCTTTGCTCTTTTCCTTTCCTATTCTTCAACCTATTATTTCTTTCCTTTCCTCTTAACTTTCATCCTCTTTCCCTTCTTCCTTCTTTGCTGCTTTGCTGTTTTTTTCCTTCCTTCCTTCCTTCCTTCCTTCCTTCCTTCCTTCCTTCTTCCTTCCTTCCTTCCTTCCTTCCTTCCTTCCTTCCTTCCTTCCTTCCTTCCTTCCTTCCTTCCTTCCTTCCTTCCTTCCTTCCTTTCCTTCCTTCCTTCCTTCCTTCCTTCCTTCCTTCCTTCATCTTTCTTCCCTGTCTTTCTCTTTTCCTCATTTCCTTTTCTTACTGTCTTTCTTTTTTTCTTTCCTTCCTACATTCATTCTATTCTTCATTCCTGTCTTACGCCTTTTCTTCCTCCCTCTTTCTTTCTTTCTTTCTTTCTTTCTTTCTTTCTTTCTTTCTTTCTTTCTTTCTTTCTTTCTTTCTTTCTTTCTTTCTTTCTTTCTTTCTTTCTTTCTTTCTTTCTTTCTTTCTTTCTTTCTTTCTTTCTTTCTTTCTTTCTTTCTTTCTTTCAGTGTTCCACCGATATGTGCCCCAGTTCCCTTCGATTCTTCTCCAAATTTGAGAGTGGGAACCTGCGAAAAGCCATTCAAGTCCGCAGGTGAGACTGCATTACAATACAGTGCACGTACACAAGCACACAGACGTGCAAACGTACTGCAGACAGCACGGCGAGTGCCCTTGGGCCTCATTTGTAGTGCATTCGCAATCATAGTCTCTCTCTCTCTCTTTCTCATTCTTATGTTTTCACTCTTTCAGCAAGCTTGTCTCGACAACGCATGCAAGATCAAATCAAAGTCGCTGTCTACAGAGCAGTTCTGACACGCTTAAATAAAAGAGCCGACGTTATATTTTTCCAAATGAAATGTGGCGGCGTAACAACAGATAGGGATGGAGTGAGAGATTTCTCTCTGTCATTTACGCAACACATTTCTCAGTCTCTCGCTCTCATTACATATCTCCTATTCTCTCTTATGCCCACTTTGTCTGATTTCTCCTGTCTGTCTCTCTTTCGCACTCTCTCTTAGTCATGAATATGATTTGATTCTCAATGCTGATGTCAACTCCTCTGCACATTGTCAGTGGTTCTATTTTGAAGTCAGCGGCATGGTGGCCGGCGTGCCTTATCGTTTCAACATCATCAATTGTGAGAAAGGAAACAGCCAGTATAATTACGGTAAGCCATACATTAGCGACTACCATGGAGCCATGTGGTTTACACAAGTAGTGTATTCTATTTCTTATAACTAACTAAAACTAAAACTTTTGGGAAAAAATATGCAAACTTTAAAAGTGCAGTGTGTAGTGTTTTTATAAGGATATATTGGCAGAAATGCAATATAATATACATAACTATGTTTTCAATGGTGTATAAAGACCTTACATAATGAACCTGATTACCTTAGAATGAGCCATTTCTATCTACATACACTGCAGGTCTCCTTACAGTGACGTAGCTATTTTGCACCGCCATGTTTCTACAGTAGCCCTAAACAGACAAACTGCTCTACAGAGCACTAGCTACTCTCTGCTGTCTCAGATGATGACGTCTTTGTCCTGTGTCGGCCACCGTAGCTTCTCTATGTGCTTCAGAAGGGAGGGGTGCGGTGGGTGGTTGCAATTAGCAACCTCACCGCTAGATGCCTCACCGCTAGATGTTTCTGATGCTGCTAGATCAGAAACCGTGGGTGGACAATTCAATCCGCGCTGCAGTGAACACACGCACTGCCGCTTACAACACCAGTCTCCTTTCAGGGAATATGACTGAATACAAATCATCCTGTTATGCTCTCAGACGCGCAGTTAAAGCAGCAAAACTCCGTTACAAAGACCGAGTGGAGTCTCATTTCCAACTCAACGACTCGCGGCGCATATGGCAGGGTCTGGGGGCCATCTGCTCCTTTGGATCTAAATCCTCTGCAGAGGTGAGCGCTGATCCGTCGCTTGTGAATGAGTTAAACTCTTTCTACGCGCGCTTTGACTGTAACCGCGGCAACGCCAAGTGGCGCGTTAGAGGAAATTACTCAGAGCAGCAACATTCACGTGATCTCTGTCTCAGAGGATGAAGTTCGGAGGGCACTCAAGCGTGTGGACGTCAGGAAAGTTGCTGGGCCGGATGGTATTTCAGGTCGTGTTCTGCGGTCCTGTGCTGATCAGCTCGCCGGGTTGTTTACATCTATCTTTAATGAGTCCCTCGCTACATCTGTGGTCCCCACCTCCTTCAAAAAATCCACCATCATCCCTGTCCCTAAGAACAGTAAACCCTCTTGCCTAAATGACTACCGTCCAGTGGCTCTCACGTCTATAGTCATGAAGGTCTTTGAGAGACTCATTAAAAACACCATTTGCGCCTTCATTCCTGACACTTTGGACCCTCTTCAGTTTGCCTATCGTCCCAATAGAGCGACTGAAGATGCCATCTCTCATGTCCTCCACTCCTCCCTCACTCACATCGACAGCAAAAGTGGGAACTACGTAAGGCTGCTATTTATTGACTATAGCTCAGCCTTTAACACCATAGTTCCCATTAAGCTAACCTCCAAACTCCTGGATCTCGGCCTGAACCCTTCTCTCTGTCACTGGATTGAGGACTTCCTCACTGGCAGGCCTCAGGTGGTGAGAATAGGCCAGTTCACCTCCACCTCCATCACCCTGAGTGTGGGAGCTCCACGGGGCTGTGTCCTGAGTCCCCTGCTCTACTCTCTCTACACGCATGACTGTTTGTCCACACACAGCTCCACCTCTATCATCAAATTTGCTGATGATACTGTTGTCCTGGGCCTCATTTCCAACAACAATGAGACAGCATACTTGGACGAGGTGGAGCATCTAACATCATGGTGCCAGGACAACTGTCTCTCTCTGAATGTTGGCAAGACCAAAGAAATGATTGTGGACTTCAGGAAGAGACAACAACAGACATACTCCCCCCTCATGATCAGCGGGTCACCAGTAGAGAGAGTGAGCAGCTTCAAGTACCTGGGCGTAAACATCTCCGAGGACCTGACCTGGACTGCACACATTCAGACACAGGTGAAAAAAGCCAGGCAAAGACTGTACCACCTGCGCCAGCTGAGGAAATTCAGGGTTTCACCAGCTATCCTGAAAACTTTCTATTTAGGGGCGATAGAAAGTGTACTAACTCAGTGCATCACAGCTTGGTATGGGAACAGCACCAGTCATGACTGCAAAGCCCTGCAAAGAGTCGTGCACTTATCTGAGCGTATTTCAGGGTCAGCTCTCCCGTCTCTGCAAGACGTCTACACCAAACGCTGCAAAGGCAGAGCTACTAAAATCATCAAGGACTCTAATCACCCTGCAAACCCTAATTTCACGCTGCTGCCATCTGGTAAGTGCTTCTGAAGCCTGATGGCCAAAACTGAGAGACTCAGGAGGAGCTTCTTCCCCCAGGCCATCAGACTCCTGAACTCAGTCACTTAACATCACGTGACCATCGATATACTGACATTGCACTGCACTTTCTGTTCTCGTTGTTACTGTGTAACAACCTGTTATAAACCTGTTTGCACATTATACTCTTTATACATTTGTTAACCACATATTTATAAGTCTACAGTTTACTCACTGCACAGTCTACTTCAATTACTTTATTCCACTTCTTTATTCTTATTTTTTTACTTTTTTTCTTCTACTTGACTTGATTATTTATAATTCTACAGATATATATATATATATATATATATATATATATATATATATATATATATATATATATATATATATATATATATATATATATATATATACTTTTTTATCCTATTTCTATTATAATTTCCTCCTTGTGTTTTTAACTGTGAATTTGCACTGTCAATGGAGCGGACCTGTTTACATTTCACTGCCGATTGTATACTTTGTATATAACTGTGTATGTGACAAATAAAACTCTTGAATCTTGAATCTCTAATTTGGTACATAACTCATTCTGTATCAAATCTGTATCAAATTGATCCAGGAACATGTCCTACTTGTGTAAACAATGCTGTGTTTGTTATGTGGGCCAGGTGAGGGTTATGAGAGGTACTAGGTTGCATACTAAGGTTGTATGTTCTACGATTGTTCTAGATGGCACTGATTTTGTCATCCCTCTCCTCAAAAGAAATACAGTACTCCATCGCCACTTGCACACCCAGCTTAAGAAGATGCCACAGTGGTAGCAGCTAAATCATATCTTAGCCTCACATTGCTCTCAGACACAGCGGTGGGCCTGAGCAGCTCTTAAATCTGACCCTAGCCGTATATTCCCAGAAAAATACAGTGCACCGGCATTTCTGAGTTCCTCCCCCGATAAAGCGTTTCAATGGCCCTTGACTGCCTTTTCTTCATTTTGGTGTGCAGCTGGGCATTTTAAGAGACTCGTGCCGGCCCGAAGTCAGTGTTTTATGTCTCTATATTAAATGAGATGTCCTTTACTTTTGACCTTATTTGAGTTTGAGTAAAACTTACTCCCAACAAACATCCTACTCTGGGAACTCTGTCAACATCTCTTCCTCGGAGAGTCAGTGTTTTGGAGGAATGCCATGTTTAGCATGTTGGTTTTAAGAACAGAATATCTTGCCTTTTTTTTTTTTATGCTGATATGATTTAATTCTTTTTTTTATATATATCTCCTCTATAACAGTTTTGATGATTTTAGCTTTCCTCATTCAATGTTGTTTTTTGAATTGAACGTAACTTTTTTTGAAATGAGATAAATCTTTAAAAATTTTAATAAATGTAATTTGTTTCTGTGATGCAATTACTCCAGCCTTCAGTGTCACATGATCCTTCGTGCTCAAGAAACATTTATTTCAGACAAGAACATAATTTATTTAAAAAATTAATATTTTGTAATATAATAAATGTATTTAATGTCACATGTTGTAATGTTCATACAGAATGCGCTTTTGCAGTTAAAACGTGAAACACAGGTTACTGGAATAGGGAAAAAACCTGTAAGGTCTAGAGACGTGTTTTTTTTAAAAGTTGAACTTGAATGTCACTTTACAAAAACTGTGTCATCTGTGAGATGCTACAAACTGTATATGTTTACTCATTTAATTCAGGGAAGAACCACACTCATTTTCACGTTTACAGAATGACCTTAAGGCCCGGTTTCACAGACAGGGCTTAGACTAAGCAAGGATTAGGCCTTAGTTCAATTAGGACATTTAAGTAACATCTATAAACGTGCCCTAGAGAAAACATTACTGGTGTGCATATTGATCAGTGCAAGTTTCTTTCAGTTAAAACAGCTCAAACATGCATTTTAGTCTAGGACTAACTTAAGCCTTGTCTGTGAAACCGGGGGTAAATGTTTGGCAACTGTATGTTAGGTGGTTTTAAAGTAGCCTGTGCTCTTTCAGGCATGCAGCCTGTGTTGTATTCTGTGAGAGAGGCTCTGGAGGGCAGACCACACTGGGTGCGATCAGGCTCTGAAATCTGCTATTACAGGTACTTTGCTTTCGCATTTCGCTTCAGTTCTTTCTTCACATTTCTTTACTTCAGCTCACTTTACTGTACTTTTTTTTATAGAAAAGTGGTCTATTTTAAACTCTAAAATCTATTCTTTATTCAATATATTGCACTTGTAGCATCTAATTGTGCTTTTGACTTCCACAGAAATCATTTCTGCCCTAGAAGAGGTAAAAAATGTTCTTTCTACACGCTGACCTTCACGGTGACCTTTCGCCATGATGATGATGTGTGCTACTTGGCCTACCACTACCCTTACACGCACACCACCCTTCAGGTGCTTGGAATCACCCAGTTTGCATGAATATGTGTCCTCCTAATTATTGTCATGGAGATAATAATAAACCCCACATTTAAATGGTGGCTGACATCTTATTCAAACACGTTAAATAATGATGACCACAGACTAAGCACAAATATAATAAATATTTAATATAGTGCATATATTTAGCAAAATGCTCCTTGTTAGAGTTATTTTTTTATATCACACCATGGATATTGAATGGCTTTCTTGAGGTATGTAACATCACGTGACATTGTTTACAAGCAGTTTTATTGACGTTTTTGCGCAGTTGGAACACTGATTGAGCGATTGCATGAGACATGATTCATTTCAGTAAGTTGTACTGTATCTTTCAACATCTGATGTTCATTCATGTTTGTTTCATGTATAACTTAGAACTGCACGATTAATCACTGTCTCGATTCCTAAATGACAGCGATTCTGCTATGTCTATTACGCCTGCTTCACATCACAAGTGGCAGCGGAACGTGAACAGCACGTGTTTTGTCACTGCCCATGTTAATGAATGAGAGGGTCGACTGTCACACATCTGATGTGAGCGCTTTTCACAGTCTGTGCATACTGGGGCGAAGCGAGCGGAGCAGAGCAGTGTTTTCAGATCATGCAGATCAACTTCCATAGGAATTAATTGGAAACCCTTGCGTGCTCTGCTCTGTGCCAGTGTCATTCATTGATATGGACATTGACAAAACATGTGCTGCTCATGCTCCGCTGATGCTTGCGATGTGAAACTGTTTAAACCAAAGACTTTAGGGACTTTGGTTAACCTTTGAAAGTATGATCATCCCACTGCAACGTTCAAATCTGCGTTTGCACTGCCGCTGATCTGAAGAGAGGAGCTGCCATGTACAGTAAATGTACAGTATACAGCAGCTTCACAAACAGTTTTTTTCAACCACACGTTATCTTTATTTAGTGTTACAGTTAGTGTTACAAACATTTAAATAACGGGACAAAGTTTATAGTTTGTGTGTAAACACTGATGTCCTAGGTAGTGATCAAAATAAGAGTAAATCATCTTTTTGATTAGTATTTTGACACTTGTATGTATGGTATTGCTTATTGTTAAAATGGTTTAAAACGTCATTGAATCATTAATTTTAAAGATTTATTCACAAATGCTGATTCATCCAAAAATTAAACAAGTCATTATATGAACGAGACATTGACTCATTCAAATTATTATATTAATATATTTTTTTAAATAGACTAAAGCAATGCACATTTTGTCAGAAGCTCTAGTTTACATGTTATTTTATTTAGTTTTTGTGTTTTTATCGCTTCAGAATCGTGGGTGAATCGCAATCTCCATTTTACACAAAACAATTGTGATCCTCAATTTATCCAGAACCGTGCAGCTCTACTATGACTAGTAGTAAAGAGGAAGAGATTCACATGCTGCTTGAACTGAAGTGGCTACAGCGATCTGTCACACATCAAAACAACATTTATTGTTTTGATTTAGTTACTAAATGTACAGAATTTGAAAGCTCTGACTTCAGGAAAGCCTGTTGAGATTATAGGACAGTAGGCGTGCTACAAATAATGTTTTATGAAGTTTTGATCATGCATCAGCTGAAAACAGCATAGACTAAAAGATCTCAGTTCATCAAAATCAGTTTAAATAAAGATATCATTATTGTCAACCCAGCTTCATGAAATAGACACTAACACAGTCAACACACGCCATCAGAGGAGTGCTAATTAAATGTCAACGTTTCAGTCAATGATTTCAGCCCTCCATAACTGATGTATTTTCAGTTGCCGAAATTTCAGTGCATCACTAGTCATGGTTAATGACTAAAGCAGATGTTTTTACAATTGTTCTCTAGACCCATCTGAAGATGTTGGAGAAGTCAGTCGACCCACGGAAAGTTTTCTTCAGGCAACAAAACCTCTGTGACACGCTGGCAGGGAACTCCTGCTCCTTAGTCACGATCACAGCCTGCCCCACTTCCAGAGCCTGGAAACATCTGCACCAGCTACGTAAGTCTGACAGTAAAACTCGCAATGAGTCAGATTTATGCTCTTGTGTGTCAACACACCTGTGTACTGAGCGTCTGATGCTGCTTTGGGTTTGTATTCAGCAGTGAAGGTGTATGTGTGTGTGTGTGTGTGTGTGTGTGTGTGTGTGTGTGTGTGTGTGTGTGTGTGCTCATACAGTCTGGCATATCTTCAAGGTGCTCGGAGCATCTGAGCTTTGACGCCTCCTGTCAGAGGAGGAGTTGAGGAGCTTCTGTGTGTGAGTGTGTGTGTGTGTGTGTGTGTGTGTGTGTGTGTGTTTCTTTTTGGGTGGTTGGGTGGGTGTATGTGTGGATGACGGTGCTTGACTCACTACCTGAGACATATGTTACGGCAAAAACTAGGAGAGCACATATGGATTGAGAGGAAGTCAGGTTGACTCTTTCTTGTTGGTAGTCGCTTCAAAGGCAATTTTACTTTAATAATAAATATCCTTGTATTGTTGTATAATTTAGCAGTGTCTATTGTTTAGAAAATCTTTGTTCAAGGCCGTACATTTAACCAATAATATCATAGCCTATTTTTCATGAGAGGCACCTTTTAATGAAAGACAAAAAGACAATAAATAAAAATATAAATTAATAAAATAATATAAATAAACATTTATATATTTAATTATTATTACTCAATACATTGATTTGAACTCAGAGCATAATTATTTTAATAAATCAAACAAAAAGTATAATTAAACATCATAATATAAGCAAAAAAAATAAAAAAATAAATAAATAAATAAAAATATATATATATATATATATATATATATATATATATATATATATATATATATATATATATATATATATATATATATATATATATATATATATATATATATTTATTTATTTATTTATTTTTTTATTATTTTTTTTTTTTTTTTTTTTTATAAATATATATATCATGTTGTGAAATAAATTGTACAAATTGTATACATTTTATAATACACATTAATATATTCACAAATTGTATATTTATTAATTTGTTCGTTTACGCATTTATTTGTCTCTTTGCCTTTTATTAGATAAATTAAGATGTAAATGGGATGCACAACTTTGTGGTCCGACCAATCAAATATTTGTGCTGTGTGCTCATGAATTATGTTTGTAGTTTTGTTAGTTTCCACCTAGTTTTCCATGGCACACTTTTTTGAACTCATTTGATCATGTTCATGTCTAATGAAGGCTCCAGCAAAAGCAGTTGGTGGCGGGTTACTGTCTTGAAACGGTACTCATACCCGCTCTTGCATTAGAGCTGACAGGTGTGACTGTCAGCTGCAGGTGAAACTGCAGAGATAGATGTTTCAGACTGAAGGAAGACCTAGAGGGACACGCTGGGACATGCTGACCCAGCTGTGGGCCACTTCCTCTGGGTAGCACTGTGCTCACCAACCCTCATCTCCTGATGAATATGGAGGCGAGACATCTGCAGCTTTCTCCCCATAGACCGACATGGAGCATCTGGCTCAGTTGGGGGTGGAGAGACGCCCCGTTCCGATCAGCCGACTGCTGACAGTCCCCAAGACATACTGCAAAGTGACCTGCTGACAATTCCCAAAGACTGCCGAACACAGTGACCTGCTCGCTAACTTGAAGCTAGTGCCATTGATCAAAGACTGTCAGCTATTAGCCCGTTTACATTAGCTGTGCTTGATCTGTGTGCATGCATTTGTGTACGCTAGTGTAATCATATCACACAATGAAAGCACACATATGGAATTTCTTCAGGAATTCAGTGGCTAGTGAAATCAGTGACAGAAATAACTTCTTTGTGATATTGTTTTAACAGCATCACACTTTTAATATGACTCCTATCCTAGCCTTTAAAAGCCTCTGGACCCTTAGATGATGATTATTCCAGAACTTATTTTTTTTTAAAGAGCTTATTATTTATGATTCACTAATAGTGAATGTCTGGATATTTTAACACTTCAATGATCAAAATACCAATTATAAAAGCAAAATATCTAAGAAACAAGCACAGTGTTGGGGAAAGTTACTTTTAAAATGAACATACTTTTATATATTTATTGATTTTCTCTTAAAAACATTTGTATTATTATGGAAGCCAGTTTCTCATTTTTCATTTAGGAAAAATGTAGTTATGACTACAGTTGCAGTTATTTTTCTTAAAATAAAATTTTATATCTGACAATTGTTACATTATTTCTTGTAATTACAACTTTATAGCTCATATTTTGACTTTGTATCTTAGAATTGCGTCTGTATTTCTTGTAATTGAGGCTCATGTTACCACAACACAACATCTAATGCAATTCAATCTGAATAGAATATGCATTTTTATTGTAAAAAGTATACACATTTTGTGTGAGCTGCATCTTCTACAAGTGGCCATATCATCAGGACGCTGCATTTTCACCAATTAATGCCAATGAAACATTTGCAACTGTAACTGAATTCTTCTTAAAATCGCTGCTTAAATAGAAATAAGTTCTAGTACAGTTCTATCCAAATAGGTATAGTCTACCAAATTTGAAGAAAATTTGGTAGACTATAGTTTTCCCTTAAGTTTTCCCATCAGTTGACACACAGTACTGTTGTGACAGCCGCAGCAGCAGTCAAACACAGCCTCACCGCAATGAACAGCATCCAGCGAGATTCACGTGGCTTTGTGTAAACATCAAGCCCGAAACACACACACACTCACACATGCAGGGCAACTCATCCATCTGTCATCGTCCTGCTGAGTGTGTCGTCCCAGCTGACACCATGCCGAAACATCACAGTGCATTTCATTAATCTGAACATCCGTATAAAAAAACCTCCTCCAACAGGAAGAGGCTGTGTCAGTAAATCAGATTTGCTTGTATAGATTAATTGATTTCTGATCCATCTATCTATCTATCTATCTATCTATCTATCTATCTATCTATCTATCTATCTATCTATCTATCTATCTATCTATCTATCTATCTATCTATCTATCTGTCTATCTGTCTATCTGTCTATCTGTCTGTCTGTCTGTCTGTCTGTCTGTCTGTCTGTCTGTCGGTCGCTTTAAGCTTGACATTGACTAGTCAATGTTTGGTTATACCATCTGGATGCTCAAAATCGATCAGGAGAATGCATGTTTTAAAAGGCTTATTATTAGGGCTGTGACGAGATCTCATGCCACAAGATTTCTTGTCGAGGTGAAAAACTGTCTTGCGTCATATTGTCATGACCTGGTCATGACGGAGTGTGAGGGTGAAGTTAGGATAGAATATGCCAATGTTACATTTACATTATGCCTCCACTCTAGTTTTGCTTCAATTCCATCAACTCATCCAACACAACTGTTCGAGACTGTTCGCACTGATCACGTGACGAGAAGACTGACAGGACCGTGGTGGAGGATTCGATGTGCAACAGAAGCGTCAGACAGTTGTTTATATTTTAAAATGCGCGTTCAGCACCACCGCTCCCTATTCACAGAGTACACACGATCGCGAAATTGAAAGTGAAAGTAAACGGGAGCGCTCATTCAGGCGTGATTTCAATAAGTTACCGCTGTTTGAAAGCGGTTCCCTGAGGCATGTGAATATCTCCCAATATGAAAGCTATCTAGTTGTAACTATCTCTTAGCTCTGTATCATGCTTGAAGAAAAATGTGGTCTCTATTTTCACTTTGAATATTGAGTACATTGATTATGGTTATTGTTTGCACTTAATATCTATGATCAATTTGTGGGAAGGAGTTCAGTTAGGAGGTCAAAAGAAAGTCATGTGCAGTTCTAAGGTCTGAAGAGACGATCATACAGGAGAGAAGCCAGTTGGTTGAGTTTGTGCAAAACCTTTACAGTGCTTGTTGTCTTTTACTGCATATGATAATTCATACTCAGAAAGTAGAACTGAAATGACATTCATTCACACAACTTTTCTAGTCGTGCATTTCATCATTGAGGATTTCTTAAAAATACTATGTAAAAATCTTGTCTCGTTCTCGTGAACACAATCTCGTGTCTCATCTCGAAATAAGTGTCTCGTCACACCCCTACTATATATATAAATTGTGCTTAAAAATGCATATTTTTGCTTGTAAAAATTACACCTGTTTCATAGAATGACATGTAAACAATTTCAAATGAACATACGCTTATGAGTTTACTGTACTTGTGAACTGTACACGTGGCTCCTATCTGTGGTAAAATGTGGCAACAAACTAACAAACTCTGACATTTGCCTGTCTGAGGATTACACCTTAATTAGCACATTGGTGTTTAGCAGTGTTAGCACATGAGCTTTGCCTTTACACATTAGGATTTTCATAATCACTTTACGGTTTCTCTCAAACGCAGGACTTATGCAAACTCCCGTCTGCTGCATTATTGAATTAAAGGCCTCAGATATGATTAACTGTAATCATGGCGCCCCACATCAATCACCACAAACAAATTAGGCCGCTTTTATAAGCCAATAGTGATTAGGAGGTGGTGCAGGTCACGGCTTGTTTTTTGTGCGTACAAGAGAGAAAGCAAATGGACATCGTTGCGGAATGAAGACTTGTTAATATGACACTTCAGACGAGCCGTGTCAGCTTTTGTTTATTATTAAAGTTGTGTAGCTGACCAACAGAACAACATGGATTAATGCGGCAGCAATTCAACCGAATGAACTTAACGGCTTAATATGTGGTCGGTGTATTTGCATAACTCTCAGGGATTTTCACAGGCTTCTAATTAAACAAATTCCTTTGATTAGCTGTACCTGTAAACAACACCAGCATACTGTACATTTACACTTTTGTGCTTTCTTATAAAAGCGTCAGTCAAAATGTCTTGCAGCACTCCCTAAATAACACAGATGTCACGTTACATAACAAAAACAATTTTAGTTGACTTATTTGTGTGCGTTGCCTTGAGGTGTATATCACTAAACAGGGAGGTTATAATTTTTTGCTATTATGTATTTGGGACATTCTGAGTGCTCTGCAAGAAATTAAACTTTTATATGCTGAACAGTATTTTTATACTGTCAGTCTCTTTGCATAAAAAGGAAATATCCATGAATTGAAAATCTGTGATTTCCAAGCCTATCATGTATATTAATAAAATGTAAGAAATTAATGAAAGATCCCAGGAAGTTCCTATAGTCAGTATAATTTTCTATTATGTTTTTATTATAGATATATTTTTAGTGCAATATTTATTTATATTTTATATATATATATATATATATATATATATATATATATATATATATATATATATATATATATATACATACATATATATACACTCACCTCAAAGAATTATTAGGAACACCTGTTCAATTTCTCATTAATGCAATTATCTAATCAACCAATCACATGGCAGTTGCTTCAATGCATTTAGGGGTGTGGTCATGGTCAAGACAATCTCCTGAACTCCAAACTGAATGTCAGAATGGGAAAGAAAGGTGATTTAAGCAATTTTGAGCGTGGCTTGGTTGTTGGTGCCAGACGGGCCGGTCTGAGTATTTCACAATCTGCTCAGTTACTGGGATTTTCACACACAACCATTTCTAGGGTTTACAAAGAATGGTGTGAAAAGGGAAAAACATCCAGTATGCGGCAGTCCTGTGGGCGAAAATGCCTTGTTGATGCTAGAGGTCAGAAGAGAATGGGCCGACTGATTCAAGCTGGTAGAAGAGCAACTTTGACTGAAATAACCACTCGTTACAACCGGGGTATGCAGCAAAGCATTTGTGAAGCCACAACACGCACAACCTTGAGGCAGATGGGCTACAACAGCAGAAGACCCCACCGGGTACCACTCATCTCCACTACAAATAGGAAAAAGAGGCTACAATTTGCATGAGCTCACCAAAATTGGACAGTTGAAGACTGGAAAAATGTTGCCTGGTCTGATGAGTCTCGATTTCTGTTGAGACATTCAGATGGTAGAGTCAGAATTTGGCGTAAACAGAATGAGAACATGGATCCATCATGCCTTGTTACCACTGTGCAGGCTGGTGGTGGTGGTGTAATGGTGTGGGGGATGTTTTCTTGGCACACTTTAGGCCCCTTAGTGCCAATTGGGCATCGTTTGAATGCCACGGCCTACCTGAGCATTGTTTCTGACCATGTCCATCCCTTTATGACCACCATGTACCCATTCTCTGATGGCTACTTCCAGCAGGATAATGCACCATGTCACAAAGCTTGAATCATTTCAAATTGGTTTCTTGAACATGACAATGAGTTCACTGTACTAAAATGGCCCCCACAGTCACCAGATCTCAACCCAATAGAGCATCTTTGGGATGTGGTGGAACGGGAGCTTCGTGCCCTGGCTGTGCATCCCACAAATCTCCATCAACTACAAGATCAACTTAAGGCAGTTCTGAAGGCGAAAGGGGGTCAAACACAGTATTAGTATGGTGTTCCTAATAATCCTTTAGGTGAGTGTGTGTGTGTATATATATATATATATATATATATATATATATATATATGTGTGTGTGTGTGTGTGTGTGTGTGTGTGTGTGTGTGTGTGTGTGTGCATGCATGTATGTATGTATGTATGTATGTATGTGTGTTTTATAAAATTATATAATTTATTAATATAATTAATTATAGCTTTTTTCCCATCTTGACATCAAAACCTTGACCCTGAAGGTGTGCTGTCGTATCTGGCACTAAGATGTTAGCAGCAGATCCTTTAAGTCCTGTAAGTTGTGAGGTAGGGCCTCCATGGATCGGACTTGTTTGTCAGCACATTCCACAGTTGCTCGATTGGATTGAGATCTGGGGAATTCGGAGGCCAAGTCAACACCTCAAACTCGTTGTTGTGCTCCTCAAACCATTCCTGAACCATTTTTGCTTTGTGCAGGGTACATTATCCTGCTGAAAGAGGCCACAGCCACCAGGGAATACAGCTTGCCTTCTTCCCATTGTGCATCCTGGTGCCATGTGTTCACCAGGTAAGCGACGCACACGCACCCGGCCATCCACATGATGTAAAAGAAAATGTGATTCATCAGACCAGGCCACCTTCTTCCATTGCTCCGTGGTCTAGTTCTCACGTGCCCACTGTTGGCGCTTTTGGCAGTGGACAGGGGTCAGCATAGGCACCCTGACTGATCTGCGGCTATACAGCCCTGTGCACTGTGTATTCTGTATTCTGACACCTTTCTATCAGAACCAGCATTAACTTCTTTAGCAATTTGAGCTACAGTAGCCCCACGTGCATCAGTGAGCCTTGGCCGCCCATGACCCTGTCACCGGTTCTCCACTGCTCCTTCCTTGGTCCACTTTTGATAGATACTGACCACTGCAGACCGGGAACACCCCACAAGAGCTGCAGTTTTGGAGATGCTCTGACCCAGTCGTCTAGCCATCACAATTTGTTAATAATTAGTGTTATTCACTTCACCTGTCATAATGTTATGCCTGATCGGTGTATATACTGTCCAAAATCAGGGTAAGAGACTAAAAATGAACCTTAACCATAGCCTTTGTTGATTATAACAGCATTTTTTTAGGCATTCACATGTGTTGCAAAAAAGGCGTGACACAATTGTTAAAATTACATATACATTTATTTGGCTGGGCCGTGAAAAATTGCTAAATGTTTTCCAGCCGTTGACAATTTAGAAAAGCCCCTTAAAGTCGTGTAACAGGAATACATGTTCTTATCTGTTAGTCACATTGCCAATGCCTTCTGCTGACAGAATGATAAATCCTATTTGCAATACCTTTCTGCTTGCGTTTGACTCTAAATTAACAGCCCATCCTCCATGCATCCTGCAGCCTACATGTTTCTTTCTCCCTCTCTGTTTTAATATCACCATCTGTTCTGTCGCTCTATCCCTCATGTTCACATAGTCTCTTCAAATAGACGTCATAACCCCCATTTCACCCACAGTCCACTGAGCAGAATCCAGAAACTGTGCTACATTACATGAAAATAATGACTCGATGTTCGATTTTACCCCTTTTTTTCCAACTGAAATTCAGCTGGAGCCGATGCTCAGCTGGAAGAATAGCTCTCAGAACTGATGATTTTAGTCTGCCATTTTATTTTAGGCAGAAAAAGTTTTTCCATTTTTAGGACACATTTTAACA